>CM035439.1:77050120-77462620 GCA_020310875.1 Ceratopteris richardii
ATGTATGTGTGTATGTGTGAATGTGTATTTCTATGATTGTGTATGTGTATTTATATGTCAAATTGTGTATCTATCTGTATGTGAATATGTATGTATGTGAAAATGTGTACATGTGAATGTGTATGTATGTATATAATTACCTTATTAATATCTAATACCTTCTTTTTGCTACACAATCATATTTTGATCAAAAGCACATTGAGGAGCATTATCATTATTTCAAGGAGAGGTTCTCTACTGGAGAGATCAGTTTGGCATATGCAAGCCAAGTTTCCTTGAAATCCTCTACCTCTTGGTTTATAGATTGAAATGGTTGAAGATATAGAGGATGGCATGGAGAACCACTTCCTTTAGATGGAGAGGTTTTTAACTTTTGGGGTAATTGCTATATGATTGCTCTCTCCACTATTACTAGTGTTGGTCGTGGTCCCTTTATTATAGAGAATTTGTATGTGCCTTGGAGCTCTGAAGTCACTCTTTTGTCATTGTGATGGGGATATTGGCCTCGATTTACACATTACATTCAAAACATAAGTGCTTATGGATTATGCTTGAATGCACCTTCTCTTGCCAGTATAGGGATTACACATGCAAAAAACGAAAGATTATATATTGATGGACAACCTTACATTCATAAAAATATAGCAGGTATAATAAATAGTAGCCAATGATATAATATCTCAATGAATAATTGCACATTTGAAGAGCATGAAAATAGTCATGAATCACCATACATGAGTAGATATACAGCAAGATACATAGTTGTCAATGCTACTACTTCATTACCTGTTGGTGATGAATTATTATTGAATTATGGATGGTGTAGACCTCCAAGAGCACCTTTTAGATAGCATTAGAAACCAAGATCTCTAGATCCGGAGTCACATTCATCATGTGGTTGACCACATGAACCATTTCTCCACATATAAATCTATCGAAGTAAAGCCAAAGTGATAAAAGATATGGTGAAAACAAAAATTTGCATCGAACAAACACTTTTTGTTTGCCTATCCCCGGTTGTAATAAAAAAATTAATCTATAGAAAATCTTTTCATATTAACTTACATATTTAAACTTGTGTTTTAAGTTTATCTTTCAGTCATGTATGGAATAATAATGATTTTTATTCATGTATGTAGATTCCAATGTATGATATTGATGATCGTCCACCACACCATCCAGAGTTGTTAGTAAGACCTTGTTTATCAAAAGCATCCATGAGGAGGCTATGCAAAAGTGATTGTGTAGAATATGAAAGATTGAAAGAACTATATTCCAAAGAAGAAAAACTACAAGATTTTTATGCAATGATGATGATGTTGACATGCCACATTTTATTGAGTATTGGTATCAAAATGACAACAAAATCATTGATATTCCTAAGAATGAGAAATATCTTTGAGAAGAATGTCTATAGCACATCTATGAAGGAAGTCGCCTAACACGACTAAGTGCAAGCTTACTTATTCTCAATCTTCAAAATTAGTTTGGATGGAGTAATGTATTTTTTTTTTACACTATTAAGGTATAATGTTTCTTTTTCTATTTATATATAGATACATACATGCACACACATACGCACATATATACACACATATGCATCCATACACACATACACATATACACACACATATATACACATACACACATACATACACACATACATACACACATACACCACACACATACACATACATATACATGTACATACACTTACACATACACATACACATACACACATATACACACACATACACATACACACATACACATACACACATACACATATACACATATACACATACATACATACACATACACAGACACATACACACATATACATGCATATATATACATACACATAGACATACATGCATACACATACACATACACACACATACATACACATCCAATATGGCACAAAAAAGAAGCGATACATTTTAATTGAAAGATTGAGACAAGTCATTGTCCAAAACCAATTACACATATGGATTGGTATTAGAAATGGAGATATGGGCCTTTTATAGATCCACAAATCCAAGATCTTCAGAGAGGATGAATATTGGAGAATGCAAAGATTAGAGCTAAGGAAAAATTATCACTAACAGAGAATATATTGATATGGTATTCTTTGGAGTATTATAGAGAGTTAAAGAATTGTCATCTTCTTGATCCTATGCATATATTCAATAATGTTGGTTATTCATCTTCCTGGATTAAAAGACATAATATCATCAAGAAATGATTTAAAGGATGAAAACTCAAAACCAAAATTATGGCCAATTCTTGATAAAAATTGATAGGAAACAACTTATGAACTAGCTCCTTGGATACTCATGAAAAAAGAGATGCAAACTATCAACAACAAGATTCATTCAATTTGAATACCTATAGGATATGGAGCATCTTTCCAAAACATGTTTAGTATGTATGAAAGGAGATTATTTGGGTTAAAGACACATGATTGGCATAACTTTCTAAATCAAATTCCACCTCTTATTATTGATGGATGTGTAATAAAAGGAGTAACGGATGTGATATACGATCTTGCATCACTTATAAGGTAATTATCATAATTTACATTTAATATATAACATTATTTGATATCTTTTTTATGAATTAATTTCTTTATAATTTATTTTGTGATTGATAATAGGTGGATTACATCAAAATAGATTGACAAAGACTCAATCCCACAAAAGAAATGGGAATGGAGGGAGCTACTATCTTTGATGGAGAAAGAGCTTCCAACATTGTTTTTGGATATTCAAGTTCATTTATTGATCCATCTTATGGATGAAATTGAGATTGCAAGAGTTTTAAGCACTCGCTGGATGTTTTGGGTTGAGCAATTTATGGGCATATTAAAAAGTTATGTGCGACAAAGATCAAAACAAGAAAGGTCTATGGCAAAGGAATGGATGCTTGAGGAGTGCGTGTACTATGTTAGTGAATACCTTGAAAGAGTTCATGAAGAAGCTCCATGTTCATGGACTAACAAGTCGTCTTCAAATTTGATAGATGATGTATTATCAGATAAGGGAGTTCCATTTCAATTTACATTGCAAAAAAAGTGATATTTCTATTCTTATTGTATATAATAGAAAATGCATGCAAGAATTTTTTAATGAGTGTGAATAGTAATTTCAAAATCTCTAAACTAAAAGAGGGAGAAAAAAAAGATATAGATGTAATCTTGATATTAATACAAATATAGATATATTCTTTCAAAGATTGGCTATATACTCATATGCAACGAGTCAATGTAAATAATCAACCAATCTCAAATGAGCAGAGGGAATTAATGATAGGTTGTGAAAGAAAGGTATTTTTTTCTATGATATTCTATTCTTGCACATATATGTATATTTATTCTCTTCTAATACTTTATTTATTATTGCAAGGATGAATGTTCACTTATATGTGGGCTTATGGATAGCATATCATGATCAAAGTTATTGATTCTTTGCATAAAACAAAGGATTCTAGCATTGTAGCTTCTTTCAAGCAATTATCACATGCTAGTTCTAAAGATAAGGTTTAGATAGCAAACCTGGCTACGTAGGGAAATGTTGCAAGGGCATGTAATTTACCATTCTTCTTGGGCACAACAATGATGGGGGATAGCCACTTGGTATGCCCAATCTCATAGATGAATTTGACTTCCTTTAGTCTATCAATTTCTTCTTTTATCTTAGCTACATAAGTATCATTATACATGTATGGTATCTATTTCATGGGTTTTCCCTCTTGACTCATGGGGATCTTGTGAGAACAAATCTCAAGCTCTTCTCTTTTTAAATTATACGTGCAAGTGAACGTCTCTATATTCTTGCAGCAGAGTGATTAACTCCTTCGCTTCTTCTGAACTTAAATCATCTCCTATGTACATGCATCTTTCCTCTTGTTAACATAGGCTTCTCTCTTAGGTATTCTCACTAAGACTTTTCTATCTTGACCTCACACATCTTGAAGTTTTTTGGTAGCTTGAATAATGATCTCTCCTCTTCTTGAGAGGATTTCTTACTTTTCTTTTTCTTCTTTTCGTTTCTTACTTCTAGGGCTATGGGTTTCTTGCTCTTGATGATGACTTTCTCTCAATCCTTGTCTCCTACTAAATACAAGTATTGCCTCTTAGATTCACCAGAAGTTTCCATCAGTATGGATTCTTCATCCTCTTCATCCTCTATTAGTTCACACATGAATGATGATACGTCATAGCCATCTTTGTCACAATGAGGAGTCCATTTTTCTTCATTGATGGTTATGTCTAGGATTCCATGTGTATTCTTTCAATTTGACTTTAGTCATTACCCCTAGGTGCTACAAGTACAAAGAGTTGGTACCCCAATCTTGTACTATTTGTAGTTGGTGCAAAAAAGGTATTCCCAATATCATCTTATATATGTTCGTTTTTCTACAATCAAATATGGAAAATATACACTCAAAATCCACACCACGTGGTGAGAGTGATCCCTTCTAGAAATCCCAACGAGTGCTCAATATGACCATCAACCATATGAACATGAATCCAATAGTGAGATAGAGACCATGGCCTCACCAAGCTCAAAAGATATGCAAAAACCTAGATCTAAATATGCAAGTAGATCGGATTTCAAGGCCTAAAAGTGAATACTAAATTTAGCTCACCTTCACAAACACCAATGTATTAGAAGCTTCCACCTATCAAGATGATTATGGTTAGTCTATTGTTAGACCAAGGATTTAACTCTTCCTAATATCATTGTCAGTAGAACAAAGGGAGAGTTATTGGTGGACAATATGGGCATCTATTACATGGTCACAGATAAACAAGAGAAGATCACCACAAGGGTTAGCAGTCTTAGACAATACTAGTCTTAATCCAAACTTACAACATGAACAAGGTAAAATTGACCCCAAAGCCTTATCTTTGTCAACAAGGACCATTCATATCAGCAAAGTGATCCAGGATGGGATGGCTCCAGAAGTATTCTTTAGAGTCCAAAGAATCCTTTTGGAATCATCCATCCCCTACATCAAAGGCCCTTATTGCCTCAAAATTCATTAGTTCAAGTATTATGATCAATCTTTACAACCCATCTATGAGGATGAAAGGAATAGGCCATATTATCCAATGGGCGTAGATGACCAACAAAATTTTATGCATCATGATCTATGCATCTTTGTGAATGACATTCCTAAAACCATAGTTACTTCAACTCGTGTTCCTTGAAATCACATTCCTCTTGTCTCAAATGTTCCATCTAATTGTGTGAGCACTACTATAGAACCTACTTCAAGTGCATCATCCATAAATACTATTATCATAATACAAACCAATCCGATTCCAATGAGTTAGATGTCATTAGTATCTACACTACTTAACAATGTCACTTCTATACCTTTAGATACAACCACTACATGGCATGTATCCAGATTACCTTTTGGAATAATGCCAATATCAGGTATGCCACCACCACTACAACGTACCATACCTCCTACATTTCCACAATGGTCACCACAATTGTAGCATTCGACTTTCCCCATGGGCTAACAAGTGCTTACAGTGTCACTAGCTAATCCCAATTCTCAAGGCTTAGCATAACAACTTCAAATACCATAGAATCATGTTACGGTTGGGATAAGTCTTAGGCCTTTTCAAATGGAAAAATGCATATGAGGGTACTATGAAGGACAAGGTGATCTTTATGCACATGATTTTGAGTCCAGACAAGTGTTGCATGTAGAACAAGTCTATGATTTTTTTACACAGTATGAAGCATTTTGACTCGCATTGAAAGGAACCTCCCTAGCCTAGATCCAACCATTTAGCATGTATAATTTTGATAACATTGATCAAATCCTCAAAGATTTCATAGCTGAGTTTGCTAAAATAAGAGTAATGCATGACACCTAAATGATTCTAGCATAGTTGTTGAATCCTATCACCTTGCAAGATTTCATACAAAAACTCACTCACATAAAGGATGACTCGGTTAACTTAGTTCAAGTCTTCTCTCCATCCATTGAGTCAACTCCAAGTGTGAAATTAAGTTCTTCATTGATTGATGAAATGGTAGAAGCTATCTTCAAAAAGTTGAACTTATAAGTTCTTGGGTTCCTCATAGAAGTTGTTCACAATGTGAAGGGAATCATCCATCTTATGCATGTCCTAGAAGACTACCTCCTCTTGCACAACCATAGCTGCAATACTATGAAACCGAGTAAAAGATGATGAATCACTCAACTATCAAGTGCTTCTATAATAGATAGCTAGTTAGATAGTATGTCACATAGCATGGCCAATATCAAAATTGGTCAATTATGGGAAATTATAAAGTCCCAAGGCCTCTTACTCAATAATGTTAGTTTCCTCCAAGATACTTGTATTCAATCAGGCAACAACTATCATATCAGTCTACACCCATGTTGGAGTACCCTATATACCCCATTAGACCTATGTTGATTCAATTGCCACCTATTCCTCAGCATGTAACACTAGCCAAGTATGGATAAGCCCAAGAGCAACCAGAGAAGGCTATGATGACACCAAGTCTAATTGTTATAGAAGTTAGAGGGTATGAAAACTCTCTTGAAAGTAGTCAACAAGATGTGTATGCACAATATTATGACCAATCAACTAATTATTCAAATCATCAACTTTATTCACATGGATATGTGGACTCCTATAATCAGAGTTATGAATATAGTGAACCTAAGTAGGACCATGTCTATTATACTTATATCCCACAACCAAACCAGGTTACAACTCATTTCAAACCTACTCAATTGAGGATTTCATATTATAGATGCAATGACATAAGAGACTTCCCCCTTATGCAAGTTCCCCAACTACCACCCGTATTGACTAAAAAATCTCTTTGTAATGATTATGGAAAAAAAGATCTTTACAAAGATTTTCCTCAAAATTGGGATAAGAGCAAATCAAAACCAATCAATATGGTGAAAAAAATCCCTCTACCTCACATAAGAGCTCATAGTTTATCATGAATCAAAAGTATTGATCCTAGTTAAGCAATAAATGATGACTTACTGGACACGTACTTGTTCAATGTCAAGATAGCACCAAAATGACATGAACCAATAGTACCTATGCTATCTTTTGGCCCACTTCATTCATATGTGCAATAAAGGAGGATGTAATCAATGTTCAGAGCTTGTACAACAATGTTTGTTGCTTATAGCATAGAGACACACATGGAAATATTTCGTGTTGCATGTCAGAAAATGAGCACTTATTGCTAGTAGTGGAAGCTCATGTGGATGCTTTTGGTAGGCATCTTCCAAAATCAAGCACTCTCTAGAATATGCGACAAAATAGCCTTTATTGGCCTCACACGGAGTAGAGAGTACATCACTATATTAGTGCTTGTTCCATCTATTGATTCATACCCACAACAACATCCTACCTTGTACTATGTATTTGCATGCCCTTCATGGAGCCATAACATAGTAGAATTTTTAAAATCTTGCACTTATTCTAAAAATATGATGGTACCAGAACAAAGGGCTCTACAAGAAGAGATCCAAGACTACACCCATATTGTCAATATGATTTACAAGTGCAACAAGGATAACTTCCTTTGCCGCTATGCACATGAATATGATTATCTACCAATATTGGAAGTTGCACACTCAGGTGTTATAGGTGGACATTTCTCTATAGACTCGATAAGCCAAATGATTTTATTTAATGGTATGTGATGGACCACCTTATGCATTCATGAGCAAATGTTTGTGAGTAGGTGTGATACATGCCAAATAAAAATTCCTCATTCAATCAAGATCAAATGCCTCTCCAACCAATCTTGGAAGGACACATGTTTGAAAGATGGGAAATAGAATTTATTTGTCCTATTAGCTCATGTGCCAAAGGATCTCACATAAAATACATTATAGTAATGACAGATTATCTTACAAAGTGGGTAGAGACACATACAATCACAAAGGCAGATGTTCAAACAATTGTAGTTTTCAAGCAACAGTGGACTGTACATGGCTGAGACGCCTATTGATGGATCTTTGCATGGAGATTCATGTTGTTATACATATTCTCACTAATAGTCAAAGTGCATTGGTTGTTGCACGAAACCTAGTGTTTCATGCACAGGCCAAACATATTGAGATCCATTATCACTATGTGAGAGAGCGCCTTCATGCAAGAGATATTGATTTGGTATATGTGCCTACACACGATAATGTGGCAGACATATTCACCAAAGCTCTTCCATGGGAAAAGCTTGAAGCTTTTCACAAAGCTTTAGGCTTATTACCTTGTGGGGGCTAATGTCTCACTCCCTATATGTGTTCACATCATTCGCTTCAGGAGGGGTTTGTTACACTTATGTGTTCCTCGAGTAGCTTTGATGTGAACCTTTTCCCTATACATGGGCACTTTTACTAAAGTGTTAGCTAGAGGTTTTTTCCCCATGTTACCACATACATGCTTCACTCATATGTGGTGGTACTTTGTACTTAGGGATATTATTCAGCTCTTACTTCAGTTCTGTTCATTGTCAATAGAGAGAGCTATTCTAGCCATCCATCTTCTCTGTGTCTCTTACTGTGTTTGTGCTCCTTGTGTGTGCTTCTCGTGTGTGTCTCACACTTCTACACTCACCCAACAGGTCAGCTAGTCACTATAAAGTTTGAAGTGTCCATAGGTTATATAAAGGACTAAAAAGGAGTACAAAATATAAGAGAACTAATGATGCTACTAAAAATAGCCTAATTTACAATATACAATATGAATAATCATAGAGATAGCACCATATTAAATTTAATAGTAGAGTAGAGTGACAAGAGTGATTCTCTTGGTTTAGAGGATTATTTCTAAGAATATAAAAGACTTGTTAAATTTTGAATGTAGAACCTTGAAAGCTTTACAATAAATTTTAGCCACTTCTTTCAATAGTAACAATGTAAGAAAAGACACATTCATTCCATGGTCTTCCAAGTATAGGATATCAGCTCTCCACATATGAAAAAGAGAAACATCCATCCTATAACAAACACTAATGATGACTTTTTGGATACCCAACTTAAAAGGAAGCTTAATATTCAAAGTGTTTATCATACCTTTCCAAGTTAAGCATACACTTTCCATTATTAATACCAAATTTATTTGTGCTAATGCCTATCCAAAGACAATGGTGGGCAATTAGCCACGACAATAACTAATGCATAATATTGAGCGCTAATGCCCATAAATACATGAATTTATTTCTTCACTGATGTGCATAGCACTAAAGAGTCCATATAGTGTTGAGTTTCTTGAGGATCTAAGTGATAGAGCCTCTATGAGTCTTGAAGTTTATGTACATAGAGCCAATTATTTTTGCAAGCTTCACTTCATGATGATTGGTGGAAGCATTACCTCAACAAATAGTAGCTCTCACTCACTAGCAAATAGCTTTATTTCCTTGATGAGAAATTCTTAACAACCATAAGACAAATCAAGAAGAGATAAAATATAATCATGGGACATAAACTCACTTGAATGGAACAATTCAAAACAGACATTAAAATCATATTCACACACTTGTGATCCTTGATAGAAATAATAACATTGGCTTTAAATGAGATCCATGCATTCCACAAGGATTCCAACATGAAAACGTTATGAGAGCCATATATAACGACGATTGGGAGGATTTACCTCCTTCATGAATTCACACGTATTGCACATGAGGGAAATACCAAACATTTAACTAATGAGATGACATAAGAGTGTCCCACATATTATGACCTTTTCAATACTTTTAAGTAATCAAATAAAAAAGTTAAACCTATATTTTTAAATTTTTACTATCCAAATTATACAAAATGAGATATATATAAAAATACATATTTATGCATAATCACTCTTACATGCAAACATAAACCACACACATAAAGGACATATCCACAATAGCCATAAATATGATAGAAAAATACATAAATAAGCAACATATTGTATAAACACAATACACAATAAAAATAATTTGTTAGAATATTATAATAAAAAACATTTTTTGTGAATATTACAACATGAAAAACTATAATAAAAGATGTTAGCATGCATAATAGAAATTTATAATTGAGAGTGCACCATGAAGGATTGAAACTATCACAACGGATTATTACAATATTAACTTTGAAATGATTTCCAAATTAAAACATAGTTATGCAAAAATATGGGCATGGATACATTTGAAAATCATGGAATAATATGATGAATATCATACAAGATATTAGAACTAAATCACAAATGACATTCATCTTCATTTGAGGTCAAGCTCTGATGTGACAATTGAATTGGAAATGTCAATCATGTTCATTTGAGGTGATATTCAGATGTTCCATTACTCCATTTCCTTTGCATTGGCTTTGTTTTATGTTCGATATTGCTAGTGTTGGGATTTTGTTTTTATATTTAGTTTTCACCCAAATTTTGGTGTCCAAGCCCAAAGAATGGAAGAGTTATTCTCCCAATGTATCATCAATTGGATTCTCCATCCAATATTATGTCCATTATTCCCTATATAGATTTTCATCACTAATGTTCTTCCTTTTTGAAATAGGTACCCAATATTGTAATTTAAGCTTAGGATTTGTTTTTGATTCTCTAATTTCATGAACATCAATTTCTACCATGTCAAGCCACATAGGGTATGTTACATCACATGGTCCTGTAGGATAGAGTCTCATTTTTTCCCATCAAGGGAAGGATCAAATTCTTTCACTACAATGTTATTGCTTGCCCCCACCCCATTTCCCCTGTTGGGAGTCAGCTTATCTACACGTTCTAGAAGGCTTGGTTTAAAGCCAAAGCAACTTTTATCCCTCCTTGTAATCTGAGGTCTTTTTTTGGTTTTTTTATGCAGGGATCTCCTTGGCTGGGATGGTTGGCCTACTAGAATAATTGTAATTTAGCTATCAAAGAGCATAAATGCCACAAGCTCTTCTTCAAATCCTGGAGAGACTCTATGATTAATGGAGAAGTTATGGATGACCATACCCTCTCTAATGTGACTAATACTTCTTTATCCTATTTACAGGTCCTGCTTCAGCATAAGACAATGCTCGGAGAACAATTGCAGCTTTGTGCTTGGAAGGATATTAACTTGACACTATTGCTGAGTATATCTACAAGAAATTAAAAAATTACAGAGGCTCTGTGGATGTCATCATTCCTAAACTTAACAAAAAGTGGAATGTTAGCTGGTCCCCCCATTAGTGGACCTACAGATTTAAATCTCTGTGGGCTTACCCTGACATCATTAAACATTCTTATCTTCAATGGCTTATAATACACCAAGGATTGTGGGTTGGCCCCAGAGTCAAGAAAATTTTTATTGATGGAGCAAAATGTGCATTTTGTGGCAAAGTGGAGGATGTTATTCACCTTTTTTTTTACTGCATCCATGCCAAGGCTTTCTAGTCTCCCGTGGAAAATTATCTGGATAAAGCTAGGGATCTCAAGCTTAAAGTGTTGGATGTTATGCTCGGGTGTTGCAATAATATGGACCTGTTGCTCTAGAATTATTGGAGAGGTCATATCCTGTGGGCTATATGTTAAGCATGAATAATAAATTTTTTGGCCAGGGGAGGAAGAACTCCCTCATTTCCCTCCCCCTTACCCTGAACAATGTGGCCTTGAAATGTATTAAAAGCATAGTTAGTTCCTCCTTGCCCCCTCATGAACTACACTACTTGCTGAACAATTGTAAGTACACTAGTTGGAAAGCTTTGTTGACTAAACTGTACTCCCAGCATAGATTTGATATGCTGACATCTTTGTATCTCTGCTGTTGTGAGGTGCTGCTACCCTCTGCACTGATGTAACTTTCCTCTGTTAATATTTATTTTCCTGTTTCTTCAAAAAAAGAGTACATCAGTTTCATCAATACATTCATTATCTATTCGGCCATTAGAATCAAAATTGTAAATGCCTTCCATCCACGTTTGGGAAAAAAATCATGATAAAAAGTATCCTTTGGCATTATTTAAAAACTTTTCATGTGAGGCTAGACACCCAAAATAAGAAAACTAACTAGAAAAGCCCACACTAGGGAGAGATATGCATGTAACCACCCAACTAACCCCTTCAATATATAGTTCTAAGGCCAAGGAGGTAACTCACCTACAAGGCATCATGTGTAGTGTTGTATAATTCATGGGTTTAAAAGGCTAAATATATGGATTCTAGAGGTTAGAATGTGATATATATTTGCCTTGGTTAGCCCTTGAATTACACTAGGAACATGACCGAACCTTGCTGGGTTGAACCCTTGGTTTTAACGGTTGGGGTATTTATTTATATGAGCTCCTAATTGAATGGTTATGAACCTTAGGCTTGATTTATCCTAAGGTATGGGAACCTTAGTCTTGGGAAAAGATTCTCTAAGTGCCATCTTGGGGTGTACATGAGAGAAGAATCCCCATTTGATTTAGAAGGCATGTGGTAGACCTTGGGAAATTGCAAGGCATGTGATCACTCTTGGGAAAGTGCCCATATGAGCGACACTTGGCCAAACTCAAGGACATGCAGCTCCTTGGCCTAAACACACACACACACACACACACATATATATATATATATATATATATATATATATATATATATATATATATATATATATATATATATATATATATATATATATATATATATATATATATATATATATATATATATATATATGGGCAAAGACGTGCTCTCTCTGCTCGTATATATGGGCAAAGCCTTGAGCTATCTTGCTAGTTATTTTGCTAGTTAGATCTCGAGGTAGTTTTTTTGGTACTTATAGTGCATTGATATCAGAATCAGGTTGTGTTGTTAAGATGGTTGACATGCCTAGTGATAGAATTGGCCATCGACATGCCTAGTGTATATCCTTTTTAGGAGGTAGAGAAGAGAATTTTGGTGTGACCCTCCCCCATCAAAGGAGGGCCATGGCCCATTTGGGAGCTCATAGGCAGCCAGAGAGGTGGTCACCCCACCCAGCATGAACTCAATAGTGTGATATTGATAGGGGGTGCAAGACTCTCCTTCCTTCACATTCTTTTAAGTGAAAGTGCTTCCTTATCCTTTCATATAGTAATCTCCATAGAACATTGGACACATATATGAGATGTTGTTTTTGACTTCTATTGCCTCTCCATGATTGGTGCATGCGGTAATCAACAGTATCCCATCATCAGGTAAGTGTTATGGAAAATGTTTTATGCTTATAGATTTTCAATTGATTGGTAATCCAAGAGACATTAAGCTCAACTCTCCATGCAAAAGTTAAGGGGTGCTTCTCTATATGAACAGAGAAAGCATGGAAACTTACATCTTTTGAAAACTTGAAGGGAATTTCTTCAATCAATTGATGAGAGGGAAGTAGAAAATGTATCTTATTTATTATTCAATTTATTCTATTTAGATAGAATCCTATTAACATACACAAAGGAAAGTAAAAGCATGTATGAATTTGATGTGGGAAGAGAACATAATATAGAGAGATGGTGAAATTTTTCTTTCATAAAGCATTGGAGGATTTCTTACATACATAGAATATGCATAGAAACCATCTTGATGATAAGCATAAACCACTACAAGAAGTGACCCTCTCTAGTGGTGGTTGATGCGATGCAATTTCATCGCTTCATGATTGCACACTCCATTGCATAGAGCATTGAGCGCACACCATCACTTAAATGATTCTTACATCGACGTTTATTATGAGGCTTTGTAAGATGATCACTAATGCACCACATATGCGATGGTGTCACATATGCAATGCTCCATTACAATCACATATGCAACAGTAAAGGATTGTCACATGTGTGATGCTCATATGCCTTGCATATGTAACATGCCTAGACATCACATATGCGATGCCCATAGATGTCAAATATGTGATGCCTATGGATTCTCACATATACAATGATTTGCAAAGTCGCATATGTGATGCTTATAAGAGTTGCATATACGATTGTTTCACATAACTTATGCAACGCTGGCTTTTGATAAAAAAAAAATGCATCCCTCTTCCATCATCATTTTACACGTGTCTCATCAAAGAGCAAACCAACATTCATATCTACGTTTCACCTACAAGCTCTCTCTCTGTCTCTGTCTCTCTCTCTATTGGAGGTTATTGAAGACGTTCATCGAGCATAATTTATGGCTAGTTACTATAAGTACAATTTTCATTGTTTGTATATCATTTAAGTTGTTTTATTTTCTTAAATCAATATACTCACACATGCACATACACATACACATTCACATGCACATATACACATATACATGCACATGGACATGCATGCTTAACACATGCACATACACATACACATACACACACATACACACACATACACACACATATACACACATACTTATACATATACACAGGCACATACACACATACACACATGCTTATACCCTTACACATACACATGCACATACATACACATACATATGCACATACACTTACACATACACATGCACATATACACATGTACACATACACATGCACATGCACAAACATATCTACATGCACATGCATGCACATACACATGCACATACACATAGAAATACACATACACATACACATACACATGCACATACACACATACACATACACATGCACATACACACATACACATACATGTACACATGCATATGCAAATGCACATGCATGTCCATACACATGCATGCCCATGCACATGCATGCACATACACATGCATGCACATGAAGTTATATGAACATGCCAATGCATGCACATGCATCCACATGTACATGGCATGCACATGCATGTTGATACATATACACACATACCCATACACATAAACATACACAAACACACATATACACATACGCATACACACACAGATACATACACATGCATGCACATACACAAATATACATATATACCTACATGTGCATACATACATATACATAAACAACTACATGCACATACACATATATACACACACAAACACACATATAATATGAATGAATGATACAATTAAATTAATAAATCACATGTAAAATATAAACTATAATAAAAATCATTAGTACATTTCAATCATATAATTCACTTCAATAAAGAAATTAATTAAATAAGCACTCTAAAATTATTAAAATTATGAACTCACACCATATACACAATTAAAAACATAACCCATATGAGAAAAAAAGGTACACACACATAAATATATAATATATATGTGTGTGTGCATGGGTATGTGTGTATCAATGGATATAATACATCGAATGTAAATAGTTTTAATCATCTAAATACCACCCAATCATTATCATCCACATCATCACGATCATCCACGTGATCAGATGGATCTGAAGAGGTGTCATGGGTAGAGGAGTTAGTACCCTATGACAATCAATATCATCCCTCCTATGTTGTCTATCCACCTCATCCATATTAGCCTCTCCATAATACTCATGTATTACATATAACAAAAATAAATAAAATGAAAACTATACAACATCAATAAAAAGAAAATAAAGTAGATCAAATTTAATAATACTGAAAAAATCATCTCGATTATCTCTTATCTACTCATTTAGATGTCAATATCCAAAATATGTAGCATATTCGATTTCTTTTTTTTTGTAGGATAATGACAATAATCCTTATCTTGCATTGAAACAAATAAAAAAGATTAATGATTAGTGTTTCAAATAAAATCAAAAATTTAATTTAAATAATACATGTACTTACCAATGTAGCAGCAAAATCATGATGCCTCATTTGACCTAAGCATGACGTATGATGTGATGCAACTCTCTTTTTTGCAGCAGCCTATGTTTATTTAATGAAACAAAAGTACATAGATTAAATGTAAAATATTTATAAAGCATATGAGAATTATAACTCATAGTAATATAAACTATTTTACATACCTTTTGTTGAGGAAATGTTTCCTGTAGATGTAATTGTTTATGAAAATATTGCCTTGTTTCATGTGGTATGTTAGCTCTTCTCTTATTTCCTTCTACCATACATTTTCTCTTGTTATTTTAATCTCAAACAAAAAAAGGACCAATGTACAAAAAAAAACATTTAAATTTATAAACATGCATACACACACATACATACACTTATACATGCATACATATGCATACACATACACATACACATACACACACATACACACACATATACACACACACATACACATACACACAGATGCACACACATACACATACATAAACACACACAACTATACACACACATATACACATAGTAGACACACATATATGCATACACCTACATACACACACATAGACACACATATGCATTCACATACACACATATACACATATACATGCATTCATACACATATACATGCATACATACACATATAGATGCACATACATATACATAAACATACATACGCATACACATGCATACACATAGATGCACATAGATACACATATATACACACACATACACACATATACACATAGTAGACATACACATATATACATGCACATACACACACATACACACACATACACACACATACACACACATATATACACACATACACACATGCCCACATACACACACATATACATACACATATAAACAGACATACACATAACCACATACACTTACACATAGATGGATACAAATACACGTACACATATATACACATACACACACATACAGATACATACACAAATATGCACACACATACACATACATATACATATACACACCACAACTACACACACATATACACATAGTAAACACACACATATACATACATGCCCATACACACACATATACATATACACATACACACATATACACACATACACACACATACACACATACATACACACACATATACATACACACACATATACATACACACACATATACATACACACACTACACATACACATATACATGTATACACATACATGTACACATACATACACATACACACACATACACATGCACAAACATATACATACACACAAACATATAGATATATACATGCATATATACACACGTATACAGATACATACATACATACACACATACATATACACACACATACACATGCATACACACACATACATAACACACACACATACACACACAAATACACACACACACACACAGATCCACACACATACACAGATGTGCACACACATACACAAATGCACACACATACACACACATGCACACACATGTACACACACATATACACACACATACATAGATACACACACATACACATACATACATACACATGCACACACATACACATATGTATACACACATATACACACACACATACACATACACATGCACACATACACACACATACACACATGCATACACACACACATCCACATACATACACATACATAGACACATATATACATGCATACACACATACATGCACACACATACACACATACATAGAAATACACACATATTTACACACATACATACACATACACACACATACATACATGCAAAAAAATAGTTGGATTAGAAGCTTTGACGTTACCAATCTTCTCCACATTGTGCTTTGTGTCATCCCCTATTTGTACTTCATGTGTATGCTTTGGACTCTCCAAATCAGATAGAAGAGCAATGTTGCCTACAACATGATTTGAACTTCTGGAATCTATGTAGAACAAATGATCATCTTCTTTACCTTCTTTGAAAAGTAATGAATCTTCATGTGCTTGATCTTGAGAATAATTGTTGTAGTCCCTTCTATTATAGCCTCTATTGTTATTGTTGAACTTGTGTCCACCTCTTCCTCTATTGCTGCCATATCCACCTCTTACACTTCCTTTCTTGGTATTCCCATTGAACCAACAATTCTGAGTGGTGTGGTTGGTCTTATTGTAGATGGCACAAGGTTGAACATTCTGATCTTTGGCTTTGTCATGATTTGGTCCTTTCTTCTTCCCTTTCCAATTGCTCTTGCTTGCAAAGTTGGCTTGGGAAGTCTCCTCTTCATCTTCTTCCTTCTTCTTGCCTTTGAGCTTCTTATCCTTCTTCTCTACATATAGAGCACTAGTTGAATTACCATGATAGGAGTTACCTTCCTTTATGCTACTGTTGGCCTCTTGATTGAAGAGTTGTCCAAGAAAGGTGTTGAAGTCTGGAGTTTACACATCCATGATGAGATCATAAGCCGTGGTGAAAGATTGCCATTGCTTATCACTTTGAATGCCATTGCGAATTTGCCTCATCATAGCCTCTTCTTCAATCAGCTCTCTAATGGATGCTAACTGATCTGCAACCTCCTTGACCTTGGTAACAAACTCTGTGATGGTTTGTTTAGGTGTCTTCTTCATTTGGTTGGACTCGTTCCAAAGATGATTCTTTCTTGCTATGATACTAGTAGAAAAGAAAGTCTTTAGGGCATCCCAAGTCCCTTGAGATGTTTTGCATCCTCTAATATGTGGTAAAAGAAATTCAGAGATAGAGTTTAGTATGTACGACCTTGCTTGAGAATCCTTTGTGCACCAAAGTGTGACCTTATCTATCTCCTCTTGTGTAGGTCCCCCTTTGGATCTTGGAATAGGCATAGCTTCATCACCTGCTACAATTCCATAAAGATTTCTACCTTGCAAATAGGCCTTCATTCTGATTTGCCAAGACACATAGTTGTGTCGACCAAGCTTCTCAATCATTGAGGGAAAGCTATCAGCCATATTGATCTAGCTCTGATACCATTGAAAGAGCTTGGAGAAGCTTGTAGGAGGTAGAAAAGTGAGTTGTGAAGCGACGAAGTTTGGTCTAGCCAACCGGCACAAGACCAGCCCTTGAGCTTATGGAGACTCAAATAGACCTTATAGGCATGTGACAAGTGCAATAAAATTCACTATGTACTTTGGATCATCAAGAAGAAAGAGTCAATATAAAATAGATAGGTTTACACATCGACTAGCTCAAAGAACTTACTATCTTTGGATGAGATAATGACTTCGAATTCTCATAGCGACCAGCGTGATCACAATTAAAAAAATCCTTTTATGGTAGTGATACACATAGATTTGAGTGTATAAAATGAACAAGAGTACAAGAAATAAGCAAAATATGCTTTTGAAATGAACTAGACACTCAACAGTGGTACCTCCTATTTTTCAAGAATTACGTAGAGATTGACCCCAAGATAGAAAAACTAAGATATCGCCCAATTTACTAAACCAAATTCTTTGAACATTTATAAGCATAAACTAGTAATATCTTTCCAATGAGTCTTTTGTCATCCAATTTGGAGCTCTGTAGAGAGAGCAACAGCCTCTGCAAGCTTACTATTGTTGAAGAAGATGATGCAGAAAAATGAAGGAATAAGACAATGATGGCCATAATGTGTATGTATATTGCTTCCATGTAATGTACAAGTGATTTGAAGCCTTTATATGGACTTCTCAAGTGCTCCACAAATTCTACAAGTGGATTTTGAATTCAAATGAAGGTGGTAAAGGTTGTTGGAGGGAATCAATTCACTTTCTACAATCTAGGAAAAGTGAAGATCTAGTTTGATCTACTTTTAGGTGATTGATTGATTGATTGATTATAATGTGTAATAAAGTAAGTCTATGATCCAAGGGTCTGGCCGATTCAGATAGATCTGAAATCGGACACCGTTTGGTCATCCGTGTGTATGACCAAAGATCTCGAGTTTAGACTTACTAGGAGATCTTGTGCTCTTGTGAACAAGTGACCCACTTAGCTTAGTGGTTAAGTCTCAAGGATGTGAAGGAGGAGGTCTTGGGTTCAATCCCCATGGGGAACATGGGGAGAGCATTTTGCCCAAAGAGATCTAGAGCCTTCTAGAAGCATCCACTTGAGTTAACTCGAGTTAACTGGGACACTTGGCGCACATGTAGTTACATGGCTGACACTTGGCTGGCTAGTATCCACCTGCCCAAGAAGGCAGTCCCCTGGAGAGAGCTATATATAGAGGCATTTGGTTGGGAGGAGAGTCATCTCTCTAGCATGTGGTGGTCGTAATCCTTGTTCTCTTGCGAATTCCTTTCGGAAATTATTCACTCAAGTTCCATTTATCCAATGGAAAATTGTGAAAAGAGTAAGCTGTTCCAAGTCTGAACAGAGAGAAGAAATTCCAAGAATGTAGTCTGCAACCGTGAAGACGGTACTTAAGTCTATGGAAGGTAAAACATAATGTTTGCCTATCCTTAAAGGGATTTTGGTACAAATCCAGAGAGCTTGAGCGGATGTTTAGACTTAAGCAGTAGAGAGATTCCTGTAAAAGTCTCGGCCGAGATAGGTACCTAAAAGCATCAGTAAAGAAGGAATCTAAAGACAAGAAGTTAAAAACTCTTGTCGCTACAAATTGGTCAAGGATAGACCAATCGAACTTGAATTTTTGAAAATTCAAGTACTTGGAATTCTATTTGGTTTTCATTTGAAAACTCAAGCAAAGAAGGATGGATGTTCCATCAAAAGGTTTTCAAGTTCCCGAAGAAAAGCACATGATTGTGAAACGATCATGTGAAGGGATCAAAAACCTAGAAAATCAAGTTAGAGATAATACCTGAAACTTCAAAATTCTCGTAAAGAATTGAAGAAAGAAGGTACTCTATCAAGAGATGTGTAGACTTTAGGATAAGAATCACCCACACATTAATGTGAATATAAAATAAGGTGGTATGGGACACCAGATTTTATACTCAGATTGATGTAGGAAAGATGGTATGGGACATCGGACCGTGAGTTGATGATTATCTTTTAGTCCTAGTTTGGATCTTGAAGTTAAGTTTGATCCTCAAGAGAATTAAGACTTCGAAAGTTGAAATTAGTTACACAGAGTTTTAGTTATTTCCTTTCCCTTTCCAAATCTTTTGGAATTGACTCATATATGGTATCTGATTCCTTCTGCAAAAGTCTAGCATTAGCCACTTGGAACTAGATAACTAAATTAAACATCCTAGATAGATGTTGTGTACAAGAACTTTTTCACTCTTCAAAAGATGCAAATTCCAAGATTGACTTATTCATTTGGGTTTGCTTCCAGATACTAGCATAGCTCTTATGACTTTCTATCTCGTGTTGCTTACCTCCGAAAACAGTTGGAGAGTGAGCACATAAATGAAGATGATTCTATGGACAGTTTCCTAACAAATTAGAAGATCAAAGACTTGAAGGAATAGTTGATTTCTGCTGACGAGGTTATACTAGATAGCTCACTTGTGCAGACCGTTCTGAATGGTCTTCCTGATTCATATCGGAGTTTTGCTTCTACTTTTCGGTTGATGATGAAAGGCAACCCAAATGCCTTGTCTTTTGAGGAGTTAGTCTCTATTTTGTTGCAGGAGGATCAAACTAGGCAGAACAGGTCCAAGCTTTCCTGGCTAGTCAGAAGGGCAAAGGAAAATGGAGCTCTTCAAGTAGTAAGCAGAAATCTGCTAAGTTTGCACAATCGAAGAGGGAAGACAAGGATGAAAAGAAATCAGAAAAGCAGAAATTGTTTTGCAAGTATTGTAAAGGAAATGATCATATCATAAAGAATTGTCCAAAAATGGATGCTAAAGAGGCAAAGAAGAAAGAGGCTGGAATGGTTGTTGGAGAGGCCTCTACACCAAAAACAGAGTCTACTAATCTTGTGCAGGAAGAAGAATGGGCATTTACTACTATTTGTAGTTTTTGACCCATCTTCTCATGAGTAGTGCATGTCTACAGTAGACTCAGATGTTTGGTACTTTGACAGTGGGGCGACCAAACATACTACCTTGCAGCGCAATTTCTTCTCTTCACTCAAGCCTACCCCTATAGGGAATACTGTTACATGCGCCAACAACTCCTCTTATCCTGTTATGTGAGTTGGTAAGATCATTTTGACTACTGCTGATGGTAGTTCTTTCACTTTGTCAGATGCTTTGTTTATGCCAGGGATCAAGAAAAATCTGTTATTAGTTTCTGCATTAGCCAAGATTGGCTTGGTTGTGAAATTTGTTGATGACAGATGTACAGTTCATGATCTATCAAATGGTGATGTAATTATTGCTTCTGGCATTTTATGTCGTGGGCTATATAAGCTCATAGACTATGAAAGATCTGTAAATGATTCGCCATGTGCAGTACATGATTCTCAAGCTATGTGAGATGCAAAGCTTTGGCATGCACGCTTTGGTCATCTGAATTTTTCTAGTTTGCTACGCATGCAAAAATCTGAAATGGTGTCATCTTTGCCCAAACTTGAGGCACCTAGAAAACATGTTTGTGAAGGTTGTATTTTGGGCAAAATGCAACGTTCATCCTTTCCAAAAGATGGTTCAGTTTGGGCTACTTAGAAATTGCAGCTTGTACATAGTGATGTCTCTAGTCATATGCAGACACCTTCCTTTGGAAATTATCTTTACTTTGTGACTTTCATCGATGATTTTTCTAGGTATGCATGGGTATATCCATTGAAGGCAAAGTCCGAAGTGTTCATGTGCTTCAAACAGTTTTTGGTTTTGGCTAAAAATCTGTCAACATTTAAAATGGGCACCCTCCATTCTGATCGGGGGGGAATATATATCTTCTGATTTTAATGCATTTTTGGCTGAATGTGGGATAAAACACTAGTGTACAGTGCCGTATACACCTCAACAGAATGGAGTTACTGAACGAAAGAACAGGTCACTCATGGAAATGGCAAGGTATATGGTCAAGAGTTAGGATCTACCACATATTTTTTGGCTTGAGGCTGTCATGTGTGCAACATATGTACTTAAAAAGTATCCCACTAAAGCGTTGCAGTCTATCACTCCATATGAGGCTTGGCATGACCGCAAGCCATCTATTGCTCATCTGCATGTTTTTGGTTGTTTGGCATATGCATTAGTGCCCGAACAACATCGTAGAAAATTGGATGATAAAGCAGTAAAATGTATTTCTGTTCGGTACAATTGTGAAAGTAAAGGCTATCGTCTGTATCATCCACAGACTAAACACATTCTGGTTAGTCGTGATGTTGTTTTTGTGGAAGATGCTATTCAGCCATTGCTTTGATGTACTAAGGAGACATCTATTAGCTCCAAAGACATGTATGATACTTTGCTGCCTCTTTTTACAGGTGGATAGTCTAGTGCTAGTTCTAATGAGGAAACTTCTCATCCTTTGCAGGTTTCATGTGATGATGTAGATCATTCCATTTTTTATGCAGATTTACATGATGCATTTATTGATGAGAGAGGTGATATTGAGTAGGCAAGAACTATTCCAAAATGGCTGGTGCAGAGCTTGCGTGACAGCAAATTAGATGCATCTCTATCATATCATACTTGATCAAGCTCTCATAGTGCCTCTTTTGCATTAGATTGCTATGCTATGGCTCCATCTAGTCTCTGTGATGAGACTGAGCCTATTTCATTTGATGAAGCACAAAATTCAAAAAATTGGATGGCTGCTATGCAATCTGAATATGATGCAATAATCAAGAATGGTACTTGGTCTTTATGTGACTCGTCACTTGGCAAGAAAACCATTGGAACTAAGTGGGTATACAAGTTGAAGCGTAAACCTGATGGTACAGTTGAGAGGTAAAAGGCTAGGCTTGTTGCAAAGGGTTATGCACAGGAAAGAGGCATTGATTTTGATGAGACCTTTGGACCTACATGCCGTATGACTACAGTTTGGAGCATCTGTGCACTTGCAACCCATCATGGTTGGAACGTACATCAGTTGGACATTAAAACTGCATTTCTAAATGGTGACTTGCATGAAGAAGTGTATGTTTTTCAACCCCGTGGCTTTGTGTAGAAAGGGCATGAAAACTAGGTGTGCAGGTTAAAGAAGGCATTATATGGTTTAAAGCAAGCACCATGTGCATGGTATGAGAAGATACATGCCTATTTGATTGCACATGGTTTTGAGAACAGTCCAAATAAGAGCACCTTATATGTTAAGCATGATAATGACGTGCTTCTGATCATTGTTGTCTATGTTGATGACATGCTGCTCACTGCTCCTATTGAGAAGCATATTGCTGATTTTAAGGCTGATTTGCATGCCTCATTTGAGATGTCTGATTTGGAGCATTTGCATCACTATTTGGGGATTCAATTGATGCAAGTTGATGGTGGAATGGCTTTGTGTCAAACAAAATATATTGACACATTATTGTAGCGTTTTGGCCTTGAAGACTGTAAGCCTATTGCCACTCCTATGGAGACAGGTTTAGGATTGAGTCGTCATGATGCTGGAGATGCATTTGATGTTGTTCTCTATCAGCAAGTTGTTGGATGCCTGATTTACTTATGCATTACTCAGTGAGATATTTAGTTTGTTGTCTCACAGATGAGCAAGTTTATGCATTGCAGAGGAGTCAAGCATTGGCATGTTGTTAAGCGCATCTTTCGCTACTTGAGTGGTACTCGGCTACTTGGGTTGTTTTATCCCAAGAGGGGATCACTACCGCTACATTTGCATGCTTTTTCTGACTCTGATTGGTTGGTTGCTATGACACCCGTGTGTCTGATTGCACATGGTTTTGAGAACAGTCCAACTAAAAGCACCTTATATGTTAAGCGTGCTAATGATGTGCTTTTGGTCAGTGTTGTCTATGTTGATGACATGCTGCTCACTGGTCCTATTGAGAAGCATATTGCTGATTTTAAGGATGATTTGCATGCCTCATTTGAGATGTCTGATTTGGGGCATTTGCATCACTATTTGGGCATTCAATTTATGCAAGTTGATGGTGGAATGGCTTTGTGTCAAACAAAATATATTGACACATTATTGCAGCGTTTTGGCCTTGAAGACTGTAAGCCTATTGCCACTCCTATGGAGACATGTTTACGATTGAGTCTTCATGATGCTGGAGATGCATTTGATGTTGTTCTCTATTAGCAGACTATTGGATGCTTGATTTACTTATGCATTACTCGGCCAGATATTCAGTTTGTTGTCTCATAGATGAGCAGGTTTATGCATTGCCCAAGAGTCAAGCATTGGCAGGCAGTTAAGCGCATCTTTTGCTACTTGAGTGGTACTCGGCTACTTGGGTTGTTTTATATTAAGGGGGGATCACTACCGCCACATTTGCATGCTTTTTTTGACTCTGATTGGGCTAGTTGCTATGACACTTGTGTGTCCACTAGTGGCTTTTGCTTCATGCTTGCTAGCTCATGTATATCTTGGTTGAGCAAGAAGTAGTCTACTGTGGCCACTTCCAATTGTGAGGCCGAGTTTAGGGCAGCTTTCACAGCGATTGTTGAGTGTGTGTGGCTCAGACGTCTTATGGCTGATTTGGGTGTTGGTCAGCCTTCTGCCACCACCATCTTCATTGGCAGTCAGAGTGCATTGGCAATTGCGAGGAACCCTGTGTTCCATGCTCACACTAAGCACATTGAGGTGCATTATCACTATGTTAGGGAGAGATTCTCTGCTGGGGAGATCAGCTTGGCATATGTGCCCACGTATGAGAACATTGCAGACCTTTTCACGAAAGCTCTGCCTAGGGAGAAGTTTGAAGCTTTTCACAAAGCTTTGGGCTTACTTCCTTTTGTGGAGTGATTTCCACATAGCATGGCACTTCCTTATACATGAGTGCCAGCTCCTTGTTCACCGCATCACTCCTAGGTGGCATTTGTTGATATATGTAGGTAGTGTGTGAACACACTAGGACCACGGGGGCACTTTTTTCCTAGTGTGTGAACACACTAGGACCACGGGGGCACTTTTTTCCCTCTTTAGGAGGTTTTTTTCCCCCGGCTTGTATATATGCCTATTGCCCTAATGGGCTACTTATCTTTGTACATTCTCTAGTAATACATTCAGTATTTTGTGTTGTGCTCCAAGCTTCTTCTCCTTCCTTGTGTTGTTTGCGTGCTTCCCCATACATCTATCTCCAACAAGATCGAAAGGCTCGACGTGCAAAAACCATGTGCCCTTTGCATAACCTTCTTTTGCACCATTCATTTCAAGCATTTCCATAGTATGCATTAATATAGGGCCACGTTACAAGGCCATGCATAGATACAGTTGAGAATCCCAAGCACATGAGACACATTTGACATATGTAAACTATTTTATTTATACTAACCTCTTTCTTCTTGTTTTTTGACATGCTTCCTTTTAAAAAAAGGGGAGAGAAGGGACACGACCATGCGCTCAAAGAATCTCATCAGTGAACCATCAAGAAGGACATCCATCGACAATGAAAGAAAAGCCAATAGCAATCACTGTGATGGGAGTATAACAGGAAGAGATGAACATCAACCGACCTTTGACCATGGTAAGAATACCCTACTTTGGCTACACTATAACAATGATAGATTAGGAAACCTCTTTGTTTGCATGCTCTTGAGCACTTAGCTAAAGACCAAATTTTTTGCACCATACCTCTTACAATGCATTCCCCAAGTAAGCATGCATATGCGCACATTACAAGGCCATGCACAAGGCACATATTTTCTTCAATCCATGCAATAACACACTTACCCATCATTCATTATGGGTTACGAGTAATTGGCATGATAACTCTGAAACCCATGTTTGAAAGATCTAGAGGACATCAAGGTTACAACATCAGTTCCTATGAAGCAATTCAAAGTCAACAACTACTCAAAATCAACATTGACAACATCTTTTGAGAAACTAGCAATTTTTGAAAGCTCACAAATACACCATCATGCTGGAATCCAAGGAAGAAGTACATACAAAGGGACTAAAACTTGCAAAGGCTAGCAGTGATAAAATGAAAAATAGGAAAACCCACCCAACTATAGTTGGAAGACTAACTGCTCTTCTTAATACATAATGGACACTACCTCTCAACATACTACATGGAACACCCACTCCAACAAGGATCTATCGGGGATCACAAACTGAAGAGCAGGGAGTGTTGGCACTCAAGGTTAGGCACAAGGCATAGGAATGCATCAAAGAACTAGGCACAGAAGAAGAGGGATCATGTAGGGAGCTCCAAGAAGTATATGTCAAATTTTCAGAAGAAACCCCTATAAAAATAGTGATTTTGATCACTAAAAACCATTGTAAATATCATTTCACATTTTTGTAGCTCCTATTTGTTTAAGCCAAGGAGTGCTTGAGCTTGAGCAGCCTAGGTAGAACTCATGTTTTGGATTCCATAATTTTTAGAGCTCATTTGAGCCCTCAAATAGCATCAAGAACTTAATTTTTTATTAGACCGACCATTAGGTCTGAAACAAGCCAAAACTAGTTAAAAAACCATAAAAAGAGCTAGGGAGCTCATGTTTTAGGTCATCAAGTTAGAGAAAGATGGTCTTGAAGAGTGTAATCGGGTTATTGAGAATCAATGCTTCCATTGCTTCTGTCTTTGTTATATTGCCTTGTGTGCATGTGTGTGTGTGCATGTATGTGCTTGTCAGTCATGTTTGGTCACCACAATCACTCACATGCATATGCTCCTCACATATTCATAGATTGACAAGGATACATGATGGACACTACCTCTCAAAGCACTACATGGAATGCCCACTCCAACAAGGGTCTGTTAGGGATGACAAACTTGAGAAGGGGAGGGGGGAGTGTTGGCACTCAAGGTCAGGCATGAGGTGTGAGAACACATTGAATAAGTGGACACACAAGATGAGGGAGCATATAGGGAGTTTCAAGAAGTATACATCAAATTTTCAGAAGAAACCCCTATAAAAAAACTGTTGCAAATATCATTTCACATTTTTGCAACTCCATTTTGTGCAAGCCGAGGAGTGCTTGAGGTTGGAGATTTCTAATGAGTGCGCATCTCCATCTTCTTCGGCCTGAAGGTACTAAAGAGAGAGATCAATCAAATCAACGAATCAGATGGAACATATTTTTAAGAGATTTAGAGATCATCAATCTGTAAGAAAATTTTAATTTTTTTGAGTGTCAATCAGAGTGGAGAAATCCTTTCAAAATTCAAGCCCACTAAACCTACGCATCATCTAGATGGGCCAACTTGTAGATTATAGAGGGTAGTATCAAATTCCTTTGGAAAAAAAAATTCTTATTATTTTCAAACAGTATATCAAATATGATTTTAAGTGAAAGTACGAATTCTAACAGTAAATAAACTTTTTAAAAATTACTCAAGCTTGAATCAAAATTGTTTCATTCAATGAATGAAATTGAAAACAAGTTTTACAAAATCTTAGAGAAATCATTTAGATAATCGTGGTACTTGCTCTTCTATTGACCTTGTTCAAAAGTAATGTTTATCTTATATACGTATTCTAGCACCCATTTTCTTAGTCACTTGCCATAAGATGCTACTAACTAATTCCTCTAGAGCATAGATCCACCTCATATAGCCCGAATTGGTTTTGATACCACATCTGAGTCATTAAAACTATTTTTTCTTTTTCTTTTCTTATTTTCCTTTTTCTCATTCTTCTTTTTCTCAGTTTTCTCTTTTATCATTTTGTAGCAACCATTGATGTACTACTTTTTTATCCATCATCTTTTTTTTGCAACTTTTTTATTAAAGGGGAAAGGCTTAACCCCTAATTAGAGCAGAGGTTCTAGAAGAATGCTACAGTTCGAACTAGGATCTCATTAGCTAAATGGTTTTAGAAATTAAGGAAACCTACCTATATAAAATAAGCTTACCTCTAGTAAGAGTCCCAAGTTAAGATTTCCCTCTTCCATCTTTACAACAACCATAGGGTCTCTAATTCTTATCTCGAGTTCATACACATCCCTAATTCATTTTCTAAATCATCTTTTAATAATTTTAATCATTTACTTTACCTATTAGAATAATAGGCTTCTGACAGTACATGAGCTCAGTAGTCTAAACTTATCCAATTTATTATCTAAGTATGTATTGAGAAAATAGGCTTCTGACAGTACATGAGCTCAGTTGGCATAAATCTAGATGTTATCGTATATGTCATGCTATCTGCCCATAAAGAAAATACAAGATATCTTGGCCATTTCTTGATATCTCCATCACATGCCTTCAATTTTCCTTCACTATTGAAGGGTGCCCTCTCTCAATCTTTCCATTTTCTTCTGGGTTATAGGCTATCGTGAGAGATAAGCAAATTCCATGATGATCAAAGAATTCCCTCACCTCTCTACCATCTAACTCTCCTCGATTTGCAACTACTTTTTCTACATATCCAAATCTAAATATAACTTCTTCTTAAAGAAATAAACATACATTATAAGAAGTATTAGATTTACATCCACAAACTTCCACATGATTTATCAAATCTTCATGAGCAAGTACAATATATCTCATACCATCACTACTTTTAGGCATAGTCACAAGATCAACTACCTGCTCATAATGAATACAAGGTGGGTAAGTTGGGTGTAAGGGATCTCTATGTGATCGAGGAATGAATCTGACATGTGGCACATGTGCTCACAAAGTTCTTAACATTTACGTACATCCTTGGCCACCAATAGCTTTCCGGAATTTTTTCATATGTTGCAACAAAGCCCTTACGGCCTCCCCATAAACTCTCATGCATGGCTCTCATGACTTGCACCTAAAGATTCCTCAATCTTAAAAGCCTTTGTGGATTTTTCACCTTTCTTCTAGCATGCTACCAAATATAACATCTTTTAGAAGCAAATTGAAAGACTTCTTTCAGATGTTTTTGGATCCTTTTACTGACCAGCTTGGGGAAGGCCGTAAAGTACTCAAATAATATCCAATGTCTCTCCATTCTCCTTCATAATCCTCTTCTATGAATTGATCATTGCTTTATTAGAATCATCATATCGGCAATAGTATTGAGATTTCCAACAATATGAACAAAATTTGGATTAATAAACTTGATATATGCAATCCATCTCAAGATCGCAATATTAGGAGATGAGCAATTTGAATTCATACTTATTAATAGAAGACAATTAATCTCTATAATCATATTTGCATCGATAAAATATTATTTATCTGTTTTCAAAGCAGTGACTAATCCCCATAACTCTTCCTTGATCTGAGGATACTTCCTTTGTGTACCATGTAAAATTTTGCACTAAAGAAAAGTGCATACCTTTGCTCCTCATCCTCATCCTTACCAATGGCCCAACCTATACCAATAGGGCTAGTATTAATAGTTAGGATTATAGGTTTATTTCTTGAATAATCAATACGTTTCAAAATCGGAGCATTGATAAGTAATTCTTTTAGTTTTCTCATTGTTTTACTATGTTTCTTTGTCCAAAAGAATTTCTTTTTGTTTCTTAATAAATCATATAATGGGTTGGCTGTGCATGTTAAGAAAGGCTTTATATGGTTTGAAACAATCACCACGTGCTTTGTATGAAACGATACATGCCTATCTGATTGCACGTGGTTTTGAGAACAGTCCAACTAAAAGCACCTTATATGTTAAGCTTGCTAATGATGTATTTCTGATCATTGTGGTATATGTTGATGACATGGTGCTCACTGGTCCTCATGAGAAGCATATTGCTGATTTCAAGACTGATTTACATGCCACATTTGAGATGTCTAATTTGGGGCAGTTGCATCATTATTTGGGCATTCAGTTTATGCACGTTAATAGTGGAATGGCTTTGTGTCAAACGAAATATATTGGCACATTATTGTAGCATTTTGGCCTTGAAGACTATAAATCTATTGCCACTCCTATGGAGACAGGTTTACGATTGAGTCTTCATGATGTTGGAGATGCATTTGATATTGTTCTATATCAAGAGGTTGTTGGATGCTTGATTTACTTATGCATTACTCGGCCAGATATTCAGTTTGTTGTCTCACAAATGAGCAGGTTTATGCATTGTCCAGGAATCAAGCATTGGTAGGCGGTTAAGCGCATCTTTCGCTACTTGAGTGGTACTTGGCTACTTGGGTTGTTTTATGCCAAGGGGGGATCACTACCACTAGATTTGCATTCTTTTTCTGACTCTAATTGGGCTGGTTGCTATGACACTCGTGTGTCCACTAGCGGCTTTTGCTTCATGCTTTGAGCAAGAAGCAACCTACTGTGGCCACTTCCAGTTGTGAGGTTGAGTATAGGGTAGCTTTCATAGCGACTATTGAGTGTGTGTGGCTCAGACGCCTTATGGCTGATTTGGGTATTCGTCATTCTTTTGCCACCACCATCTTCATTGAAAGTCAGAGCGCATTGGTAGTTGCGAGGAACCCTGTGTTCCATGCTCACACTAAGCATATTGAGGTGCATTATCATTATGCCAGGGAGAGGTTCTCTGCTGGGGAGATCAGCTTGGCATATGTTCCCATACAGGAGAACATTGCAGACCTTTTCACGAAGGCTCTGCCTAGGGAGAAGTTTGAAGCTTTCCCCAAAATTTTGGGCTTACTTCCTTTTGTGGAGTGATTTCCACATAGCTTGGCACTTCCTTATACATGAGTGTCAGCTCCTTGTTCACCGCATCACGCCCAGGGGGGATTTGTTGATATATTTAGGTAGTGATGTGTGTGAACACACTAGGACTGTCAAGGCACTTTTTTCCCTCTTTAGGAGGTTTTTTCCCCCTACCTTGTATATACGCCTATTGCCCGAATGACATCTAACTTCTCTTCTTCCTTGTGCTCTTCACATGCTTCAGCAGACATCTAACTCCAACAACATTTCCATGCCCTAAGTGTTCCATGTGGAAAGTGATTCCTTTTCTATAAAGAATGGACCATGCAAAAGAAGAATATATTGTAGAAACATAAGGGTAAGTATCATGAGATGTTTCTGAGACACTCACCAAGTACTAAGTTATGTCTTTGACACTCTAAGCCTATATGATGGTTTCTATAAGCTCTATGATTGCCCTTGTGAATTCAATCACATAGATATCCGAAGTTACTTGTTGCCTCATGATCTTCATAAATTTATCTATTCTAACCCACACCTCCATTCTTTGTTTTTTGCTATTTTTGGATTGCTTTTTACATTTCTCATAACCTCATAAAATGTTTTCCAAGAATTCCACATTGCACTGAGTTGTTTTCCATTGTTGTTATTGAAGAATCCTCTTGCTTTTGCACCTCCCATCCCAACAATGAAATCGAAACTATTTTAGTGAATCATAAATGGACCTTGGATAATTTGAGAGAACACTTGGTGATTATGGGGTTTGAGGGACTAACTCAATCCAAATTCAAAATACAAGGACATAAGGTGAGAAATGTTTTGTGCTTTTTTAAAAGTAATCTTTTCATTATTTCTTATTTGAGTTTTATAACTTCAATTTCTTGCAAATTGATTACAGATGGGAAGAAGATTGGAATACAAAATGAAATTCCTTGTAGATTGGAGTAAAGATACAACCAAACTCTCATTGTCATAGTTCTTTTGCAACCTCATAATGTCACTTTTTGTGTCCAAGTCATTGTACCTCATGCTTTTTGCAGTTTCAAGAAACTTGTAAAAATTAGGATAAGAATACATGTTAGATAATTTGCAATGGTGATTTCAAAAATTTTGGAATGTCAGAAGTCTATGTTCACTACTTTGAAATCTTGTTGTTCATGTTGTTTTTTGTTGTACTATAGTCTATCACTCCATATGAGGCTTGGCATGATCGCAAACCATATGTTGCTCATCTGCATGTTTTTGCTTGTCTGGCATATGCATTAGTGCATGAACAACATCACAAAAAATTGGATGATAAAGTAGTAAAATGTATTTTTGTTGGGTACAGTTCTGATATTCAACCATTGCTTTCATGTACTAAGGAGACATCTGTTAGCTCCAAAGACATGTATGATACTTTGCTACCTCCTTTTACAGGTGGACAGTCTAGTTTGGTCCTAATGAGGCAACTTCTCAACCTTTGCACGTTTCATGTGATGATGCAGATCATTCCATTTTCGATGCAGATTTACATGATGCACTTATTGATGAGAGAGCTGATATTGAGGAGGCAAAAACTATGCCAAAATTGCTGGTGCAGACTTTGCATGACAGCAAATTAGATGCACCTCTGTCATATCATACTTGTTGAGGCTCTCATAGTGCCTCTTTTGCATTAGATTGCTATGCTATGGCTGCGTCTAGTCTCTGTGATGAGAATGAGCCTGTTTCATTTGATGAAGCACAAAATTAAAAAAATTAGATGGCTACTATGCAATCTGAATATGATGCTATAATAAAGAATGGTAATTGGTCTTTATGTGACTTGCCTCATGGCAAGAAGGCCATTAGCACTAGTGGGTTTGCAAGCTAAAATGTAAGCTTGATGGAACAGTTGATAGGTATAAGGCTAGGCTTGTTGCAAAGGGTTATGCGCAGGAAAGAGGCATTGATTTTGATGAAACATTTGCACCTACATGCCGAATGACTACTGTTTGTAGCATCTGTGCAATTGCAGCTCATCATGATTAGAATGTACATCAGTTGGACATTAAAACAACATTTTTGAATGGTGACTTGCATGAAGAAGTGTATGTTTCTTAGCCCCATGGCTTTGCGCATAAAGGGTATGAAAACCAGGTGTGCATGTTAAGAAAGGCTTTATATGGTTTGAAACAAAAACCACGTGCTTTGTATGAAATGATACATGCCTATCTGATTGCACATGGTTTTGAGAAAATATGTTGATGACATGGTGCTCACTGGTCCTCATGAAAAGCATATTGCTGATTTCAAGGCTGATTTACATGCCTCATTTGAGATGTCTGATTTGTGGTAGTTGCATCATTATTTGGGCATTCAGTTTATGCACGTTGATGGTGGAATGGATTTGTGTCAAACAAAATATATTGACACATTATTGCATCGTTTTGGCCTTGAAGACTATCAATCTATTGCCACTCCTATGGAGACAGGTTTACGATTGAGTCTTCATGATGTTAGAGATGCATTTGATGTTGTTCTCTATCAGCAGGTTGTTGGATGCTTGATTTACTTATGCATTACTCGGCCAGATATTCAGTTTGTTGTCTCACATATGAGCAGGTTTATGCATTGCCCAGGAATCAAGCATTGGCAGGCGGTTAAGCGCATCTTTCGCTACTTGAGTGGTACTCTGCTACTTAGGTTGTTTTATGCCAAGGGGGGATCACTACCACTAGATTTGCATTCTTTTTTTGACTCTGATTGGGCCAATTGCTATGACACTCATGTGTCCACTAGTGGCTTTTGCTTCATGCTTTGTAGCTCATGTATATCTTGGTTGAGCAAGAAGCAGCCTACTGTGGCCACTTCCAATTGTGAGGCTGAGTATAGGGTAGCTTTCATAGCGACTATTGAGTGTGTGTGGCTTAGATGCCTTATGGCTGATTTGGGTGTTAGTCAATCTTTTGTCACCACCATCTTCATTGACAGTCAGAGTGCATTGGTAGTTGTGAGGAACCCTGTGTTCCATGCTCACAGTAAGCATATTGAGGTGCACTATCATTATGTCAGGGAGAGGTTCTCTGCTGGGGAGATCAGCTTGGCTTATGTGCCCACACAGGAGAACATTGCAGGCCTTTTCACGAAGGCTCTGCCTAGTGAGAAGCTTGAAGCTTTCCCCAAAGCTTTCGGCTTACTTCCTTTTCTGGAGTGATTTCCACATAGCTTGGCACTTCCTTATACATGAGTGCCAGCTCCTTGTTCACCGCATCACTCCTAGGGGGGATTTGTTGGTATATTTAGGTAGTCATGTGTGTGAACACACTAGGACTATCGGGGCACTTTTTTCCCTCTTTAGGAGGTTTTTCTATGATGGTTTCTATAAGCTCTATGATTGCCCTTTTGAATTAAATCACATAGATATCAGAAGTTACTTGTTGCCTCATGATCTTCATAAATCTATCTATTCTGACCCACACCTCCATTCTTTTTTTTTTTGCTAGTTTTGGATTGCTTTTTACGTTTCTCATAACCTCAAAAAATACTTTCCAACAATTCCACATTGCATTGATTTGTTTTCCATCGTTGTTATTCAAGAATCTTCTTGCTTTTGCACCTCCCATTGACACATCATGTAGTACATCACCTATATTTGTGAAAGCTTTGGATCTTTTCTTAGATGAACATCATCACCAAGAAAATCCCATTTCTAACAGTAGAGATTCACATTTTTTAATGCATTTATCTACAAGAGCTGAAGGCTTGATGGAATATGCATAATCCAAGTGAAGATGTACCAACTTGTCAATGATCCTTAACTCTACATGCAATGCACATATGTGTACATTCCTCAATTCTATTGGAAGTATGGGATCCCAAATCATAGGAGAAGATGAGCAGTTATGTAGATTAACATTTTTCTTTGGAAGGAGCTTCTTCAACCTCAATTCTAGCAGTCCACCCTCTTGTACCTCGACTTTGCATGCAGTACAAAAAAGGGTACTTGCAATTTGCACCCCTGCTTATACAAAACATGCATTTTAGACTATTTAAGCATCCACTCAAAAGCCACTCAATTTCAAAGCTTCCATAGTGGTTAACGTTCAATAGTTCTCTTGAATGGTGCCTTTGGATAACATTTGGAATGTTTATTTCTTAGAACAACCACTTAAGAATTAGGGGAAAAAATGAACCCTACATGGGTCTTTTAGATTAATGAGTGATTAGTGATGGACAAATCAAAAGAGGGTGGTGGCCATAGTCTATGCCCTATAAAATAATAGGTTGAAGGGGGGAGAGGGTACATATTTCTCCCTTATTTAATGAGCTTCCTTTAGAGAGAGAAGGAATCTCGTAAATTAGCTCGGCCCAAAAATTCAAAACTTCTAAAAAGTTAAAAAACTCGTCATAACACCTAAGAATGGACCCCCATTACTTTTTCGGGTCAAAAGTACTTTTTTTGACCCCAAATTCAATATTTGTGCATGTTTTCAGTTGAAAGAAATGACTTTTTTCAAAATTACTCAGAAAAGAGTTATTTCCCTCCTAGACCTCACATTTTCATACCCAGATCCCAAAAAGTCATCTTTTTCCACTACTTTCTCTGTTGATATATTTAGGTAGTGATGTGTGTGAACACTCTAGGACCGCTGGGGCACTTTTTTCCCTCTTTAGGAGGTTTTTTTCCCCCGGCTTGTATATACGCCTATTGCCCTAATGGGCTACTTATCTTTGTACATTCTCTAGTAATACATTCAGTCTTGTGTGTTGTGCTCCAAGCTTCTTCTTCTTCCTTGTGCTGTTCACGTGCTTCTGCAGACGTCTAACTCCAACAATTGGTATCAGAGCAGGTCGTTGCTTCTTCTAGGGCGCCGTCGACACTCCTCCGTTTGCAGTCTCAGATTTGCACAAAATTTGGTGAGCATACTCAGGGTGTTTCCGAGATCAAAACAGCTTCGCTGTGTGGTGCCGAAATCGCGATCTGAGCTCGTTTCGGCCTCCGAATGCACTATCGTAGTGCTTGTGCAGGCTATTTCGTCCTTTTGTGCCAAAGGTATATACCAGTTTCTGTTCGCCAGTTTAAGCGTCTCGAAGTCTGCTACAGGTCTAGCAGAACTCGTGTGGGCAGTTCTGTTCAACTTTTTGAGATACAGTCAATTTTCTGCATCAAGGTATTTTAGTCACCGACCATGGCTGAAAGCAGTGATGTATTCCGTATGTTGGCTGTTGAGGATAAGTTGGATGGTACCAACTACCCATTATGGGCTTATATGATGCGACATGTACTGGTTGCAAAAGGATTGTGGAACATTGTGCAGGGTGTTGAAAGACGTCCTGTTACACCTGTAACGACAGGTACTGCAAATACAGGTGTTGGAGCTGATGAAGATGATGTCGAAGATGATATTCCGCAGATTCCTGTTCGTGCTGCTGGTTCTGTTGCACCTACTGCAGAGCAGATTCGTTGGGATGGCAGAGATGCCCAGGCACATGCATTGATAGCTTTGTCTGTCAAACGTGCCATTATTCCTCACATTCGCTCTTGCAGAACAGCAAAGGATGCTTGGGATACACTTACCACTTTGTACCAGGCTAGGAATGAGGCTCGTGTTGCTTACCTCCGAAAACAGTTGGAGAGTGAGCACATGAATGAAGGTGATTCGATGGACAGTTTTCTTACAAAGATCAAAGACCTGAAGGAACAATTGATTTCTGCTGATGAGGTTATACCAGATAGCTCACTTGTGCAGACCGTTCTGAATGGCCTTCCTGATTCATATCAGAGTTTTGCCTCTACTCTTCGATTGATGATGAAAGGCAATCCGAATGCCTTGTCATTTGAGGAATTAGTCTCTGTTCTGTTGCAGGAAGATCAGTCCAGGCAGAACAGGTCCATTATGCGTGTTGCAGATCAAGCTTTCCTGGCTAGTCAGAAGGGCAAAGGAAAATGGAGCTCTTCTACTAGTAAGCAGAAATCTGCAAATGCTGCACAATCGAAGAACCAGGATAAAGATGAGAAGAAATCAGAAAAGCAAAAATTGTTCTGCAAGTACTGTAAAGGAAATGATCATATTATAAAGAACTGTCCAAAACTGGCTGCTAAAGAGGCAAAGAAGAAAGAGGCTGGAATGGTTGTTGCAGAGGCCTCTACACCAAAAACAGAGTCTGCAAATCTTGTGCAGGAAGAAGAATGGGCGTTTACTACTGTCTGCAGTTTTGACCCATCTTCTCATGATCAGTGCATGTCTGCAGTAGACTCAGATGTTTGGTACTTTGACAGTGGGGCGACCAAACATATTACCTCGCAACGCAGTTTCTTCTCTTCACTCGAGCCTGCCCCTACAGGGAATACTGTCACATGCGCCAATAACTCCTCTTATCCTGTTATGGGAGTTGGTAAGATCATTCTGACTACTGCTGATGGTAGTTCTTTCACTTTGTCAGATGCTTTATTTGTGCCAGGGATCAAAAAGAACCTGTTATCAGTTTCTGCATTAGCCAAGATTGGCTTGGTTGTGAAATTCGTTGATGACAGGTGTACAGTCCATGATCTCTCAAATGGCGATGTGATTATTGCTTCTGGCATTTTATGTCGTGGGCTGTATAAGCTCATAGACTATGAAAGATCTGTGAATGATTCGGCATGTGCAGTTCATGATTCTCAGGCTATGTCAGATGCAAAGCTTTGGCATGCACGCTTTGGTCATCTGAATTTTGCTAGCTTGTTACGCCTGCAGAAATCTGAAATGATGTCCTCTTTGCCCAAACTTGAGGCACCTGGAAAACATGTTTGTGAAGGCTGTATTTTGGGCAAAATGCAGCATTCTTCCTTTCCAAAAGATGGTTCAGTTCGGGCTATGCAGAAATTGCAGCTTGTACATAGTGATGTCTGTGGTCCTATGCAGACACCCTCTTTTGGAAATTACCTTTACTTCGTGACTTTCATTGATGATTTTTCCAGGCATGCATGGGTATATCCACTCAAAGCAAAGTCCGAAGTGTTCATGTGCTTCAAACAGTTTTTGGTTTTGGCTGAAAATCTGTCAGCATGTAAAAAATGGGCACCCTCCGTTCTGATCGAGGGGGGGAATATATGTCTTCAGATTTTAATGCATTTCTGGCTGAACGTGGGATAAAACACCAGTGTACAGTGCCGTATACACCTCAACAGAATGGAGTTGCTGAACGAAAGAACAGGTCACTCATGGAGATGGCGAGGTGCATGGTCAAAAGTCAGGCTTTACCACATAGTTTCTGGCTTGAAGCTGTCATGTGTGCAGCATATGTACTGAACAGGTGTCCCACCAAAGCGTTGCAGTCTATCACTCCATATGAGGCTTGGCATGACCGCAAGCCATCTGTTGCTCATCTGCGTGTTTTTGGTTGTTTGGCATATGCATTAGTGCTTGAACAACATCGCAGAAAATTGGATGATAAGGCAGTAAAATGTATTTTTGTTGGGTACAGTTCTGAAAGTAAAGGCTATCGTCTGTATCATCCACACACTAAACGCATTCTGGTTAGCCGTGATGTTGTCTTTGTGGAAGATGCTATTCAGCCATTGCTTTCATGTACCAAGGAGACATCTGTTAGCTCCAAAGACATGTATGATACTTTGATGCCTCTTTTTACAGGTGGACAGGCTAGCGCTGGTCCTAATGAGGCAACTTCTCAGCCTTTGCAGGTTTCATATGATGATGCAGATCATTCCATTTCTGATGCAGATTTACATGATGCACTTGTTGATGAGAGAGCTGATATTGAACAGGCAAAAACTATGCCAAAATGGCTGGTGCAGACTTTGCGTGACAGCAAATTAGATGCACCTTTGTCATATCGTACTCGTTCAGGCTCTCATAGTACCTCCTTTGCATCAGATTGCTATGCTATGGCTGCATCTAGTCTCTGTGATGAGAATGAGCCTGTTTCTTTTGATGAAGCAAAAAATTCAGAAAATTGGATGGCTGCTATGCAATCTGAATATGATGCTATAATGAAGAATGGTACATGGTCTTTATGTGACTTGCCTCCTGGCAAGAAGGCCATTGGCACTAAGTGGGTATACAAGCTGAAGCGTAAACCTGATGGTACAGTTGACAGGTATAAGGCTAGGCTTGTTGCAAAGGGTTATGCGCAGGAAAGAGGCATTGATTTTGATGAGACCTTTGCACCTACATGCCGTATGACTACTGTTCGGAGCATTTGTGCACTTGCAGCCCATCATGGTTGGAATGTACATCAGTTGGACATTAAAACAGCATTTCTGAATGGTGACTTGCATGAAGAAGTGTATGTTTTTCAGCCTCGTGGCTTTGTGCAGAAAGGGCATGAAAACCAGGTGTGCAGGTTAAAGAAGGCGTTATATGGTTTAAAGCAAGCACCACGTGCTTGGTATGAGAAAATACATGCCTATCTGATTGCACATGGTTTTGAGAACAGTCCAACTGAAAGCACCTTATATGTTAAGCGTGCTAATGATGTGCTTCTGATCATTGTTGTCTATGTAGACGACATGCTGCTCACTGGTCCTCTTGAGAAGCATATTGCTGATTTCAAGGCTGATTTGCATGCCTCATTTGAGATGTCTGATTTGGGGCATTTGCATCACTATTTGGGCATTCAGTTTATGCAAGTTGATGGTGGAATGGCTTTGTGTCAAACGAAATATATTGACACATTATTGCAGCGTTTTGGCCTTGAAGACTGTAAGCCTATTGCCACTCCTATGGAGACAGGTTTACGATTGAGTCTTCATGATGCTGGAGATGCATTTGATGCTGTTCTCTATCAGCAGGCTGTTGGATGCTTGATTTACTTATGCATTACTCGGCCAGATATTCAGTTTGCTGTCTCACAGATGAGCAGGTTTATGCATTGCCCAGGAGTCACGCATTGGAAAGCGGTTAAGCGCATCTTTCGCTACTTGAGTGGTACTCGGCTACTTGGGTTGTTTTATCCCAAGGGGGGATCACTACCGCCAGATTTGCATGCTTTTTCTGACTCAGATTGGGCTGGTTGCTATGACACTCGTGTGTCCACCAGTGGTTTTTGCTTCATGCTTGGTAGCTCATGTATATCTTGGTTGAGCAAGAAGCAGCCTACTGTGGCCACTTCCAGTTGTGAGGCTGAGTATAGGGCAGCTTTCACAACGACTGTTGAGTGTGTGTGGCTCAGACGCCTTATGGCTGATTTGGGTGTTGGCCAGTCTTCTGCCACCACCATCTTCACTGACAGTCAGAGCGCATTGGCAGTTGCGAGGAACCCTGTGTTCCATGCTCGCACTAAGCACATTGAGGTGCATTATCACTATGTCAGGGAGAGGTTCTCTGCTGGGGAGATCAGCTTGGCATATGTGCCCACGCAGGAGAACATTGCAGACCTTTTCACGAAGGCTCTGCGTAGGGAGAAGTTTGAAGCTTTCCGCAAAGCTTTGGGCTTACTTCCTTTTGTGGAGTGATTTCCACATAGCTCGGCACTTCCTTATACATGAGTGCCAGCTCCTTGTTCACCGCATCACTCCCAGGGGGGATTTGTTGATATATTTAGGTAGTGATGTGTGTGAACACTCTAGGACCGCCGGGGCACTTTTTTCCCTCTTTAGGAGGTTTTTTTCCCCCGGCTTGTATATACGCCTATTGCCCTAATGGGCTACTTATCTTTGTACATTCTCTAGTAATACATTCAGTCTTGTGTGTTGTGCTCCAAGCTTCTTCTTCTTCCTTGTGCTGTTCGCGTGCTTCCGCAGACGTCTAACTCCAACATTCTCTCTGTAGCACACCATTGAAGCTGTTGTTTCTACATTCCAACCTACCCGCATCTCCTATCTTGAGCCATTGTTGTAGCTTGAAGACCTTCAACTTCAATGGAAACATATAGAGCTTCTAGGCGACCAAAAAATGAAGTCCTCACATTAAGATGTCACAATATCAAAGCTATAGATGGACAATGGCTATCACATGAGTACTCCAAATGTGCATGGGTGTACATGCAACCCTCTAGAGTTGGGTCTCATCGAGTTAAAGATCGTGAAAACTTGGATCTTCATTGGAAGGGAAAGTTTCTTAGCTTCAAGAAGCACAAAGATGATGGGATGGTTGCTATTGTACAACATGTTTTTACAATGGCAACTATGAACTCAAAAACTCCATTAGAATGAGATATCATGGGAATTGTAAGTATTACTCTACAATATTGTACCTTTTATAGTGTTGAATATATTTCTAAACTATTTAGATATGCTTTTGTTTGTTTTAGATATATCTCCTCCTACTTTGGTGGAAGATCAACCACTTCATAGTCTTACAGGTACCTTCTAGGCATTGCATGCAGATGTTGGTGCACTAATCTTTTCAAAATTATATCTTGCTCAACTTTACCATGATAGAGTTTTCTTTTACACATATAGATATGTTGTACCCTCTAAAATGAATGGTTTTGGAAGGTTAGAGAGAATTGAAGTACATTCTCTTCTTATCTTGGAGTGGCCAAAACCTAATATATGGTCCATATCATCTTTGAAGCACAAGATGGTAATTGATATATGTAACTCTTTGAAATTCACAAAAGTTTCTAGATTTGTGGGTTTGCAATGGTCTTTTCCCATCCATTGTTTTGTATATTTATTCCAAGGATTCTCAGTCAAAGAGACTTCCACCATGTTCATGTGTAAAGATATCAGATATGAGAAAGTTGAGAGCCTTCTAAGTGAAATTTGGGGGTTTGATAGAAGGAATTGCAAAAGGTGATAAATATCTTTGTAAAATAGGTGGAAGAGGTTTAGGATTTTGATATTTGAACTTCACTATACATTAGATTCTATTATGATCATTGGATGTGCAAACTTGGCCAATGGATACAATTTGAAAGTTTAGAAGGATCTTTCCATTCATTTGAAATAAAGCTTAAATTTCCCAACAATGAAACCGAAAGTATTTTAGTGAATCATAAATGGACCTTGGCTAATATGAGAGAACACTTGGTGATTATGGGGTTTGAGGGACTAACTCAATCCAAATTCAAAATACAAGGACATAAGGTGAGAAATGTTTTGTGCTTTTTTAAAAGTAATCTTTTCATTATTTCTTATTTGAGTTTTATAACTTCAATTTCTTGCAAGTTGATTACAGATGGGAAGAAGATTCGGATACAAAATGAAATTCCCTGTGGATTGGAGTAAAGATACAACCAAACTCTCATTGTCATAGTTCTTTTGCAACCTGATAATGTCACTTTTTGTGTCCAAGTCATTTTACCTCATGCTTTTTGCACTTTCAAGAAACTTGTAAAAATTAGGATAAGAATACATGTTAGATAATTTGCAATGGTGATTTCAAAACTTTTGGAATGTCAAAAGTCTATGTTCACTACTTTGAAATCTTGTTGTTCATGTTGTTTTTTGTTGTGTTATGTTTAAATAGTTGCTTTGATGCAAAAATACTCATATCATTTGGTGTTCTGGGCATTATTTTGTCATCTGAAAATCATTTTTTTAACTTTCTTTATTATGTACTTTTAAAAGTGTGCCAAATCTCTTTGAAAACTTGAAACTGCTATAACAATGGGTTCTATATGCTCATTTCTCACATTTGCACTCAGAAAGAGTTAGAAAATCTTGCAAGCCAAAAGAATTTTATGTCCGCACGCATTAATGGTTGCTAGTACATCCAGTCCCATCGAATCTCCTCGAGATCTATTCATGGAGTTCATGGATAATACAAACTACAAAGGTTGTACAGATTTGTATGACCTAGTCTGTAGAGTCCCTAATCTTGAAGGGATGCTAACCATGAAGTCTGACATGCTCGAGGAGATTACTAATTTCTTGGAATTCTATATATTACAATATGCCATAGATATTTTCGCATATGAGTGTAAATGGGTCCCCTTTGCCCTATGTTTTTACATCCATAAAGGAGATGAGGCCTTTGCAAAGCACCTAAAGCATTCTATGGTTGTTGTTGAGGATGCAGGGCACCTGTTAGATGACACAGTGCCATCAATTAAGCAATTAAATAAGAAGAGGAAAATGGGAAGAAAATATATATCCTATGTTGCAACAAACATATTTTTTTCAATTAAACTTACACCCATAGACCTACCCCATCTTGTTATTGGGGGTTTTGTAGATGATAAAAAGAAACCGTAAACAAAGCTCTCAACTTATTAGAAGAGAGTGAAAAAATTTGTAGAAAATTTCCACAAGGGGTAGTGGACAAATTGAAGGAAGCCAATAGCTCACAAAATAGTCCACCCTCCAACTTAGAGCCTTTGGAACCCACTCTACCATAGGTAGAGATGGAAATGTTTTCAATGGTGCTTGTCGATGGAGAAGAATTTTTATTCTTACATGATATTGAGAAGGCGTTTTGTCTACGCCTTGAGGAATGCCTAAGTATTTTTTGCTCAACCTCGGATGTTCCCATGGACAAGGCTTCTAACATAACTCAAAAAAACAACCATTCCATTTGGTGATTCGTAATGGCATAGGAATGCCAAAAAAAGGTGTGCCATGGAAACACGAGGATGGGCCCTACAAAACTTTTGCAAGGCCCATGCCCACGTTTCTATGGCAGGCCTTTTTTTGGCATTCCTCGGCCATTACAAGCACTATGGGCACAATATTGAAAGTCCATGTATATCCATTATAGGCTAAACTTGGGGAATAGTGTGGAAAAATCTTCTGATGTGCAATGAGTAGAGAACATATGGACTCCTATGGGTGCATATAAACATGCATCAAGGTATAAGTACATGTAAGTATACATCAAGCTTATTTCTCTATTGTACAAAGGGTTTGCATGAATTGCACCTTAGATAGGGTAGACCATATCCTCCAATGTCCATGCCATATAGTTTGATCGCCTAGAATAGCCTTCAAAAGAACTACCACAGAAACACGAATTGGACCCTACAAAACTTTTGTAGGGCCCAATCCCACATTTTTGTGGCATTACTTTTTTTTGCATTCTAAGGCCATTGCAAGCACTCTAATCACAAAATACACACCGCATGTACATAAAATATTTTCTTAACTTGAAAACAGTGTGGAAAACTAAGATACTCATGTGCAATGACAAAGAGATAGTTTTAAATACTTAGGTGAAATAGAATTCAAAACATGTACACTAAGAGACATACACTTTGGAGAGCAAATATAATAAGAATAAGATTATATTAATCATTTGGGATATACAAAAATTTTTCTAAATAAGAGATTTTACAAATGTTAAGGGTTATTCCCCCTAATCCTTCTAGCTAGCTGCATATCTTTAGGTTGTATTGCCACTTTTTTGCATGGATAGCACACAGGTTGGAGTCTTGCAAAATTGAGATTAAATATGCTTTTGCAGCTTCTTGGAGTGCCTCAATGGCTATCCCTTGAATATGAAGTCAAGTGCAATAGCTTTGGAGCTCTTCCTTCATAACTCTTGCACATGGCCTTCATGTAATAAGAAGCTCCACAGACTTTTGATAATGTTGAATATCTGCAAAGGCTCTTGTTTGCTTTCTGCTCCTTTATGGTGCTCTTGCATTTGGAGAAATGTTGGGTTGTGGTCATTGTGGTCTATGATGCCGTTGATAGCTCTTCTTTCTTCTTGGAGCATGCCTCGTCATTGACTTGCTTTTCCCAAGTTTGCTCTCTTTCTTCATCGATTAATCTTTGTCCTTGTCATGTAAGGAGTGCCTTGCCTCCTTCGATGGTTCACCGGGATATGATCATGGTTCCATGGTGGCTCATTAACACTTTCTTCATCTAAGGAACTCTCTAAATTTTATGTTGACTCGATTCCAACTTGTCTTCATCCTTGTTGTTTGGGCCTTGCCTTGAATGATGTCGTACATGGGGGCTCATCATCAGATATAGAAGCGGAAGGTTGCATTTCTTGTGTTGCATCTCTCTCTTGTTGTGAAGCTTCATTTCCCCACGATGGAATGCTGCCAGAGTTTGTGCATATTCAAAAAAACATTTAAAAAATAATAGGAAGAATAAAAAATTTAGCATGATATGAAAGAATTGAAAATTTATTTGAAGAGAAAGGAATTAGAAAAACCTTGAAAAAAGTTTTGATAAGAAATATTTCATTTTAAAAGTGGGGAAACTATTTCCAAGGAGAACCCTTGTGGACTCTTTGTTACGCCATTAGGCATGATGTCGCAGTCATGATGATGACATCCACTCCTCTCTTACAATATCATGTTGTATGTTTCTTGAAATCTTTTCTATTTGTGACTCACATGCTCATTCCATTGCATATGTTCTAGTGAATGTTGTATGGAAAAACCAGCTGAACATTTCTTCTTAAATAGTTAGATTGCAGTATACCACCCCTATGATGGGTGTTTTTTAAGTAAACACCTCTTGCCCTATAATGTGACTTCTCCATTCCTTGTGTACTAATAATGTCCAGTGATCCATATCGATTCATGAAATATGCTTCATGTGCAAAAAGAATATGATATGGTCTAGTCAATAAGATATACACCTGGTATTTAATAACAAATAAAAAAATGTAAGCAAAACTTACTATGTAATGTGTAATGTTGCTTTCTCCACATGATAGGATGAATGACTGTGTAAACTCCTTCAAAGTCACTTGGAATAATTCTCGTTGTGAAGCATTAGTGGAAACCAAACCCATCAAATGAAACAATTGATCTAAGGATTACCAAACCTTCTTTCGTTTATTAGTGAGATCAACCTGACTATCATTGTCAATCGTAATTGAACAGAGTTCTTTCCAAAGCTCTCATTTCCCATCATCTTGACTATTCACATCTCTTTGAAAGAAATGTCTTGCTTCTTCCCAACCATTGAAACTTGCTGTAAAATCTCTTGAGACTCACCATACTTCTTAAAAACTAAAGATACATGCTACCACGACAACCAATAGAATTCAGAAGATTTTCTATTTTTTGGATTTCTATTGTAGACCTCTCTAGTGGTTTCATTTCAAATTCATATTGAACATGGAGCTTCAAAAGCCTATTAAAGATCCTCATGAATGCGTGCAGAGTAAAAAAGTGAGCCTTGATCAATGGAAATGGAATAATGAACATTGACCAAGGATAGAGATAAGATGCTCCTTGTTTACAACCTAACATGCATTTTATACTCTTAGGGTCTCCACCCAAATTCCATTCTATCTCAAAATCACCTATATCATCTATAAAAAGCTTTTTCCCATGTATTTGAGAAGAAATTACCTCTATAATCCATGGACTCCTACTAAAAATCCATGAAATAACATTGTTTGTTTCTTTGGGAACTTCTATAGCACCTAACCACGAGATATCTCTCTCTAATTGCATAGTGTAAGTAAAATGGGAAGCAGATCCTAAAGTTTTATCACCCATTGCATGATCCATAACTTCATTCATTAGCATCACACTCAACCTTTCCAATTGCCGACCCTTTATAATTTGGCACTCATTAAGCTTTAGTATGAACTTTAATTTATCATTGCAATCTTCACAAAAGAGAAAACATTACCTTAATTTAGCACTTGAATGCAGTAAAACTTCAACACCAAATAAAATGTAGTATGTGTACCTTTGATTGTTCAACTATAAAAATGAATCATTGCTTGTTGAAGCTTCTAAAGATCCACAAATATATTTTTGAATTTATTGTAAGTAAATCCTTGTGTAGATAGGATCTTTGATTGCTTGTTTGAAATATTTGGATGTCAAACAAAGGTATGCATAGTATCTTCTATGAATCAATATTGTTCAATAGTACAAGTCACATCCTCATTAGAAGTTTTTTTCTTGATAGACAATTTATATGGGCATGGAAATATACTTTGAGAAATACCTTGTCCTTGTAAGGTTTGCCTCAGAAGGGTGTACATTGTAGTATACCTATTTCTACTGATGCCCGCTTCTTCACTTATTGCCTGCACATTTTGCACTTTGGTAAGGTTTTTTAACTTCTCTAAAAACTCTACTTCAACAAAAACTCTAATGCACTTTCCTATGGGTGTTTCTAGAGTAGAAGTGATTTCTTTGTTCTTTATACAACTATTCATCAGCTTGAACTGGTCTTGTGTTGTTAATGAAGCACTTATGCCTTAAATAAATTACCTACACAATGAAAGACTCCATTACAAACCTTCATTCAAACATATAAAAGTAAAACAAACACTCACCTTGTTGCATATATACATCATTTGTGTGCTCTGCCACCTATTGAAAGAGATTCAAAAGATGATAATGCTCTTTTCCTATATCTCATACCAAGTGGAGTCTCTTTCAATTGCTGGAGATTGGCATTTAACTTTGCAATTGTGTTTTCCTTTGCTTCCATATCCTGTTCAAAATCTCCAAGTTGTTTTTGTAAAGATATGATTATGCTTTCTACAGTGACCACCCTCATATTATGGAATTGATACTGTTGGAACCAATACTTAGCAGTAGCATGTAAATGAGTAGATAATTGCTTGCAATAACCTAATAGTCCGGCTTCACCCGATCCAATGAACTGAAGTAAAGTTGAGAGGTTATGAAATGTTGGATGGTAAGAAGATATTGGATCATGAGGATATAGTGAACCATGAGTCCAAAGATCAATACTCTTTTCTTCAGCTTCACGACATTCATTTTGAGAATTGACATCATTGTTGCATTGTCTCAAGGCCTACAAATTTATGTGTGTTGCAGATCAAGCTTTCCTGGCTAGTCAGAATGGCAAAGATAAATGGAGCTCTTCTACTAGTAAGCAAAAATCTGCTAATTCTACGCTATCCAAGAAGGATGAAAGAGATGATAAAAAAAAAAAAGCAAATTTTTTATGCAAATAATGTGAAGGGAATGATCATGTCATAAAGAGTTGTCCAAAACTAGTTGCAAAAGAGGCAACGAAGAAAGAGGCTGGAATGGTTGTTGCAGGGGCCTCTACACCCAAAACAGAGTCTGTTAATCTTGTGCAGAATGAAGAATGGGCATTCACCACTGTTTGGAGTTATGACCATCTTCTTATGAACCATTAGGGAGAAAAATGGCCCAAAAAGGGCTGTGTAAGGATTTCAATTAGTTGTGCTTAATAAGTATTGCACTGATGAACAAAGCTTTGGACTATAGCCTTGGGAAATTGGATACTCCATCTCTCAAAGTACAATCAGAAATGGAGTTATGGTGGGTTGGCTGTGCTCAAGTTCCATTTGAGAGCCATAAAACACTTAAATGGTTATTCTCACATACAAACATTCCATAATGGAGACCTAAAGACGCTCAAATGCATGTTTGGTATAAGTGGGGGAGCAAATTCTAAGTACCCTTGCTTGTACTGCATGCAAAGCCCAGGCACAAATGGATGGATTGCTAGAGATGAGGCTGAAGAAGATCCTTCCAGACAAAATGTTATTCTTCATAACTACTCATCTTCTTCAATGATTTGGGATCCCATACTTCCAATAGCATTGACAAATGTACACATATGTACACTACATGTAGAGTTAAGAATCATTGACAAGTTGGTCCCTCTTCATTTGGATTATGCATATTCTATCAAGCCTACAACTCTTGCAGATGAGTGCATAAAAAAATGTGAATGTCTTCTTTCAGAAATGTGATTTCATGGTGGTGATGTTCATCTAAGAAAAGATCCAAAGCTTTCACAAAATACAAGTGATGTACTACAGGATGTCTCAATGGGAGGTGCAAAAGCAAGGAGATTCTTTAGCAACCATGATGACAAACAACTAAATGCCATGTGGAATTGTTGGAAAAAATTTTGTGAGGTCACGACTAATGTAAAAAGCAAACGAGAAATAGCAAAAAAGAGAATGGAGGTGTGGGTCAAACTAGATAATATTTTTAAGATCATGAGGCAGTAGGTAACATCAAAAAGTTATGTGACAGATTTCAGAAAGGCGACCACAGAGCTTATAGAAACCATCATGGAGGCATGGGGTGCCAAAGACATAACATACTACTTGGTGAGTTCCAAAGATATTTTATTCAATTTATTTATTTTTAATTGAAATAAAGATCTAATGAGATTCTTCCGCTCTTCTAGCATATTCTTCTTGTGCATGGTGCATTCTTTGCAAAAAAAGAACCACTTGCCATGTGGAACACCCAAGGCATGGAAAAATCTCATTATCCATCAAGGACGAGCTTCTTTAGGTGTACAAGGAAAGGAGGAGGAGTAACAAAGAGCAATGCCTTCAGAGAGCTTTTTGATTGGTTCTTTAGAAGACAATTACAAAGGACCTCATGCCAAATATAATCAGAAGGATATGACTATCACTAGAGAAAATCATCATGTATCAATATTGTTGGTGCATTTTACCCAAGCCTACATGCTTGATATGCTTGATATTATCCTCATTTGTAAGTCACATGAGTAGTCATGTGAATACCTCTTGTAAAAGAGTACTTTTTATCTCTTGTATTTGGAAAAAGAAAAAAGAAAAAGAATGGCTTACCTCATGCATGATGTAAAAGCAAACTCATGGCTCTAACTACTAAAATCACGAATTTTTGAGCTGAGGGAATATCTCATAACTTTGGGGATCACTTTTAGGTGGAGCCATTCGAATTCGAATTCAAAACTCCCTCCAAGAATAGCTATAAAAGGAGCAAGAAGGAAGAGGTGATTAGCAAGCCTTGTACGTGACCACTTCATGTCATTTTGTAGAGATTGAAGAGCTTACTCCATAGCTCTATCATTCTACTCCCATTGTGCAAAGATTCATTGCCAATGTGCTTGTAATCGTATGTGAATCTATACATTTATCATCATCTACTTCTCTGTTTTGTTCTCTGCTATACTCACTCAGAGTAGTAACTTCAGATGTTCATATCTCGAGTTCTACTGAACCTTTTTCAGTGATTTAACTTGCGTTGGATAGCTTGTACTGTCTACTTTGTGCATATACATTTTCAAGCTCATTGGATTAATACTTTTGGAGATATCTGCATTTTACGGCTCCCTAGTCTATCTCTGTAGAGCCCCGAGAATTGTGGGAGGTTCCAGAAATTGATGAAACTTGTTCTCAGTGCTCAGTCCATAATTTGAAGAGTTTTAACTTGGAATAGCAAGCTTGTTAAGTCTTTTTGATATGCCCAAAAGGAAGTTTTCTAATTCCTACCAGGTTGAGAGCACTGTTCATTTTTTCCAGCAGGTGTATTTAGTCATTTCGCAACTAGTCTGTCTTGACTTAAACTTTTGGGATACATGTACCAAAGTACTTGGCTGATATTTTGGTGGATTTTAGAAGCTCAAAGGGTCTACTAATCAACTCTGAAGTCTCAGTTGGCTGGTGTGAAGCTGGTTGTAGCGGCACCTACTCATCTTTGGATTGCATCCACCATCTCTCTTCACAGTGGTATCAGAGCATAGTCAAGCAACATGGGAGATGGATTTCCATCAACAATTGACAAATTGGATCGAAACAACTACCCGGCATGGTCTCTAAGGATGGAGGCTTACCTTCAAGGGAGGAATCTATATGGATTCATATCCGGAGATGAAGCAATGCCAACCATGAGGAACAAAGGGCAACCATCACATGAAGAAGTGGAAGGACTTTCGAATTGATGTTCGAAGGATGCACTTGCAAGGTCCTATATTCTAAACTCAATCTCTGATTTTCTTTTACCTCATGTCAAGACATCAAGAGAGACCTGGAATGCACTTGCTTCTTTCTTCTCTTCCAACACTCGAGCAAGGAAGAACCAATTGTGGATGGAGTTCACAACAATGAAGAAAAGCCCGAAGCAAAATGTGACTGATTATGTCACAAAGATGAAGGAGATTTCCAACCAACTTGGAAGCATTGGAGAGGTAATTGAAGAGGAGCAAATCATAAGACAAATCATGAATGGAATCAAAGCAGACGACAAGTGGGAGTCATTCACAACAGCCATGGATTTATACATGGATATGCATGTACCCGACCTCAGCACACTCATGGGCCAACTCTTCACTCATGAAGCAAAGATTAGCAAAGGTGGTGAGTCCTCAAGAGGTAATCAAACTTCTGCCTTATATTCTGATAAAGCTAAGGTCAAGGACAAGTCAAAGAATAGGAAGAATGAAGATGAAGGAAGCTCTTTCCAAGCAAACTTTGCAGGTAGAGGAAGAGCTAGAGGAAGAGGCAGAGGTGGAAAGCAAGGCAGGGGGAGATTCCAATCATCTCAACCTTGCAACATATGTGGCTTATCTAACCATACTACTGAAGAATGTTTCAAGAACCCGAGGAACTCAAGAGGAAGAGGATTCAATAGAGGTGGCTATGGATCAAATAGAGGTAGATACAATGGAGGCTACAACAACAACAACTACTACAACAACAATTACAACAACAACAACAACTATCAAAGTGGCCATAGAGGAAGAAGAGATTACAATAACTATGCAGAGGACCAAAGTCAAGAAGATTCATTATTGATTATGAATCTATCAGCAAAGAAGGGTAAGGATGATGATCACATATTTTACATTGATTCGAGATGCTCGAACCATGTAGCAGGAAATGTGGCTTTACTTTCTGATTTGGAAGATCCTCATAACAAGCATGAAGTGCAGACAGGAGATGATACAAAGCACTCAGTGGAGAAGATAGGTAATGTGAAGACATCAGATGGGAATATGAACCTCTTAAGCAAAGTCTTATATGTCCCTACAATTACCAAAAATTTAATAAGTGTTGGACAGATTGTTGAAAAAGGATTGCAGGTTAGATTCAACCGATTTGGAGCATATGTTGAAGACCCAAGGCAAGGCTTTCGAAGAATTGCCAAAGGAGAAAAGACAGGAAGGCTTTTCACTTTTGAAGTGGAAGATACAAAGAACATAGCTTTGTTTAGCTATGGATCTCAAACTCTAACAGAGTTGGAGATATGGCACAAAAGGCTTGCTCACATTGGTGAGAGGACACTCAAACAGATTTGCAGGGACCAAAGTGTACTTGGTTTGCCTAATATCACAAGGCAACACATGATTTATAAGTGTGAAGCTTGTCAACTCGGCAAGGCTCATAGACAACCTTTCAATAAGAAAGGATATATGTATCAAAATCCTTTGGATCTAGTGCACACAGATGTGTGGGGTCCAAGTAAGGAGCCATCTATATCAGACTCAAGATATTATGTGTCTTTCATAGATGATTGTAGTAGGTGGACCATTCTGTTTTTCATGAAGCACAAGGATGAAGTGTTTAATTGCTTTAAGAAGTATATTGCTCTTGTTGAAAACCAAACAGGTAGGACTTTAAAAAGACTCAGATCAGATGGTGGAGGAGAATACTTCTCTTCTGAATTTGATGCCTTCTTGCATGAAAGAGGCATTAAAAGGGAAGTCACTACAAGGTATACACCCGAACTCAATGGTGTAGCAGAGAGGAGGAACAGAGCTATTGTCGAAGCTGCAAGGTCCATGCTCAACGAAAAGGGATTGCCAAACTACCTATGGGCAGAGGCTGTGTCGACAACCACATATCTCATAAATAGACTTCCATCTAAGTCACTAGATGGAACCACTCCATATGAAGTGTGGAATGGAAGAAGACCTAGTCTAGAGCATTGCAAAATCTTTGGATGCTTAGCCTATGCTCACATTCCTTCTCAAGTAAGAGGGAAATTGGATCCCAAGGCAGAGAAGTGCGTATTTATTGGTTATGACCAAAACCAAAAAGGATATAGATTGTACAATCCAACCAATAAAGGATTTTTTGTGAGTAGAGATGTAATTTTTGATGAAAACAAATCATGGTTTGATGATGACAGGAAAGTGAAGCTGCCGTATGACTTGGATGAAGACTTTCCATCACTTCAACCAAAGGAGCCAAAGCAGATTGAAGAAAGTGATTCGGAGATTGACCTAGAAGACTTGGAAAGACTAAAGCTATGGAAGAACAAAGGTAAAGCAAAGATGCAGGATGCTACATATGGACCGGAGAGCTCACATCAACCACTTAGAAGGTCTTCAAGGGAGAAGAAGAAACCAAAAAGGTTTGGTTATGATACTTCTTTGGTCACCAAGCACTCAATCTACATTGCAAAGGATTCAACCAATGAAGAACCTACCACATTCGAAGAAGCACAAAGCAAGAAAGCTTGGAGAGATGCAATGGATGAAGAAATGGAAGCCTTGAAGGAGAATGACACTTGGGAGCTTGTACCTAACAAGCCATCTATGAAGATAATCGGATCTCGATGGATATACAAAATCAAGAGGAATCCAGATGGAAGTATAAATAGACACAAAGCAAGGTTAGTTGCTAAAGGGTTTGCTCAAGCCCATGGTATTGATTATGAGGAGACTTTCTCTCCTGTTGCAAAAATGCCTACAATTAGGGTTCTCATTAGTCTTGCTGCATCTAGAAATTGGAATCTTTATCAACTTGATGTAAAGAATGCTTTCTTGAATGGATGGATTTCTGAGGAAGTGTATATGGCACAACCTCCTGGATATGAGGATGCACATCATCCTAACTATGTATGCAAACTAGAGAAAGCTTTGTATGGATTGAAGCAAGCTCCAAGAGCTTGGAATTTCAGATTGGTGACTTATTTGCAGGACCAAGGATTCAAAGCTAGCAAGGCGGATACACCTTTGTTCATAAAGAGGAATGGATCTGAAGTGATCTATTTATGTGTGTATGTTGATGATATTATTATCACAGTCAATGATCTTGAAGGAATCAAACAGGTAAAGAGTCAAATGAAGGAGGAGTTCAAAATAAGTGACCTCGGACCACTCACTTATTTTCTTGGATTGGAGTTGATCTACTCAGATTCAGGTATATACATCACACAAAGGAAGTATGTCCATGACATGCTCGTCAAGTTCAAGATGGAAAATACCAAGTGTGCAGGTACACCTATGGAGCAAAATCATAAGCTTAGTGCTTATGAAGGAGAGCCAATTGAAGACATCACAAGCTATCAAAGCTTGGTTGGAAGTTTGAACTATGCAACACTCACAAGAGTGGATATATGCTATAGTGTTAGCATATTGAGTCAGTTTATGCATAAGCCGAGAAGACCACATATGGAAGCGGCCAAGCGAGTCCTCAAGTACCTAAAGGGGACCATGAATGAAGGTTTGTATTATTCATATACTTCAGATATTGAGCTAAAGGTCTACTCAGATGCAGATTGGGCCGGATCTAGAGATGATAGAAGAAGCACATCCGGATATATATCGTTTGCAGGTTCAAAAATCATTTCTTGGTCATCGAAGAAGCAACCAACCGTGGCATTATCTTCTACCAAAGCCGAATATAGAGGTTTGGCTAATGCAACTCAAGAAATCATGTGGTTAAAGTCTTTGTACACAGATCTTGGACTTCATTCTTCAACACCTCACATTTTTGGTGACAACACAAGCTCACTACATCTAGCAGCTAATCCGGTATACCATGCTAGAACCAAGCATATTGAAGTCCACTACCATTACGTAAGGGAGAAGCTAATGAGCAAGGATATTCAACTATCCTATGTCTCTACAGATATGCAATGTGCAGACATGTTGACGAAAGCTCTTGATGGTACGAAGTTAAGTAGATTCAAGTTGATGATTGGCTTGCAGGAAATAAAGGACAATTGAAGACTTATTTGAAGGCCAAGCATGTTAGGCTTGAGGGGGAGCTGTTGGTGCATTTTACCCAAGCCTACATGCTTGATATGCTTGATATTATCCTCATTTGTAAGTCACATGAGTAGTCATGTGAATACCTCTTGTAAAAGAGTACTTTTTATCTCTTGTATTTGGAAAAAGAAAAAAGAAAAAGAATGGCTTACCTCATGCATGATGTAAAAAAAACTCATGGCTCTAACTACTAAAATCACGAATTTTTGAGCTGAGGGAATATCTCCTAACTTTGGGGATCACTTTTAGGTGGAGCCATTCGAATTCGAATTCAAAACTCCCTCCAAGAATAGCTATAAAAGGAGCAAGAAGGAAGAGGCGATTAGCAAGCCTTGTACGTGACCACTTCATGTCATTTTGTAGAGATTGAAGAGCTTACTCCATAGCTCTATCATTCTACTCCCATTGTGCAAAGATTCATTGCCAATGTGGTTGTAATCATATGTGAATCTATACATTTATCATCATCTACTTCTCTGTTTTGTTCTCTGCTATACTCACTCAAAGCAGTAACTTCAGATGGTCATATCTCGAGTTCTACTGAACCTTTTTCAGTGATGTAACTTGCGTTGGATAGCTTGTACTGTCTACTTTGTGCATATACATTTTCAAGGTCATTGGATTAATACCTTTGGAGATATCTGCATTTTATTGCTCCCTGGTCTATCTCTACAGAGCCCCGAGAATTGTGGGAGGTTCCAGAAATTGATGAAACTTGTTCTCAGTGTTCAGTCCATCATTTGAAGTGTTTTTACTTGGAATAGCAAGATTGGTAAGTCTATTTGATATGCCCAAAATGAATTTTTCTAATTCCTACCAGGTTGAGAGCACTGTTCATTTTTTCCAGCAGGTGTATGTCCAAAAATAGCAAGTTTTGGGAGCTAGTCATTTCGCAACTAGTCTGTCTTGAATTAAACTTTTGGGATACATGTTCCAAAGTACTTGGCTGATATTTTGGTGGATTTAAGAAGCTCAAAGGGTCTACTAATCAACTCTGAAGTCTCAGTTGGCTGGTGTGAAGCTGGTTGTAGCGGCACCTACTCATCTTTGGATTGCATCCACCATCTCTCTTCACAAATATCCCAAAATGAAAAAGACTACATTTGAAATAGAGCTTTAATATTTTCAATGTCTTTTATTTCTTTGAGAAATGAAGATGTCATGCATGTACATTTCTTGATGTATTAAGCTTTGAAAAGAAATATGTCTATTACTATCAGATGACTTTGACTAGAGAATAGATCATGGATCAATAACAATTAATATTAGGCCATGGATCAATTACACCAAAAAAATTTGCAATGTCTTATATCACATTGGCCAATTTCTAGATATGAACATTTGTTGAGATATAGAATTTGAAAAAATGAAGTCATTCCTTGAGCCTCTTTAAAGAGCTTGGCTCTAGCAAATCACCTCTATATCTGAGGAACTCTTTTCTCCTCTATCCAGCAATGCTTTTTAAATCTGACACCCCTCAAGCCATTGCATAGCTTGAATAACAAAGAAAGTACCCTGCCCTTGAAGCAATGAGTCCTGGGGCATATCCAAAAATTCTGAATGCAGCTACTCTTTCAAGCAGCAAAATTCTGAAAGCATTAAAGGGTATTGGAGTAAAACCCATGTATTTTGATAGAGTCCTCAAGCAGAACAATGCAAAGTCTGGCTCCTCACTATAGTGCTTGTGAATAACAAAAAAAGTGTTTGGGTTCAAGTTTAGAAGATAGTGGATAATAGAATGAATATAACCTTTTCTTTTCCTTTCTCTTCTATGGCTTTTCTTGTTCCCTTGCCCATGCCAAGGTAATTGTCTTCATCGAATAAAGTTAATTGTGGTCAAAATGAAAAACAAGGTCAGATGAAGTGCAAGCACGCTTTAGGAGTCATGAAAAGTAACTTGAAACAATTAGACATAAAGCAAGAGACACGACTGATGCAAGCGATTAGGGTCTTTAGAGAAATTCAGACGGTCATTATCGCTTGCATCGGTTGTCATCAATATCTCTTTGCAAACTACCTAGAAACATGTTATATTTGCTGAATGAGGGGAATTCTTACAAGCCAGATATATATTATCAATGCTGCATGCAACTCCTAGACACGACCGATAGAAGCGATAAGGTCGAACAGAAAATATCCGATGGGCCTTATCGCTTGCATCGATCGTGATCGATTTCTGACACTTCTAATGGAGATCTTGGACAAATCCGATACAAGCTCCATCTTCCTCAAGTCCAAACACGATCGATGCAAGCGATAAGGCCCAACGAAAAATATCCGATGGGCCTTATCGCTTGCATCTATCGTGATCGACTTCACACAGTCTAAATGGAGACCTTGGAGAAAACGGATTGTCGCATCTCATCTCCTTCACCTAAAAATCATGAGAATATATTTTACTACATACCTTGACACTAGAGATTTTGCATCGGTCCCATCTCATATCCTAAGCCTAAAATTCTTGAGAATATAATTAACTGTATACCTTGACGTCATCTTCCTCAAGTCCAAACAGGATCGATGCAAGCGATAAAGCCCAACGAAAAATATACGATGGGCCTTATTCCTTGCAGCGGTTGTGATCGACTTCTCACAGTCTAAATGGAGACCTTGGAGAAAACCGATTGTCGCATCTCATCTCCTTAGCCTAAAAATCATGAGAATATATTTTACTACATACCTTGACCTCATCTTCCTCTTCAAGTCCAAACACGACCGATGCAAGCGATAAGGCCCAATGGAAAATATCCGATGGGCCTTATCGCTTGCATCGGTCGTGGTCGTAAATTCATAAGAATATATTAAACAACATACCTTGACCTCATCTTCCTCCTCGATGAGCTCTTTTGAGTCAATAAAAATTGTTCCTTTGTCCTCAGCAACATCCAAGAATGAATAGCCGTGCCCAAACGAGTATATTCCAAGTTGCTTCTGATGCTCATCAAACTCTTCATCAACAAGTCTTGGCTTCTCTGAGATAGCTTTCTCAAAGCATTTTGAAAGAGCTTGTGATGAATCTTTGAATTCTTCATTAGACAAATCCAAATCAAGATGCAAAAGTTCTTCTTTCCTTTCTCCTTTCTTATTGATGAATCTCCTTGCAACTTCTTTTGACTCAGCTATAGCTGCAAGGCAGTAGTCCTCCCTTAGATTGAAAAGTTCGTGAATGTAAAATAGAGGTATAAACTCTTTTTCAGAGATAAAGTAAAAAGGTAGATTTGGGAGAAGTAGGGACTTCTTAGACACTTGAACTTCTTCAATTGGCTCCCTTATTGCAGTTTCTCCTTTAAAAGTGGCCACATCAAAACCTTTAACCTGCTCTTCTTCTGCTTGGAGATTGATCTCCTCAACAATCTCCATGACACCTTTCATAGTTTTTGAGCTTCCCTCAAGTGTCAGCTCTAAGAAACGCTCGTCTTCAACATGAACATTTTCCTCCTTTTCAACTGAGATGTGATCAAGCCATATCAAGAAGGCAATGTTTAAAAGGAGCAAGCAGTAGTCCTTTTCATGTCTGGGCATAAATCAAGCTTCCCTGGCAAAGGGGATATCCTTATGCATTTTCTTGGGATTTTTGCCCTATCTATTGGATCCTTCCCAAAGATGTGAGGATGGACATAGGTCTTCTGAGAAATAGAAAGGATCTTTCCATTGATCAACCCCAAGAAAATCTCCCACTCATCCTTAAGAAAAAAAAATTATTTCTCTAGGAGTTTTTCAAAATCAATTTTGGGGTTGAATATCGTCATTGCATCAGGAAAATAATCTACAGTTAAAACCTCTTGAACCATGAACAAGAAGTTTCTGTGAAGGAGAGACACTAAGGATCTCATTCATTCCCCCCATCTTAGCTACAGCTTCTCTTGTATGTCTATGAGGAGAACACAACTGATGCAAGCGACTAACGCGAGTCAACATAGGTCAAACGGGGAAAATCGCTTGTATCGGTCGTGGCGGGGACAAAAGAAAAATACACATGTAAATGAGACGAATTCTTTGAAGGTTCAAAATTTGAGTTTGTGAAGGAAGTAGCTATTTATAGGCGAGGAGGGAGGAAGTAACGGTCGAATGACATGGACCAATCACTGAGTGCCACGTGGTAAAACGTACGTTGGTTGATTCAATGGATAGATGATGTGGACCAATCAAATCATGCCACGTGGCAAAAGATGTTGGATTTCGCAATGACCATATGATGTGGACCAATCGTGGCATGCCACATGGCACCAACGTTCAACTCAGCTCTGGGACCTATTTAAGCTTCCCTATTCATTTCTTTCTTTTTTTTTTGTCAACACTTTCCAAGCGTCAAGGTTCCATCACCACCAAGTTTTTAAGCTGCTTCTTCACAATTTCTATAGACAATGCTCTCTGCGTTAGGTAATATGGACACGATCGATCCAAGAAATCAGGGTACATCCGAGATTTTTGGATACCCCTAATCGCTTGGATCGGTCATGTTTCTTAAATGGCATCGAGTCCTTGATCATAGCTTGCAAATTATGGTTTTCTTAGTGATGCTTGAGTATTATGCATTGTTACCTATATTTGAACTTGTATTTATTGAAATTTGATGATGAATTCAGGGACAACCGATGCAAGCGATTAGGGACATCCGGGCATTTACGGATGACTCTTATCGCTTGGATCGGTGATTGCATTGTAAGATATATTTGAACTAGTATTGATTGATATTTGATGATGAATTCAAGGACGATCGATGAAAGCGATAAGGGACATCCGGGCATTTCTAGATGAATCTTATTGCTTGGATCGGTCATGTCTCTAGCAGTGGAAATAGTCATTGATCATAGCTTTTTGAGAGTAAGTTTCCACTTTTCCTGATTCCTTGCCTAAAGACTCTCATTTTGTGCAGAGTATGGCTAGGACCAAAAAGACAGCAAGGAAGTTGTACCCTGAGGGTCAGGACCAAAATGCCTAGGAACAAAATGCCCAAGAGCAAAATGTCCATGAGCAAAATCCCCAGAAGGTTCAAGCCAATCTATCAGACAAGCCTTCAAAAAAAAGGGTCAAGTACCATGTAAAGTCCTTGAGGGAAATTAGAAGAGCTCAAAAGTCTGTGGGATTGTTGATTCCTAGACTTCCATTTATGAGAGTTGTCAAGCAGATCTCAGCCAACCTCTATTCTTTGATGAAGACCTCATCCTTTATCAATGTGAGGTGGCAAACTCAAGCACTGCTATGCCTGCAAGAAGCTGCAGAGGACTTTGCTATTGATTTTATGAATGATGCCTATTTATGTGTTGCTCATGCTCATAGGGTAACACTAATGGGGAAGGATTATGTTATTGTTTCAAGAATAAGATATAAATTTGATAAATCTCTGGCTCCTATTGATCATCATGATAAAAAATTCTTCGATATTTTAAATATACCTCTAGCTCGAGCACCCAAAACAACAGTTGTCATTGAAGAGATCAACCCTCAGGTCACTCATGATCATGAAACTAGAACTGCAGCAAATAGTGAGGAGTAGAGGAAAAAGCAGGGATTATTTAGAGACGAAAGTGTCATCTTAACCCAGATTCAAAAGTTATAGAAAGCAAATAAAGAGCTCCTTAAGAAAGGAGATGGGCAGATAATAGTTAATGTTGCAATGCCATGGCAAAAAGAATGGTTTCTTGACATTAGACCTGAAGACAACAATATGTTGAGAGAGCTTCATGTTGAAATACCAGATAGTGTGGTCAACATTTCACTCAGGTATATCTAGAGGCCTTAAAGTGCTCTTGTTTTGCTTAATTTTCTAGTTCCTTAACTGAATTTTTATTTCTTGATTTGTAGGGTTCTTCTTCAACAATGTGAGGAAGCAGTTCAAAGAAAAGTATTTAATTTAGATCCTTTGGTGACACAGTGTTTTTTGCATAAACATGGAGATGCCAAGTCCTTTCTACATAATTTTACAGAAGAGGTAGAATGTGTTATCTACCCATATATTGAAAAGTAAGCATTCATCTTCATTTTGGAAAGATATTTGTTTCATTTAAGAAAGTATATTTACATGCAACTCATTGACAGGGGCCATTGGAGTCTGATTATTGTTGACTTCAATGCATATCAAGCTCTTTTCCTCAATTCTCTTCAATCACAACATGGGAATTGCAAATTGTAAGTTGCTATACATTTTGTTGTTCTCTATTTAAAAGCCATGCCATTCATTCTGATTTTTACTTTACAATGCAGTGCTGCAAAGCTTCTCAAGATGCATATTGATCAGAATTTTCTTGGAATTGCTAAAATGAATGAACAAAAGCAATTTGGATACATACAAATTCATGTACCATTGCAGAGAGACTCAACATCATGTGGCTGGAGAGTGATTGCAAATGCTGTAAGATTCTTGGAAAGAAGGTTTTACAGTCCCGAATTGAATTTATCAGACTACCCAGATGCATGGATCATCTTGATCAGAGAGAGAGCAATAAATGGCATCATGAAACATGCAATCTGCCCCAATGATCGAGACTCACCTCCACCCCCTCCACCTAATAAAAAAAAGTATGAAGATAAAAAGAAAGGGCTTCCTTTTCACTCACCATTAAAGCATGGGACCAAGAAAAAGAGTCAAGCTGAAAGCTCCAAAAAGGGACAGAAGCAACAGAGAAAACAGGGCTCCAGTAAGGATAGAAAGGGTTGAATCATTTTTGAGTCTTAGATTGAAATCTATTGTAAAACCAACAAAGGTTGGAAGATTTATTTATGTACAAATTGTATCTACTTGTGCCAATCTTCATCTAGAAGATGGTCATTGTAACCATATTTATTTGCCTTTACAATATTTATATGCCTTGAGAAATATACAGTTGTATTGAACCTCTTGAGAGTTAAAACAAAAGTTCATTGCATGGTCCAATCAAATTTGTTTGTGTCACAAATATGATTGCTTTGTGGGTTTCTTACTTCATTCCTGTTGGAAAGTTTAAATTGGAGAAGATACAGAAGAATATAAAGAATTAAGAGGACACGACCGATACAAGCGATATGGGGAATCAGAGAATTTTGGATTTCCCCTATCGCTTGCATCGGTCGTATTATCCATAGATCCGTTGTTTTTATACTCATGAGTCAAATCTTTACACAAGGTCAATTGTTGAAGTATCTCGCGGTAGTTTGCTAACACGATCGATCTAAGCGATAGGGCCATCTGACAAGTTCAGATCGCACTAGTCTCTTGCATCGGTCGTCTTGTCTTATCTCGTCTCCTCTGTTTTATGTCTTAAGTCATGCTCTTCATATTTTGAAATATCAAACCTTGGATTGGAATTTGCACCGGGTTCTCCACCCTCTCTTATATTACTTGTTATGTGTACCATGATATCTTCTCTTGCATTACTTGAGGATAGAAAAGATGGATAGAATCAAATTATTTAATTGAGACTCATGTGCACCTTTGATAGACTATAATAATTAAATTGAAATTAGATATTGAATTCTAGATCTCTTGTTCATCTAGAATTAACTTATGCAAGTTCCTATATAACTATTTCTTAGTTGGAACCTCATCAGAATGTTAAGATTAAACAAAAAAAAGCCAATATGAGTTTAGATGAAGGGGAATAATTGAAGTCATCAATTCACTCCTACAAATAAAAATCAATGGAAATATGAAATAAAGGACCTAAAAAATAACTAAGAATGTCTTGGTTTATATTCTTATCATTGTACAATAAGAACCTCATCAAAATCTTGAAAGTAAATTAAAAAATGCAAATATGAATATAGACATTTAAAATTCATAATTTAACACACATTCTTTGTGACCATCTTGCAAAGAAAATTCAATGGAAGTATCAATATAAGCTTCTTTTAGTGGAAGATACATTATGTAAGAATGTCAGGGTTAACTTGTTACAATCTTAAGGGTTGGAACTTAATCACCCTTGGTGGTAGGCAACTTATGCAAGATAATGATTTCTCTGATCTAATGTTAACTATTGCATCATCAATTGAGAATCTACACTAAGATGATACCTCATCAAGGTATTCTATGAGCTCCCTTACATTTCTGAGATTCCAATTTGCAGTGACAATTATTTTCCTTGATTGAAAATCTGGATGAATCAATACTTCTAACTCAAGTTCTGGACAGCTCTCCTCTGAGTCCAAGGCTATCCAAGTCCAAGATTTTTTTTCCACCTTCTATAGTCATATCCTAGAACCAGAGATTGTCGACATATCTGATATGAGATTGAAAGAGAATTGGGACTAACTTTACATAAAATAATGTCACCTAGCTTTTGAACTTCTTTGCTATCCCATTCCCTACCTAAAACATCATCAATCTCTGAAATAGAGACTCTCCTATTCAACCACATTGTTTTTGTTTTCTGTAATAACATGTTTTTAAAGCATCCTACAAAGACATGAATAGGCAAAAACCATTGAATCTTTATCCTTCTCGAAATTCGGCTTGCTGACATTGCATTTTGGATGTCAAATTTAATTTTGTATAGAAAACTTGAAATTGTTGAATGATCAAGAGCATCCCAATCTAATGAAGAGATGCAAGGACCAGGTACATGTACAAGATTTCCATAAGAACTCCTCCCTGATGGCACTTGATAATCTGCATGATGGACAAATAACTCTATGCTATTGAAAAATTGAACAGATTTTTCTGCATACATGAGTTCTGCATATTCCTTATGAAGAACTCTGAATGTTCCTGTTAAACATTCAACAGGTTGCCATTCCAAAATATTGGAAGGAAAGATATCTGCAGTACAAAAACATATGTTTTATTATACAAAAACAACTGGAATGATAGAAGAGCATTGTCAAACTTCACTTACAGTACGAAGGGAATTGCATATGATTTTCTAGAACAAGATCCTTAGCGGTGTACACATGTTGTACTCCTGCAAACCAACCGCATCTCTTCAATTTGAAACTGAGAATATGTCCCTTCTAGTGGTTTCTTGTGTTGTCTCTTTTGGCACGCTTGACTTTATGGGCACCTCTGCAGCTAGGAAGCATAGTTACCCATTCATTTACTTTCACAGAAAGGGGTTTCCACAAAGAATCCTCTCTTCTGTTGTAAACCTCACATGAGGTTACACGATTGGAAGGACGACGAGAAGAAGAAGCCATTTGAACTTAGAAGAAGAAGAATGTTCAAAGCAAGAAACCGACGTTCACAAATTTTGGCAGTGTTTATAGAGAAAAAGGCTTTGTACACGTGGAAACTTTTGATTTGATGTAAACCCTGTCGCTGAATGATCATGAAATTTTGTGAACCCAAAAATATTTCGTATCTTCAAAAATCAATTCCTTCTTGGAAATTCAAGAATATGCTTTGTGTAGTGTGCCAATGTATCTTTTTTTGCATCAAACCGAAATATTGTACACTGAATACGAGACTTTTCATCACTTTAGCGGCGCTTTTAGAGAAAATTGTATTAAAAAAAGAAATTCTTCATACAGTTAAAAGAGACAGTAGCGTTATATTCTTGTACACATGGAAAGACTCTATTTGATAATTTCCTTAATCTCTCATTAGCAAACATCCCCTTTTGGGCCGTTTTTCGCCCTAATGAGTGTATGTCTTCAGTAGACTCAGATGCTTGGTACTTTGATAGTGGGGAAACCAAACATATTACCTCGTAGCATAGTTTCTTCACTTCACTCAAGCCTGCCCCTATAGGGAATACTATCACATGTGCAAAAAACTCCTCTTATCATGTTATGGGAGTTGGTAGGATCATTCTGAATATTGTTGATGATATTTCTTTTACATTATCGAATGCTTTATTTGTGCCAAGGATCAAGAAAAAAATCTGTTATCAGTTTCAGCTTTGACCAAGATTGGCTTGGTTGTGAAATTTTTCGATGAAAGATGTACAATTCATGATCTATCAAATGTTGATGTTATTATTGCTTCTAGCATTTTATGCTTCTCACATTTAGCATAAGCCTAATGGAATAGTTGACATGTATAAGGTTAGGCTTGTTGCAAAGGGTTATGCTCAAGAAAGAGGCATTGATTTTGATGAGACCTTTGCTCCTACATGCTGAATGAATATTGTTCATAGCATCTGTGCACTTGGAGCTCATCATGGTTGGAATGTACATCAGTTGGACAATGGGTCTTTTATCTTTGTACATTCTAGTGGTAATACATTTAGTATTTTGGGTTGTGCTCCAAGCCTCTTCTTCTTCTTCTTCCTTGTGTTGTTCGCGTGCTTCTATAGACCTGAAACTCAAACAATAATTTATCCCACGTTTATGAGAGAAGCATGTAATATAAAATCATTGTGAATTCAAGAAAGCTTAGCATGCCTTTAGAATATTTTTTAATCCATTCAAGGGGGTGCAAATAGTTAAGGTTTAAATATGTTTTGGAATAATAATAATAAAAATAATAGAATTTTTGCATCTGGTACTATACATTATTGAGTTACTAATTCTAGACTTACCATTGAGCTTCCCATGGGAAATGCACTAATTCTTTATACTCAATGTTATTAAGCTCTTTCAAGGATGTTGCGGTAATCATATACTAGTAGAAAGCTTTCATGAAGCCACAAACAGACAAATAATTTTTTTATAAAGATGAAATTCGGCCAAGGCCTAGTCTATTTTGCTTGAATTGATTAAAAGAAAAAATCATCAAGTGAAAGGGCATAGTGCCCTAGGGATCCCTGATATCCCACATAGTAGGGGTAGGATGACCCGAAGGTGCAATAGTGGTGATGGCTAGGAGTGAGCATGAAACATATGTTATAGAGGGACTTAGAGAGAAAGTCAATTATCTTTTCATCGAGCTCATGGGAGGTCCACTTACTTTTAGTCTTCTTATAATCCAAGAAAAAAATCATATGGTGTCTAAAGGGAGGTGAATTGTTACAATTACAAATTGTTCTTTTGAATTAGCCAAGGGATTTATCAATTGACCATTCTTTTAGAACAAAGTTGGGCACACATGTCTCTTTCCATATCTTCCAAAGCCCTCCCCCCTTGATGGCATTCCACAAGGCCAAAGAGCAGCCTATTGCTTCTCCAAGCAACACTTGCTTTTAGTTGATTTGATTTTGTAAACTCAAAATCATAGAAAGCCCTTGTTAGACCAAGTTATTCTTAGGACATGAAAAGAAGAGGTGGCCAATGTCTTCTCAACCATAAAGGCAACGCGTACACCACTAAGAGACCCCATATATTTTATTAGCTTTGAAATTGGTCCAAATTCCTTTGTGGAGAATTAGCCGCATAAGAACCGACTTTGTGTTCTCAATGAGAGGATGCCTCATAGCCACAAACTTAAATTCTCATATGATACATGGCTAATTTAGGCACCATCTCCTCTTACGAGAGACATGCAAGTCCACATGATTCTTGAAAGTTATTGCCTTATCCAAGTGGTTACCGTTGATCCATCTTAACCCTTCAATCTATGGGGGATCATGTCCAAGAAGGAGGTGGGTCTTTCAGTTCTCCCAAGAATTGATTCAATGTCTTAATAGGCACCAATCTCCATAGTCAACTCTCCTAGTTGGGTCTATGTCCTCAAATCTAATCTATTGTCTTCTCTCTTGATTCCAAAGATGTTTCCACACACAAAAGCCCTTTGTTCCATATCTTCTTTTCCCTTTGGAGGTTCTTCAAGTCAGTTTCTTTGATTCTCCTAATAGGAAACCAAATAGAATCATTTTCTCTAATCTTGACTACCCACTTCCAATCTTCATTGACCTTGATGTACTATTTCGTCTTGTTCCAACTCTTCCACAAGGAGAAAACTACTTATGAACCTCTAGCAGTCACTAGAAAAGTGCACTACAAGAAATAGGGGGCGTAGCAATGCCCCCTAATTGAAAAAAAAATGGGATTCGTCGCTTATGTGATGCTTTTTGGGATTTTTTTGTACGAGTCTTTGCGGCATAAGCGATGCTAGCATCGCTTATGCGACGCTAAAAGCCTGCATCACAAATAGCGACATTGGCAAACTAGCTGTGACATTTTTGTGTAGCATAAGCGATGTCCTGTGTTCCAGAGCATCACATAAGCGACACTTTGGAATGTTAAAAAAAAATCGATTTCTCCCGGCACATTTGTGCCGGGATTTGGATGTGAGAGAGCAAGAGAGTGAGAGAGAGTGTGTGAGAGAGAGAGAGCGAGAGAGAGCATTCGCTATATCGTTGAAGCCAGGTATGCACGCACAAACACACATACACACACATACATATGCATACACACACACATATACACACATAGACACACACACACACATACACATAGACACACACACATATATGCACACATATACACACATACAAACATAATGATGCATACACACACATATACATGCATACACACACATACATTCACACACTCATATATGCATACACACACATATGCATACATAATGCATACATAATGCATACATAATGCACATGCATACATACACATACATAATGCATACACACACATATGCATACATAATGCATACACACACATATGCATATATACATGCATACACATACAAACATAGAAACATACACACACAGACACATACACACAAACACATACACACTTATAGACACACACTTACACATAGACACACACACACATATACACACACACATACACACACACATACACACACACATACACACACACATACACACACACATACACACACACATACACACACACATACACACATAGACACATATACACATAATGTTGCATACACACACATGCATACACACATACACACACACATACACACACACATACACACACACATACACACGTACACATACACACATACACACACACACACATAGACACACACATAGACACACATATATGCATACACACACATAGAGAGACATGCACACACATACACATACATGCATACATATGCATACATAATGCATATGCATATGCATACATAATGCATATGCATACATAATGCATATGCATACATAATGCATATGCATACATAATGCATATGCATATGCATACATACATACTTACATGCATACACACACATATGCATACATAATAAACATGTATACATACACATACATAATGCATACACACACATATGCATACATAATGCACATGCATACATACACATACATAATGCATACACAAACATATGCATACATAATGCATACACACACATACACACACATACACACACATATGCATACATACATGCATACACACATAGACACATACACACACATAGACACATACACACACATAAACACATACACACTCATACATACACACTCATACATACACACTCATAGAGGCACACACATACACATAGACACACACATACACACACACATATATACACACACACATACACACATAGACACATACACGCATAATGATGCATACACACATACACATGCATACACACATACACACACATATATGCACACACATACACACACACATATATGCATACACAGACATAGAGAGACATACACACACATACACATACATGCATACATAATGCATATGCATATGCATACATACATACTTACATGCATACACACACATATGCATACATAACGCACATGCATACATACTGCACATGCATACATAATGCACATGCATACATAATGCACATGCATACATAATGCACATGCATACATAATGCACATGCATACATAATGCACATGCATACATAATGCACATGCATACATAATGCACATGCATACATAATGCACATGCATACATAATGCACATGCATACATACACATACTTAATGCATACACACACATATGCATACACACACATATGCATACATAATTCATACACACACATATGCATACATAATTCATACACACACATATGCATACATAATGCACATGCATATGCATACATACATGCATATACATACACACATAGCCACATACACACACATAGACACATACACACACATAAACACATACACACTCATAGACACATACACACTTACACACACACATCCATACACATTTACACACACACATACACATGCACACCGACACATATATATAGATACACACGTATATACACACATAGATACACACGCATACACACATAGACACACACACACACATACACATACACACAAATATACACACACACACACACACACATAGACAAACACTTACAGACACACACATCCACACACATTTACATACACACATATACATGCATACAAACACATATATAGATACACACACATACGCACATACACAGATACATGCATATGCATACATAATGCACATGCATATGCATACATACATGCTTACATGCATACACACGCATACACACATACACATACATACATAGACACACACACACACATACACACACATATATGCGTACACACAAACATAGAGAGACATACACACACATACACATACATGCATACGTAATGCATATACATATGCATACATACATACTTACACACATAGACACATACACACACATATGCATACATATGCATACATAATGCACATGCATACACATACACACACATAGACACATACATACATAGACACATACACACACATATACACATAGATTTACACACACATACACATGCATACACACATACACACATAGAGAGACACACACACATACACACACATACACACACATACACACACATACACACATAATGCATATGCATATGCATACATACATAATTACATGTATACACACACGTGCATACATATGCATACACATACACACGTAGAGAGACATACACATACATACACACACATGCATACATATAGATACATAATGCATATGCATATGCATACATAATGCATATGCATATGCATACATTATGCATATGCATACATAATGCATATGCATACATAATGCATATGCATATGCATACATACATGCTTACATGCATACACGCATACACACATATACACACATGTATGCATACATACATACTTACATGCATACACAAGCATACAAACATATACACACACATGCATACATATGCATACATAATGCACATGCATATGCATAGATATATGCTTACATGCATACACATACACACATAGACACATACATACACATGGACACATACACACATATACACATACACACATATACACATACACGCATATACACATATGCATACATACATACTTACATGCATACACACACACATACAAACACATGCATACATTTGCATACATAATGCACATGCATATGCATACATACATGTTTACATGCATACACACACTCACATATACACCATACACATATATCCACATACATATGTACACGTATATATATCGATTTCTAAACCATTTTGCTTTATATGTTAGGTATTATGGATCCTAGTAGAGAGAGAAAGGCAAAACTCACTCTCATAAAAGTCTTATGAGAGCAAGAGTTCCGTCTGATACTCTAGGGGTCATCATGCATGAGTACTCAGAGATGCCTGATGATGAGCTGGATTATACGATCCAGATGCTTACCCAGCGATCAGAGGAGGGCTCTTCTATGGCTCCACGTGTAGGAAGACAACTATCTGCTCATAGGTATGTTATTTTTTCATAAACTTTTTTAATGATAATATAACACATATTTTTATTTATTTTTATCTATCTATTTTTCAAGACACCTATACCACCTCCAGATCATGGTAGCAGAGCAGAGTTGCCTATGAGCACATGCATAGGCACTTTAGGGCTAGGGTGCGATATAGAGCCAGAGGGGAACATTGTGTACATAGGGAATGGATTGGAGTTCAAGAGAAGAATGCAGGCATTATGCGACTCTTACCTGCACCTTGTCCACTTACCGTGGAAGTAAGTATAACTTTTACATATAAATTGAAATAAATATCTTATGTTTTATTTACATGATTTGTTTTATTTTTGTAGTGAGCATGAGAAGAGGGATAAAAAATACGTACTTAGTTCACTTGAGACAGAGTTTGGGACATGATGGTCGGTCGCATAAGTGGTGTCTAAAAGAGATGCGGACACTTATGGCTCATCGCCACGATAATGCACGGTACGCATTGCTTTTATGTATATATATATGGATATGAGTATGTGTGTTTATGTATGTATGTATGTATGTATATGAGAGAGAGAGAGAGATAAAAGAGTGAGACTAGAGGTACAAATACATGCATACACATGCATGCAGTTACACACATATAATGAATACACATAGACACATACACATACTCACATACACATACTCACATACACATACTCACATACACATACTCACATACACATACTCACATACACATACTCACATACACATACTCACATACACATACACATGCATAATCATATGTACACACACATAGACTCATATAATCATATTTACATGCATATATACATATACACATGCATACACACACACACACACACACACACTACACATGCATACGCATAAATACACAACACATATAGGTACACATAAATACACAACACATGCATATGCATAAATAAATAAACAAATAAATAAATCCTATTTCAAAAATCCTATTTCAAAAATCCTAATTTGAAAACACTAATTTTGATATTAGGGTTTTAAAACCCCTAATTTAAAAACTCTAATTCAACCTTTTAGCCATATGATTGAAGTATATGTACACACTGCATCTTTTCCTCCGACGTCCTACTAGAGAGATGTCTCTCCTCCCAACCTTATGCCTCTATATATAGCTACTCGAGTCAACGAGGATCATAATATATATAAAGATATATACACATCATGTAGATACACATACATAAATATAAAATGGAGTAGATATATTATGCATCACACATACATGCCTAAATGCACACACACACACATATACATACATACATACATATATATATATATATATATATATATATATATATATATATATATATATATATATATATATATATATATATATATATATATATATATATATATATATATATATATGCATACATATTTACATGTACACATTTACACATAGACATATATACATATATACATGTACACATCACATATACATGCCTACATGCACACACATATATATATATATATATATATATATATATATATATATATATATATATATATATATATATATATATATATATATATACATATATACATGCATACATATTTACATGTACACATTTACACATAGACACATATACATATATACATGTACACATCACATATACATGCCTACATGCACAAATGTATACTTATACATGCATACACAATTATAAACACTTGCATATATTACATGAATACATGAATATTTTACATAAATGCATATGCATATATAGACATATGCATACTAACACATGTATACATATATCGCACACATGCACACACATACATATACATGAAATACATATATATGCATACTGACATATGTATACATACAATACACATGAATACACACACATATGCATACATACATGATGAAAATTTGCTCCTCGAAGATAAAGCTATATATAAAATAATTAGGCATACCCCCGAGCTTCATGTTCTAACTTAAAAGAACATGATTTCATCTCTCTAGTAGGATTCATTGTTATTCTCGCTGAATAAAAATCTATTATCTAATATCCATTCAGAAGCTTCAAGTTATTGATCAATAACTAGAGTAGAATTTACTATCTAATCTACTCATATGTTTTCATTATTGCCATCATTTTGGTAAGACATCAATATAGTCGCATCTTCATTATCCTTATTGATTTCATTTATTTTTTCTATTGTTAAATCTGTGTTCTCATGAGTCACATCATCTATTGATGGATTAATATCGATTTCTGGTAATTCCTCTTCGTCATCAGTAGAATCAGCATGTAGAGAATTATCCTCTTCATCAAAAAGATTAGTATCATTATCACGTATAATGATTCTAATTTCTCTTTCAGATGTTGATGTATCAGTATCTTATGCTGATCATCAAGAGGACTTTCTTCAATCTCTCTAACAATAAATTGTTCAAACAATAACCTACCTCTAGGTTGAACATGAATGACTTGCCACCAAGGGTGAGCATCTGGGTTTTTATAAAAAAATGCTTGTTCAATATGCTTAGGAAGAATATATGGGTCTTTAGTAGATCGCATTACCTTGCAAGAATCAATTGCCCAAAACCTAGATAATTCTTTTCTTAATGTGGAATTACTACCTTTATACTCGGCTCGAAACTAGTCAACCTTCAAAAAGACCTATCAAAATATATAAAAACAAAAAACCATTATTAGGTGCTTAAAAAAATAACTAACTCTATCATAAAAAATATAAACTTTTTTCTACCTATTTGAATGTACAAAATGAAATTTCGTAGACACCAACAACAGTTCCTACGTAACCAAGTTTGCCATCTATAAGGTTCGTGTCTTTTTAGCTAGCACGTGATATTTGCTTGGGATACACTTACCACATTGTAGCAAGCTAGGAATGAGGCTTGTGTTGCTTACCTCCGAAAACAGTTGGAGAGTGAGCACATGAATGAAGGTGATTCTATGGACAGTTTCCTAATGAAGATCAAAGACTTGAAGGAACAGTTGATTTTTGCTGATGAGGTTATACTAGATAGCTCACTTGTGCAGACCATTCTGAATGGTCTTCCTGATTCATATCAGAGTTTTGCTTCTACTCTTTGGTTGATCATGAAAGGCAATCCAAATGCCTTATCATTTGAGGAGTTAGTCTCTGTTTTGTTGCAGGAAGATCAGTCCAGGCAAAACAAGTCCATTATGCGAGTTGCAGATCAAGCTTTCCTGGCTAGTCAGAAGGGCAAAGGAAAATGGAGCTCTTCAACTAGTAAGCAGAAATCTGCCAATTCTGCATATTCGAAGAAGGAAGATAAATATGAGAAGAAATCAGAAAAGCAAAAATTGTTTTGTAAGTACTGTAAAGGGAATGATCATATCATAAAGAACTGTCCAAAACTGGCTGCTAATAGGCAAAGAAGAAAGAGGCTAGAATGGTAGTTGCAGAGGCCTCTACACCAAAAACAGAGTCTACAAATCTTGTGCAGGAAGAAGAATGGGCGTTTACTACTATCTGCAGTTTTGACCCATCTTCTCATGAGCAGTGCATGTCTGCAGTAGACTCAGATGTTTGGTATTTTGATAATGGGGTGACTAAACATATTACCTCGCAACGTAGTTTCTTCTCTTCACTCGAGCCTGCCCCTACAGGGAATATTGTTACATGCGCCAACAACTCCTCTTATCCTGTTATGGAAGTTGGTAAGATCATTTTAACTACTGCTGATGGTAGTTCTTTCACTTTTTCAGATGCTTTATTTGTGCTAGGGATAAAAAAGAACCTCTTATCAGTTTCTGCATTAGCCAAGATTGGCTTGGTTGTGAAATTTGTTGATGACAGGTGTACAGTTCATGATCTGTCAAATGGCGATGTGATTATTGCTTCTGGCATTTTATGTCGTGGGCTGTATAAGCTCATAGACTATGAAAGATCTGAAAATGATTTGGCATGTGTAGTAAATGATTCTCAGGCTATGTCAGATGCAAAGCTTTGGCATGCATGCTTTGGTCATCTGAATTTTGCTAGTTTGCTACGCCTGTAGAAATCTGAAATAGTGTCCTCTTTGCCCAAACTTGAGGCACCTAGAAAACATGTTTGTGAAGGCTATATTTTGGGCAAAATGCAACGTTCCTCTTTTCCAAAAGATGGTTCAGTTCGGGCTACATAGAAATTGCAGCTTGTACATAGTGATGTATGTGGTCCTATGCAGACACCCTCTTTTGGAAATTACCTTTACTTCGTGACTTTCATTGATGATTTTTCCAGGCATGCATGGGTAAATCCACTCAAAGCAATGTCGGAAGTGTTCATGTGCTTTAAACAGTTTTTGGTTTTGGTTGAAAATCTGTCAGCATGTAAAATGGGCACCCTCCATTCTGATCGAGGGGGGGAATATATGTCTTCTGATTCTAATGCATTTCTGGCTGAACGTGGGATAAAACACCAGTGTACAATGTCGTATACACCTCAACAGAATGGAGTTGTTGAACGAAAGAACAGGTCACTCATGGAGATGGCGAGGTGCATGGTCAAAAGTCAAGCTTTACCACATAGTTTCTGGCTTGAGGCTGTCATGTGTGCAGCATATGTACTAAATAAGTGTCCCACGAAAGCGCTAAAGTCTATCACTCCATATGAGGCTTGGGATGACCACAAGCCATTTGTTGCTCATCTACGTGTTTTTGGTTGTTTTGCTTATGCACTAGTGCCTGAACAACATCGTAGAAAATTGGATGATAGTGTAGTAAAATGTATTTTTGTTGGGTACAGTTCTGAAAGTAAAAGCTATTGTTTGTATCATCCACAGACTAAACGCATTCCGGTTAGCCATGATGTTGTCTTTGTGGAAGATGCTATTCAGCCATTGCTTTCATGTACTAAGGAGACATCTGTTAGCTCCAAAGACATGTATGATACTTTGATGCCTCTTTTTACAGGTGGACAGTCTAGTGCTAGTCCTAATGAGGCAACTTCTTAGCCTTTGCAGGTTTCATATGATGATGCTGATCATTCCATTTCTGATGCAGATTTACATGGTGCACTTGTTGATGAGAGAGCTGATATTGAGTAGGCAAAAACTATGCCAAAATGGCTAGTGCAAACTTTGCGTGACAGCAAATTAGATGCACCTTTGTCATATCGTACTCGTTTAGGATCTCATAGTGCCTCCTTTGCATCAGATTGCTATGCTATGATTACGTCTAGTCTCTGAATATGATGCTATAATGAAGAATGGTACATGGTATTTATGTGACTTGCCTCCTGGCAAGAAGGCCATTGGCACTAAGTGGGCATACAAGCTAAAGCGTAAACCTGATGGTACAGTTGACAGGTATAAGGCTAGGCTTGTTGTAAAGGGTTATGCGCAGGAAAGAGGCATTGATTTTGATGAGACCTTTGCACCTACATGCCCTATGACTACTATTCGGAGCATTTGTGCACTTGCCGCCCATCATGGTTGGAATGTACATCAGTTGACATTAAAACAACATTTCTGAATGGTGACTTGCATGAAGAAGTGTATGTTTTTCAGCCCCATGGCTTTGTGGGACATGAAAACCAGGTGTGCAGGTTAAAGAAGGCATTATATGGTTTAAAGCAAGCACCACGTGCTTGGTATGAGAAGATACATGCCTATATGATTGCACATGGTTTTGAGAACAGTCCAACTAAAAGCACCTTATATGTTAAGCATACTAATGATGTGCTTCTGATCATTGTTGTTTATGTTGACGACATGTTGCTCACTAGTCCTATTGAGAAGCATATTGCTGATTTTAAGGCTGATTTGCATGCCTCATTTGAGATGTCTGGTTTGGGGCATTTGCATCACTATTTGGGCATTCAATTTATGCAAGTTAATGGTGGAATGGCTTTGTGTCAAATGAAATATATTGACACATTATTGCAGCGTTTTGGCCTTGAAGACTGTAAGCCTATTGCCACTCCTATGGAGACAGGTTTACAATTGAGTCTTCATGATGCTGGAGATGCATTTGATGCTGTTCTCTATCAGCAGGTTGTTGGATGCTTGATTTACTTATGCATTACTGGGCTAGATATTCAGTTTGTTGTCTCACAGATGAGCAGATTTATGCATTGCCTAGGAGTCAAGCATTGGCAGGTGGTTAAGCGCAATTTTTGCTACTTGAGTGGTACTCGGCTACTTGGGTTGTTTTACCCCAAGGGGGGATCACTACTGCAAGATTTGCATGCTTTTTTTGACTCTTATTGGGTTGGTTGCTATGACACTCGTGTGTCCACTAGTGGCTTTTGCTTCATGCTTGGTAGCTCATGTATATCTTGGTTGAGCAAGAAGCAGCCTACTGTGGCCACTTCCAGTTGTGAGGCTGAGTATGGGGCAGCTTTCACAACTACTGTTGAGTGTGTGTGGCTCAGACGCCTTATGGCTCATTTGGGTGTTGGTCAGTCTTCTGCCACCACCATCTTCACTAACAGTGAGAGCGCATTGGCAGTTGCGAGGAACCTTCTGTTCCATGCTCGCACTAAGCACATTGAGGTGCATTATCATTATGTCAGGGAGAGGTTCTCTGCTGGGGAGATCAGCTTGGCATATGTGCCCACGCAGGAGAACATTGTAGACCTTTTCACGAAGGCTCTGCCTAGGGAGAAGTTTGAAGCTTTCCGCAAAGCTTTGGGCTTACTTCCTTTTGTGGAGTGATTTCCACATAGCTTGGCACTTCCTTATACATGAGTGCGAGTTCCTTGTTCACCGCATCACTCCCAAGGGGATTTGTTGATATATTTAGGTAGTGATGTGTGTGAACACACTAGGACCGTTGGGGCACTTTTTTACCTCTTTAGGAGGTTTTTTTCCCCTGGCTTGTATATACGCCTATTGCCCTAATGGGCTACTTATCTTTGTACATTCTCTAGTAATACATTCAGTATTGTGTGTTTGTGCTCCAAGCTTCTTCTTCTTCCTTGTGTTGTTCACGTGCTTCCGTAGACGTCTATCTCCAACAAGATTGACATTTGGGACATGTCAAAGAGTCTGCATATTCACCTCTATATAAAATACAATCGTTAGGACATGCATGTAGACATTGATAATCTATACCAAGATTGTTGATTATCTTCTTCATTTCATTATGTGAGGTAGGAAGAATATTCTGACTTGGTAAAAACTTTTCAAATAATAACCTGTAAGTTCATCAAAAAAAGATATATTAAAAAAAGTAAATAAATAAATATACATATATATATGCATATAATTTTATATATGTGTATGCTTATGTGTATGTGTATGTGGATGTGAATATGCATGTGCATGCGTATACATATGTGTATGTGTGTATGTATATATGTATGTATATGTGTTTTATAGGTGTATATGTATGTATATATATGTACGCGTATATGTATGCATATATGTATATGTATGTTTGTATGTATGTATCTATGTATGTATGTATGTATGTATGTATGTATGTATGTATGTATGTATGTGTATGTATGAATGTGTATATATGTATGTATATGTACGTATGCATTTGTAGCTATGTATATTTGATTTTGTTTTTAATTGTTTTTTGTATATTGTGGTTTGCAGATTTTCATATATAGAAGATTGACTCGTCTGGCAGTTTCCCATTTTATAGTCAATCTATTACCTGTCTTGCTAAGCTATTTACAGATATTAAATAGCCGTTACCAAGGAAGGTATTAAGTCATATGTAAAATGGGAGGATCAAATTTTTTGCAAATATTTCGAAAGATGCATTAATAGTTTTAAAATATGGGCAGATAAAAAGTGTCCATTCAATTCAAGTTCTTGTTCTTACCTTATCTAAAGTAAGAATAAAAACCTGCATTGAATGGACACTTTTTGTTTGCCCATCCTTTAAAATAATTTTTCCATCCTCCAAAATCTTCAAGATAAATTTTCTCCTCCCATTTTATATGTGACTTGATACCTTCCTTGGTAATTGCTACTTAATATTTGTATTAAAAAGAATTAGCAGCACAGGTATTAGGTCGACTAAAATAGGAGAAACATATGTTTCAAGAAGATTATAAAGGTTGGGTGGACAATTCTAAAGGCTAGATGGACAAAACATCTTCATTCGATACAGGTATGTATAATTTGACCTTACTCTCATAACATGTGTATGTGTGTGCATGTTTATATGTGTGTGTATGTTTATATGTATATATATATATATATATATATATATATATATATATATATATATATATATATATATATATATATATATATATATATATATATAGATAGATAGAGAGAGAGAGAGAGAGAGAGAGAGAGAGAGAGAGAGAGAGAGAGAGAGAGAGAGAGAGAGAGAGAGAGAGAGAGAGAGAGAGAGAGAGAGAGAGAGAGAGAGAGAGAGAGAGAGAGAGAGAGAGAGAGAGAGAGAGAGAGAGAGAGAGAGAGAGAGAGAGAGAGAGAATTAAAAATTATACCTTAATAGTGTCGAAACAGATACATTACTCCATCCAAAACGATTTTGAAGATTGAGAATAAGTAAGCTCGCACTTAGTCGTGTCAAAGGACTTCCTTCATATACATGCTTTAGACATTCCTCTCGAAGATATTTCTCATTTTTAGAAATATCAATGCTCTCACTACCATTTTGATACCAATCCTCAATAAAATCTGCCATGCCACCATCTTCATCGTTGTCGCACAAATCTTGTACTTTATCTTCTTTTGAATATAGATCTTTCAATCTTGCATATTCCACAGGATCACTTTTGCGTAGCCTCCTCATAGAAGCTTCTCATAAATGAGGTCAACTGGGAATTGTGAATGGTGTGGCGGAATATCATCAACATCATACGTTGGAATCTACACATATAAATAAAATTAATTAGTATTACATAAATGAATAAAAAGTAAACTTTAAACATAAAATTAAATATATAAGCTATTAAATATGGATAGAAAATTTTTATTCTCTCTAGCTAAAAGGTGCTCTTGGAGGTCTACGCCATCCATAATTCACTAATAGTTCAGCACCCACATGTAATGTAGTAATAGCATTGACAACTATGTATCTTGATACATCTCTACTCATGTATGGTGATTCATGACTATTTTCATGCTCCTCAAATGTGCAATTAGTCCTTGAACTATTATGTAGCCCTCGACTACTATTTATTAAACCTGCTATATTTCCATGTGTGTAAAGTCTTCCATCAATATATAATCTTTCATTTTCTGCATGTAAAATCCTTCTACTAGTAATGGATGTTGCGTTCAAGCATATTCCATACGTACTCATGCTTTGAACATAATGTGAAAGTCGATGCCAATCTCCCCATCCATATATAGGACCACAAAATGACATAAGAGTGAGATCAAAATCTGATTATAATAAGAGTTGTTGCATGGGTAGGAGGTGGTGGAGTACCCTCTGATTGATCAAAATCTGATTATAATAAGAAATAAAAAAAAAATATAAGTTATGTATGAATCAAATATATTTAAAATTAAATGTTTGATATACTTATAGTATATAGTTGTTGCACGATGAGGAGACGGTGGTGGAGTTCCATCTGATTGATCAGAATCTACAAATAATGGTATTTGATATATAATCTGACTATTTACATACACAAAAAATTCACATATACATATTTACACATACACATATATTCACATATACACATTTACACATACACACATATTCACATATACACAAATACACATTATTGTGGGATAAATGCATGTATTTTGTATGAATGAGTGTATATGCATGCATGTGTGTGTACGTATATATGTGGATATGTATATGTGTGTTTATGTTATATGTATGTATATGTGTATATGTATGCATATATGTATGCGTATATGTTTGCATGTATATGTGTATGTGGGTATGTGTATGTGTATGTGTGTGTATATATGTGTATGTATTCTAATATTTTTTTATGTTTGAGATTAAATTAACAGGAGATATTATATGGTCGAAAAAAATAAGAGGCGACCTAACATACCACCTGAGACATGGCAGTTTTTTCGTAGAGAGCTACGTCTTCAGGAGTCATTTCCTCAGCAAGAGGTATACAAATTAATAGTTTATATTTATAATTTTCATATATTTTAGTAATTTTTTACATTTAATTTATGGATTTCTTTTTTCTTAAATAAACAGGTTGCTGCAAACAAGAGAGCGAAGTCAGGCCACACATCGCACCTAGGCCAAATGGGCCATCATGGTTTTGTAGCTACATTTGTAAGTATATGTGTTATTGTGAGTATATTTTGTGAGTATTATTAAATTTTATATAATTATTTTATTTTTATGAATGGTTTAATTGTTTTACTTATTTATGTTTGTTATATGTAATACAAGAGTATTATGGAGAGGAAGATATGGATGAGGTGGAGAGAGAGACACAAGAGGGATGATCTCGATCATCATAGGGTGATCATGATGATGAGGATGAGGATGAGGATGATCAGGATGATCATGATGCTGCTGATGATGATGATGATCATGACGATGATGATTAGGATTGTAGATTATGGCATTAGGATTATATATCTATATATATATATATATATATATATATATATATATATTATCTATATATTTTTCATTTTAGTTATGTTTTGAATTGTGTGTATGGTATTAAGTAATGAAGAGTTTTGTTCTATTGATTGTTATTATTGTTTATATTAAGCATGTGTTTTAATACTTTAATTATATAATTCATTCATATGTGTGTACGTAAGTGTATATGTATGTGTGTGTGTATGTATGTATGTGCATGTGTATGTGTGTATATATGTATGTATGTGCATGTGCATGTGTGTGTATATGTGTGTATATGAGTATGTGCATGTGCATGTGTATGCATGTGTATATGTATGTGCATGTATATGTGTAACTCTATGTGTATATGTGTGTATGTGCATGTATATGTGTATATCTATGTATGTGCATGTGTGTGTGCATGTGTATATGTATGTGTACGTATGTGCATATATATGTGTATATATGTGTATAATGTATGTATATGCATGTGTATATGTATGAAACATGCATGTGTTTCCATTTTCATCCATGTGCATGCATGTGAATGTGCATGCATGTGGATGTGCATATACATGTATTTACGCATATGTTAATGTGTGTATGTGTATATATATGCAATAATGCATGCATGTTAGTCTTTTTATGTGGTTGTAGAAATGTTTGTGCATATGCATGTGTATGTGTGTGTATGTCTAAGTGTATGTGCACATGTATATGTGTGTATATATGTGTGTGTATGTGCATGTGTATTTGTGTATATGTGTGAACGTGCATCTTCATCATGCATAAATGTATATGTGCATATCGATAAGTGTGAGTATGCTATCTAATGAAAATAACACAATTCAAATGATATACAAAGAATAGAAATTGTACTTACAATAGTTGGCCATATTTTTTGCTTGGTTAGCTTCTTGAATAATCTGCAAGAGAGAGAGAGAGAGAGAGAGAGAGAGAGAGAGAGAGAGAGAGAGAGAGAGAGAGAGAGAGAGAGAGAGAGAGAGAGAGAGAGAGAGAGAGAGAGAGAGAGAGAGAGAGAGAGAGAGAGAGAGAGAGAGAGAGAGAGAGAGAGAGAGAGAGAGAGAGAGAGAGAGAGAGAGAGAGAGAGAGAGAGAGAGAGAGAGAGAGAGAGAGGGGGAGAGAGGAGAGAGAGAGAGAGAGAGAGAGAGAGAGAGAGAGAGAGAGAGAGAGAGAGAGAGAGAGAGAGAGAGAGAGAGAGAGAGAGAGAGAGAGAGAGAGAGAGAGAGAGAGAGAGAGAGAGAGAGAGAGAGAGAGAGAGAGAGAATTCAAAGAGAGAAAGACATAGAAACAGAGAAACAGAGACAGAGAGAGACAATAAGACAGAGCTTAGGCAAAACAACAATTCTGCATATACTTGTTTCAGCTCGTAAGCACAGTGCAATTGCGAATGTTGGAGATCTCTTCGATCAAATGCGTGAAAATGCCGATCGAAGAGCCTCCAACGTTTTAATTTTTTTCATCAATAGACCGTCGTGTAAGCGATGGTAACGTGTCGTACAAAACCACTAGAATTGACATCACATAAGCGACATTTCTTAGCGTCGCTTATGTGACGGAAAAGCATCGCTTATGTGATGCTTTTTATAACCGTCGCTTTAGCGACACTCTATGCGAGTGTCGCACACCCCATCGTGCCACATGTCAAAAAAATGTCATTTGGGTCATCGTTTAATCGACGGTTCGCGTGGGATGCTCATTGCGATGCATTTTGCAATTTTATAGCGACGAAATTATGTCGCTTAATCATCGCTATGCGCCCGTATTCCTAGCAGTGGTGGAAAACAAAAAAGTGAGGAGATCATGCCCCTTCCACCTAGGAACCCTGATAAGCATAAGCAAAGATATATTGTAAGAATTAATTTTGCTCATGAAATTTTTGATTTGCACTATGCTTTGATCATCCACTTGGCAATCATTTTATTTGCCACTCCATCCATGTCCAAAATGCCCAAACCACCATAATCTTTTTGTTTATCACAAATATCCCATTTGATTTTAGGCACACCTCTCCTATTAAGATCACTAATCAAGAGGACATATTCGCAAATTCTTTCCAATTTTGCTACCTCTTTGTCTTTTGGACTCCAAAAGAATACATAATCAATGAAAGAAGGAAAGTTTTGATATACATGGCATGCCCTGCAAGGCTGAGTTGCATGCCCTTCCATTAAGCAAGTTTATTATCAAGCTTGGCGAGAACCTAGTTCCACCTCTAAGCCATGGAAACATCAAAACTCATCGAAATTTAAAGTAGATCAAAGACTTGTCCATGAGGAGGCTCTTGACATCCTTGGCAACCAAAAGTTATGGAAGGCCCCCCAAAATAGCATTGAAAACTATTTTCGAGAGATTTATTCTAAAGCTCGGTGCTATGTAGAAGGTGTTTAGACATTGCCAAAAGATGGTGATACTATTAATATGGTTATGCACAAAAGCATTCATGTCATCAACAAAGAGTCTCATTATCATTGGATTCTCGCTATGGGGAAGCAATAGACCACGCATCTACCCAAGCTAGGCATGATGGCTAACCAAGCAACTAAGGCCATTGGTGGCAAAATCAAAGAGAAGTGAAGCTAAGGGGCAGCCATGTCTAATAGAGTGCTTTAATTAGATCCCTTTGGATAGGTGACCATTGATATTAATTCAAGCTAAGGCATTTTCCATAAGCATTGCAATCATCTTGATGAATCTAGAGCCACACCCTAGATCTTTCAAGGATTGGAGAGTGAAGTCCCACTCTAGGTGATCATAAGATTTTTCGAAGTCGATCTTGATGAAGAGGACATTTTGAGAAGACTCCGTAGCAAATTCAAGGATTTCCCACACATCAATGATAGCCTCCAGGATGGACCTACCCTTAATGAACTCTTTTTTATCCACATTGATCCATGAGCAGAGATGTATGACAATGCAATTAGCAAGGGCCTTAGCGAAGATTTTACATCTAGTTTGTAGCATATTGATAGGTGATTTTCAATTTTGTTTTTTGTATCTTTTTGAATCAATTTAATCACACCTTCATTGAGGAATCTAGGCAAAGCATCAAAGTGCAGGGCTTCTTGCTAGACCAGGCAAAGCAGGTTCACCAAAACACTGTTGAAGGCCTTGATGAAAGCATTGATGAATGCATTGATGAGGACATCCAGACACAGACTTTGACCATGGGCCATGAATCAATAGCTTGAACAATATTTGTTTCATTGATGGGAGCATGAAGAAGATGCATCATATTCTATGGAATGTTTTTGGTTCCAACTCTAAAGACGGTGGCCATGTAATCATGCCCTTGAGAAGAGAGTGGGGTGGACACCCCTAGAAATTGAGTGAAATAGCTAGCAATTAGTTCAATATTCTCTTCATCACTAGTGCAATCCACCCTGTGGCTGTCAATCATGTAAGGGATCTCATCCTTGTGCTGCTTCCTAAACCCTAAACCCTAAAACAACCATGGAGTGGAAGATTAAAGATAGTAGCTCAATTGCAACAGAAAGACAAAAATATCTGAAACTTAGATGATCATGTTCAAGAAATTAAAGAAGAGGTTGAGGATTGTCACGTGGATTCAGTCAAGGAAGCTTTGATGTGAAACCAAAGTAAGAAGCTTCAAAACCTTGCATAGCTTGAAAGTGGTTTCTTGGAAATAATCGATTAAAGTTGGTACAACAAAAATGCACTAGGTCGGCCTCTTGAGAAATAGGTTCATATTGAATTTTCAAGTTCTACTCCATACAAGTCTTCTCAATGTAGAAATAAGGATTCCTCACATTTTCGAGATCGCTTTCTAGTGAAGTAGGCAAATACCATTAATGTAAGATTTCTCCTAGCAAAGCTAGAATTTAGAAGTAGCATGCCTATGGACCATTGTTTCTTCCCCCTCCCTTGTAGATAAACTCCTAAAAGAAATCTTTTCCAAATTCTTAGTAAGCTGGATTTCTCTTGACTCAATTCATGAAACTTAGGCTCCGATTCCACGAGGTAGAAAAAGATAAGTATGAAGTGACCCCGAAAGGCTCAAGGTTGCTGATTACTCTACTCCAGAGAGCCCCCCCCCCCCCTTTTCTGAATTTCTTGACTTTCAAAGAGCACATCATTTACTTTCTCAATCACTATCCCACACCCCCTCCCATGCTCCCATGAAGGAGTCTAGAAATCAATTAGTTCTCGCATGTTGATGAGAGGAGCATGTAAGATAAAATCATCTTGAATTAAAGCGGGCTTAGCATGCCCATACAATAATGTGTTATCCATTCAAAGGGTGCAAAGCCTTTCAAGGAAAAAAAAACTTGCATTTGGCACTATACATTATCGAGTTATTATTTCCTGACTTGTCCGTCAGCTTCTTCATGGACGTCGGAGTAATATACACGAGTAGAAGGATTTGATGAAACCGCACACACTATACTTGTATACTAGATCTGGGGAATCAGCCATAGCTTTTGTAGCTAAACAGGAGATGCCTCAGAATGATGGTTCCTACTGCTCGTCTTTGGGGAGGGAATCCCTGCTACTTCGGGCATCGGAAACTCCATCGCTTTCGGAGGTAGAGGGGATTCATGAAGCAGGGAGTCGTACTGCTGTACCACCAGCATGGAGCAACGTACGTCAGTCAAAGGTGCCGCCGTCAGAACTCCTCCGACAGGGCCAAGTTCAGGATATTCTAATTGCCGCCCTGAGAGAATACTGAAGAGACGAGCTGGTTTTCTCCCTCTTCCAACGATTATCAAGCTTAACTCCGCCATCTTCCCTACCGCCAAAGCAGCCTCCAGAGGGTCCGATGTTGTTTTCTCCTCGAAGATTATCTGTGGTGAGCTTTTGTCATTGGGGTTCTTCTTTGCCGGTTGTAAGCACTCTTCGTCTAGCTTGCCCTCTACGGCCCAATCCACATTGTCTGCTACGAAGTGAAACCAACCTACGTTGGCAGAGCGCTTTGAGCTCAATGAAAATCTCTCGATCCCCCCACTTCCTTCGCTACTCAAACGCTGATGTGGTGTTGTAATCGAAACCGTCTCTGTCTCTGGAAGCTCTTCAGATACGAACCTAAACACCCACAACCTCACTCCGGGATGTTCTACCATGCGGTAGCCGAAAGCAAGAGCTTCGCGATCATCAGAGCCACCGAAAAAGAGGACAGCAATGTTCTGGTCGACGCTGCTCGAAGAGCTGGATTTCATGCCAATACCGCGATCAACGAGAATGCCCACGGAGCATGGAGCATGCCGCAATACCTTTTGAGTAACTTGATGGAGCCCAGAGCTGTGGCCTTCCCACATGCCGCTGATGGGGTTGAAATTCTTAAAAAATGGAAGTATAATAACCGTGATGCGTTTCTCCTCTGCAGACATACAGATATCTTCATGCATATTGTCAAAGCGAGAGATGACAGTCATTGGCCTTACGGTAACCTTGCTAAGCTGCCCAAAGGCTTCAAATGTCACCACAATGTTGTTGATGACACTCAGCTCGTTGCCCCAGAAAGGACGGCCTTCTCGACGCAGTTTCTGCACTCTCATGATCGAGGAAGGTCGTTCTGACAATTCTAGCAAGTGTAAAACATACATGTGCAGGGGTCGCCGCCTCAGACCTCGAACTGCCTCCACCAAATTGATGATTGCGTGCACGTTCGACGTCCCATGGATGCACGCCAATAAACGGAGCTCCGACTCTGTACTGTCCTTTTGAGTACTGGAAAGCTGAAGTGTTCTACGAGTGTAAGGAACATGGTTTCTTGCAGGTTTGTACAGCCACATGACCATAGGAGTCGTGATGAAAGTTGTAAACAAAGCCATTATTACCATGATCGCGAATGTTTCATCGTTTAGAACCTGCAAGCCAAAACAAATCGAAGAGAAGTGTATTGTCTCATTGAGATGCCAGACGAGACTATGCACATGGAGAATTAGCAAACCGGAGAAGAGTTATTACTTTTCGGTCCTTCCCAATATTGAGAACGATGAGCTCGACGAGCCCTTTGGTGTTCATCAGAAAGCCCAACGTAATTGATTTCCGCCAGCCCATCTTAGTCAGATATGCGGCGGCAAAAGTTCCGATAACCTTGCCACCACATGTTACTGTAATGACGAGGACAAGAAGGCCACCGGATTGAGCGCTGTTAATAGCTCCGATGTTGGTCTTCAGTCCGCTGACAGCAAAGTACAGAGGAAGAAACAGAATAGTGACCAGATCCTCAATCTTCTCGGTTAGAACAGCAGCAAAAGGACCATGCTTTGGGATGACAAGTCCAAACACGAAGGCTCCAAAGATTGCATGAATGCCAATGGAATCTGTTGCCAACCCGGAAACCAATACAGCTGCAAGAGTCACGGCCACATACATTTCGCTAACGGGCTCATTCTCGACAGCTTCCCCAGCGATTTTCGCCATTAGAGGCTTAACAACTACGAAGACGAGTATCACGAACGCTATGCCAGATAAAAGCACGTACAAGGCCACCAAAGGGCTTTTTCCCGAAGCTGACAACGCTACAGCCAATGCTAGCAGTACCCATGCAACTACATCGTTCACGGCCGCCGCAGACATTGCAATATGGCCTACATCGGTTGTTAAGAGTCTTCTTTCAGCAAGAATTCTAGCCAGTACTGGAAAAGCTGTTATTGAGAAGGCCACGCCCATAAACACAAGGAAAGGAGTGAATTTTGCTCCCCCTGAAATGGTGTTATGCAGAACCACTGAGACCCCAACACCCGCTACGAAAGGGACAGCGATTCCAGCAGCAGCTATGGAGAGGGCCTGCTTGCCAGTCTTCCTGAGGGAGGAAAGGTCAAGCTCTAAGCCTACCAAGAACAAGAAGAAGAGGAGTCCCAGATCTGCCACAGTTTCCAACAGAGTCAAGCTCTTCTTCGGGAAGATTCTTTGTTCATAGCTCCCGATCTTTCCCAGGGCAGATGGCCCGAGCAAGATCCCTCCCTGCAATTCATGCTATCAAGATTAACAAATGCTCAACATTCATGACCTCGAGGAAATACTATTTCATACTAACAAAGTAATGCAGTAGTCGAGGAGCTCTAATATCGGAGATCAAAACAATGGATTCGAATTTTGTGGGGATGTTTTGGACAGTCGGAGTGCAAAAATTGTCATCTCACTTCATGAGAGATTTATATGTCAATGAAACTTATAAATCTGATATAGAACAGATGAGGGTATGGATGCAAGAAAAACAGTCCCTTAATATGATCTCAGATATCTTGACACTGACATCATCCCACATCACGGATTGAATATAACAGAACTATCATAGCAAATAAACTGAGAACCGAAAACGCCAAACTAATGAAGAACCAAATAATGGATGTGCTTAAACTCCACTTATGACTCTAGCATCTCATACAACTTATGTTTCTGTGTCCTAATACGCCAAACTAATGAAGAACCAAATAATGGATATGCTTAACTCCAACCATGACGCTACCATCTCCTACAATAGTGTTTCTGTGTCCTGTATACACAAATGTGCCAATTCCATCGCGACCATATATTTCAACTCAACACACAGCACGTTCCTGTTGGCATGTTGCAGGCATAAGGCAACTGAAAACTGTCCATCAACCAAAAATCCTACACCTGTTTCCTTAAAACGGCAGGAAAACGGCTCACCAAAAAAAAAAAGTACGTCATCGTAAAAGGTAAAAGAAGAAGAGAGACATGTATTCTGTCGAATCTCCACGAGAGAGAGAGAGAGAGAGAGAGAGAGAGAGAGAGAGAGAGAGAGAGAGAGAGAGAGAGAGAGAGAGAGAGAGAGAGAGAGAGAGAGAGAGTACCACTATCTCTGCGATAACACGAGGTTGCCTTACATGATTGAGGGGCACGGCAAGAGCCCGGGTAACGAAGAGGACTATGCATATCTGCACAATAAACAGAGGCAACGCAAAATCCAACGGATTATCTCCTTGCCAGGCTCCGTTAGATGTTGCCTTCATCGCTGGTGGACAGGTACTGTTCGTTGCCATTGTCGTAATCCGTAAGAAGAAGAGAAGACGAACGCAATGAGGTGATTATACGGGCATCAGGCTGGAAGTGGAAGCGCCAGCCGCAAATGACAGAAAGGAGCAAGCAGACACAGCATCGCCAGAGACGGACCAGACGAATTCAGAAACATTCAGGAGGAAGTAAAGCAGGCATGCGGCGATCAATAACGAGAACGTTAGACTGATGGACATGGCGCCGGACATCAGAGTTATATAATGGTAGAGAAGGCCAGCTCTGAGGGATGAGATCAAGGGAGACCCGCAGCGGGTTAAAGTATTCGAGATCGAGTATCGAAACGTACTTGGCCTTAATGCAAGAATCACCATTGCTACAGAACGTGTCCACTAATCAAAGTCAAAAGCTTCTATCAAAATAGAATTCAAGAATGATCATTTTTTTCTCGTAAGCTGCATTATTGATAATATGAAAATAAGTTTTATGAATTGTAAACCGATTCTCCACACCACAGAGAAATATTTTTTTTTTTTTCAAACCGCGACTCTAGAATTGAATGGGCATAGTACCTTTGGGACTTTCGATATCTCACAAAGCACTGGTTAGACAAGGAGATAGCTTGGGGATGCGGAACAAACTCTGAAAGTACGGTAGTTCTAGGAAGAATTGTTAAAAGTTACGTTGTGCTGTCGGCTGTATATTCACACATAAGGAGTGGAATACTCATGCATTTGCATAAATTAAAAAAATTTGGCAGATCAACATAGGTTAACTTGCAACCACGTGGAAGAAAAAAGTATTAAAAAGATGTTGAGACTTGCTGAGTCAGGAGGGGGGGTTGGAACTCTGTGGGTGATTTTGTATTGCTTAGTCAACATAAATTCAGCAAATCTTCTTAGTGTTCCAGTGCTCTGAATCCACCCTTGGTTACAACTGGTTTGACTGATCTAAGCCATTATATGTCCAACCCAGAGCTTGAACCCTAGACCTCCACCTCAAGAGGCCAAAGCTCAACCAACTCCCCTACGGGACGTGGACACTACCGAAAAATCATTGTAAGCTTGGTGGTTTTTTATTCTTAATGCAGATCTTAAAGCTTTTCGGGGTCCCACAAGATTCGATCTCTAGACCTATTGTTACAGAATCCATGGGGATCGCCCAAAGAAATTATTTGCTTGACTCCTAAACAATGCACAAATTTGTATGCGAGCAATACAAAGAATACTCGTTCAGAAAGGCTTCAAGATAAGCCCGTTTTCACATAATGCGGAGGCCTCCACAAAACAAATCGTTCCTGCCAATTGAATTTTGACATGTGTACAAAGTTTAGTCACATACGATCGGTGGCACCTCAAGGTTGATGTCATGTGACAGGTAAAATGTTACTTCTACCTTTCATATTACAAACGATATACAAATAAAAGATATATACATTTAATATGCATATATATGAAATGAGGAGAAAATTTCCAATCCCAAGCTATCATTTGATAGGAAGTTTCAAAAAACACCCGTTTTTGGCAGGCAAAATGGCCCATCATTACAAAAATGCCCATCAATTCTAGGCCCTAAGATTCGATAGTACGTCGAATGGGCCTAAAAATATCATACAGCTCAAAGTCTCCTCCTTTTCTTCTAAGAATGAAGGTGGCCTCGCTAAATTTGATCCCTTTTTCATGCCGTGGCCATCATGAATATGAAATACCTATTAAGATTGGGTTAAGACAATGTGGTTAAAGTTAGCTGACTTCGTTTTGCATGCTTGGGTCAAGGTCAAGATAGAATACCCATTCTATTTAGGTGCCTCGGGAGGTTGCTTATGCCTTCTTTTGATTCTGAACAAAAAATGTCCTACTTTCAATGGATGAGCTTAAGATAACAAGATCTCTTCGTACTAAAAGAATTGGATCGTGCATAGATATGCGAAATAAACAAAAGGAATGTATAGTTCTCCTTAAAGGTAGTTTATTGTTTTCTAGGCTATGATTAGGGGGCCATGGTAGAATGAATATAGAGAAGACAATGCCAAGGGAGAAAAGGTAGGATGTACATGGAAAAGAAAAGAAGCTCTGTCAGGGATATCACTTGATATCACAAGAGCACTTATCCAATTTCAAAGACTACTAGAGTTATGAGGATGAGAGCTATCCAATTTCAAAGACTACTAAAGCATGAACAATCAATAAGCATAACAATAGATATGCGAACATGGTGTCAGTCTATGCATCAAGAAATGTTGGAGCACACGGAGTGAAAATGTACACAAACTAGCATGACGAAGAAGAGTCTTGAGATCACAACATGCATCGATTATAGAAAGTTTGTCATGTGCAGAGATAGGTAATCCATTACGGTTATAAGCATATACATACAAGCTAGAGGTGGTGTTTTAATTGATATGAAGAGGACTACATGAACATGTTCATATCATTTGTTGATTAAAAGATCTAAATTATGGATCTTACAGACACATGTACACAGAGATAGTACAAAAACGAAATCTCACAAAAGAATAAACAGAATAGATAGAGACAAGAGACTAGACACAAGCTGATTGAGTACAATCTCCCCCCACATACTCTAATGGAAGATTCTATCAGAGCATATGTATTTATAGGTATTTTCATTACGTCCTCAATAGAAGATACATGAAGGTGGTGCTTCAAAAAGCATTCATTTACAAAAATCTGCTTTATTTATAAAATCGTCGCATTCTAAGTGATCTACTATTTTTACAAAAATGTCTCTTTCTAAAGTGATCTATTATTTTTACAAAAAATATCTAAAATACTATCTTTTAACTATCTTCATAAATATCTAAATAAGTCCATGTGCATTCACAACCTCATGATTCTTCACCTGATAAATCAAGACACAATCACATTAAAACCCTCAACACATTAAAATCCATATAACATTCCATTATTCCATAAAGTATAACATGCCTCCTAGTCGACAAGCAACTGACCTCAGTTGATAAGAATAAAATAGACATGGATAGCCAGTCACATGCCTCATCATTGAACAATCATATGCATGTTCCATGTAAAAACACATGCATGGAATTAGAAAACTAGAAGTTAATGTGATTGTGGATGATATGCAAGGATAAAGTCTATTTTGGAACCTAAATTTTGAAATAATGTAACCCAAAATGGATTACAAAAACAAACATCTCAATTTTATAGAATAATTTTTGGAAAATCATGATGTGTAAAAATACATTTAATTAATAACTTACCATGATGAGGAAAAATACATTTAATAAATAATATGTAATAAATAACTTACCAAAATCCTCTGTAGTATGGATAGCATCCATATTCTTATATAGAACCAAAGCGTATTATTAAACACGTGAAAAGAATGTTAGCAATATTAGAATTAAAATAGAAAAAAGAAAAGGTTTTGTCTTGTAAATATATAAAAATAAATAGATAAATAAAAGAGAGTGATAAATAAATAAATAAATAAATAAGGGGAAAAGAGTGTTAAAAGTTATGTTAAATATCAATTAAAATGAATGGGGTATCAATAAGTGAAAATAGGCTAGTGGATAAAGCATATCTCTTGTAAGTGAGAACTAAGTAAGCTAACTAGACAAATAAGTAGGCTAACTAGACAAATAAGTAGGCTAACTAGGGAAATAAGGAAGCTAACTACATGTTAAATAAAGAACTAAGTAAGCTAACTAGACAAATAAGTAGGCTAACTAGGGAAATAAGGAAGCTCTTATTGCCACCTTGAAGTTAGAATTGGTTTGTGCATAGCCAATGAGTGCCAACGGAACCAAGAGAACCATGAGTGCCAAAGAAGCCAAAGCTGCCAAAGTTATGCCATAGTTCTATGCCTTAGTCGACACCTTGGAGTAAGCCACATGGATACCCGAATTCATAAATGAATTTGATAACCGAACCAAACTTGAATAGTAAACAATGATAGTGAGCATAGTGAGCACAAGATAACCAAATTGATAAATGAACTTGATAAAGGAATTCAGTAATCGAACCGAACTCGAACAATGAACAATGCACAGTGAGCATAGTGAGTATAGTGAGCACAGTGTCATAGTGAGCAGGGTGCACAGAGGCACAGTAACAAATTCTAAAAAAAAAAAAAAAAAAAAAACCAAAAAACCAAAAACAACATAAATTAACAAATGCTCAAACCTAAATTTGATAATTGAACCGAACTCAAATAGTGAACAGTGCACAGTGAGCACAGTGAGTACAATGAGCATAGTGAGCACACTTCCATAGTGAGAAGGGTGCACAAAGACACAGTAAGAAATTCAAAAAACATTGAAAAAGACACCAACGAACTAAAAACAACATAAACTAACAAACACTCAAATTTGGACCGGATGACTGAAACGGATGTCGGATCATGAGCGGACGCTACGAATAATGATCGGACACCAATACATACACCTCCGCAGACGCGCATAGGCTCTAATACCACTGTTGATCAGATCTTGCAGATGCACATATGCAGAGATAGTATAGAAACAAAATCTCACAAAAGCATAAACAAAATAGATAGAGAAAAGAGATTGGACACAAGATTGGGTACAATCTCCCTCCACGTACTCTGATGGACGAGTCTATCAGAGCATGTGTATTTATCGATATTTTTTCATTACATCCTGAATAGAAGATACATGAGGGTAGTGCTTCAAAAAGCTTGCATTTATGAAAATGTGCTTTATTTACAAAATCGTCCTTTTCTAAGCAATCGACTATTTTTACAAAAACGTTGCTTTCTAAAGTGATCTATTATTTTTACAAAAATATCTAAAATACTATCTTTTAACTATCTTTAAAAATATCTTAATAAGTCCATGTGTGGTCATGCCCTCATGATTCTTCACCTACTAAATCAAAATGCAATCACATTAAAACCCTCAAGACATTAAAATCCAGATAACATTCCATTATTCCATAAAGTATAACAACCCCAAAGTCCCTTGATCACCAAACTTGTTCCATTGATTTATGCTTCAAACATATAAACATATGATTGGAGCGAGAGTGTTGAACTCATCAAAGAGGGAAATCTTTATGGAAGTTCCTTTCAAGTTATCGACCACATAAGAGAATTTACAATGACGGTGGTAAGCCAAAATCACACCATTCATTAGCTCATGAAAACGCATGTCTTCTTCCATGATGCACATAAGAATCACAAGTTCTATTTCAACAAAGATCAAATTCAGGTTCATCACGAAATTGGAATGAAAGACGTGATGAATTATCATTTTAGAGCCTCTCATAATCAATAGTTCTCCTCATTATATTACCTATTTAGGTAACAAACATGAAATATATATTATTTAATATATATCTATTATCATTTTAGAGCCTCTAATAATCAATAGTTCTCCTCATTCTATTATCTATTTAGGGAACAAACAAATATATATTATCTTTATGTGAAGGATGACCTATAGAATTTATTCTCTCTCTCTCTCTCTCTCTATATATATATATATATATATATATATATATATATATATATATATATATATATATATATATATATATATATATATATATATATATATATATATATCACTTGATTTTTCATAGATGATTTCTCTTATTATTTCTTCTCGCACTATCCAAATTGAATCAGTACATCAAAACACATAGACACAAACAAAACACATAGACACAAACAAATACGCATAGATGCATGTACAGACATGCTTAAAAATTATGCATATACAAACACTATTCGGAATTATGGTCTCCATGTTTTCTTGATTAAATGGTGGATTTGAAGCAATGGGAGGCCAATTTCATCCAGCAAAAAACCTTATGCATGTGATTAAATTGTAGGATCTCTTTGTAGTTGTCAAAGGTGTGAATAAATGTTCCCAAATTTATGACATAGGCCCCCTACTATAGCAAGATCCTTGGTTTCTTTTTCTAACAGTAGTGAAAGACTATCACTATTAGCACACAAATAATGACCTCAAATTGTTGGCCTATCATGTCACACATGTTTCGTTGTAGCCCGCAAACTATTTTGGTTTATTCAAAGTTTGTTTATAGTCCCTTTATAAAACATAATTATCTAAAATAGAGTGATTTGTAAGAAATTATATTGATAGTGCAACTATGTATGGAGACATTGCGTTTCTCAAGGTCCTTTAGGTTCAATGTTATGTAGGGAGTCTTATGTTCTTCCATACGTGGTATAAGAGAAACGTATATTTGGAGCATCACCAAGGGTTGATGATTCAATACATGGAGTATTTGAATTTTAAAAGGAGAAACTTGGTGAATGAAAATCAACCAAAAAGGAGAAAAGAGGTCGTAGCAAAGAGTACAACATCAAAGATCAAATCTGGTTTGAGAAAGATACCTCAAAGGTATCATTTGCTTTCTCATCGCTTAGTCAAGAGCTTATATAGTTAGGATCAAAATATAAGTCTCCATGGATAAGTGAGCACTCATAATGGAAGTGAAGAAAAATAGCCAATAATGTAAGTCCAGGTTGTTTAATTTCTACGTAGAGAGAACGTACATTCATACTTATGGGAGAATCACATGAAATAATTAAATGATTAAATTTAGAGAATGGCATGAGAGGGATAAAATAATGATATTGATCTCTCTCAACACATTTCTAATAGCATGATAGTACACGCTCAAGATTCGGAAAGAACTAGGAAGGTGTGTAAAGCAATAGCGAGAGGAACTGGGGAGATTACTTCTGGCAAAATCCTAAATCAATACATTCTCAAAGTAAGAGAAATCACAAAGGCATCAAACCCAATGCGTAGTCAATGTACCCAACGATGATGATAGATGGAGGGCCTTGAATAGTTCAATGAATGCTAATGGATATCTTGCATGAAGTTGACAAATTAGTAAGCTTAATCATGACAAAAGAGATGAATTTATGTCAAGGAGAACTCAAGGAAAACTAGAACCAGGTTTTCTATGCAAGAGGTCAATTACGAAGACATTGAAATCAAATGGAAGAATCCAATAATAGTACTTAATCCATGGGATCTCAAATGGATCTTTAAGCTTGATAAAAAGAGAAAGGTTTAAAGGTAGATGTGGGAGAGGCTACCAATGAAGGAGTTGAAGAGAAGATGGGTGTTATTTGAAAGAACTTGGAGAAGCTTGTACGAGGTAAAAGAGTGAGTTGCGAAGCGATGTTCGGTCTAACCAACTGGCACAAGACCAGCCCTTGAGCTTATGGAGACTCAAATAGATCTTATAGGCATGCGATAATTGCAATAAAATGCCCTATGTGCTTTGGAGCAGCAAGGAGAAAGAGTTGATACAAAACAGATAGGTTTGTGCATTGACTAGCTCAAAAAACTTACTATCTTTGGATTATGCTCATAGCAGCCAACATGATTACAATTGGAAAAAATCCTTTTGAAGTAGTGATACACATAGGGTTGAGTTTATATAATGCACAAGAGTACAAGAAATTAACAAAATATGCTTTTGGAATGAACCTGACACTCTATAGTGGTACCTTCTATTTTTCAAGCATGTGCAGAGATAGAACTTGAGACATAAAAACTGAGATTTATCCCAATCCACAAAACTAAATGCTTTGAAAATGTGTACACATCAACTAGACACTAATACCTTTCCAATGAGTACTCATACGTCCAATTTGAGGCTCTGTAGACAGAGTAGTAGCCTCTGTAAACTTACTCTTGTTGAAGAAGATGATGCACAAAGATGGAGCAAGACAATGATGACCACAAGTGTATCTATATTGCTTCCATGCAATGTACAAGTGATTTGAAGTATTTATATAGACTCTTAAAGTGCTCCAAAACTTCTACAAGTGGATTTTGAATTCAAATGAAGGTGATATTAGTTGTTGGAGGGAATAAATTCACTTTCCTACAATCTAGGAAAAGTGAAGATCTAGTTTGATCTACTTTTAGGTGATTGATTGATTCATTGATTGCAGCTCAACCACCTCAAATTCATATAATTTTAGCTCTCTTTTGCTACTTTTACATGTGTAAAGCTCTAGGCTTTTACAATGGTAAATGATCCATAAAAAATCTTTTGAAAAAATACAATAAATGAACATAGGTAAAAGAACGCTTCAATGGATATTTTGTCATAATCCAAAGCATAGATTTTTTTTATGTAGATCAAATCCACCTCAAGCATAGTGTAAGTTTGATGTTCCAACAACTCCCCCTCAAACTAAAGTATGCTCGAGTCTTCATTCTCTGTTAGGTTAAATACCTGCCAGTGATTTAAATCTATAAAGCTTTATTCCATCAAGTGCCTTCATCATCATATATGCTACTTGCTTTTTAGTTGGATAAAACAAATGTCAATCTCCTTTGTCATGAGCTTCTCCCTAATGAAGTGGTAATGAACCTCTATGTGTTTGGTTCTTCCATGGAAGATAGGGTTTGCTGCTAGATGCATGGAACTTACATTATCTCCAAATATGTGAGGTTTGGAACTCACAAGTCCCAAATTTGTTACAATGCTTTTAACCATATTACCTCTTGAGTTGCTACGGTCAAACCTTTGTACTATACTTTAGTTGAGGATAAAGCAGCCCACAGATTTAAAGTTTCCTCACGGCTTCATGCTTGAGGATTTAATTGATTAGGAAGTAGCCAGAATAATCAATGCAACTAACTTGGAAATTGAAACAGAGCAGTTAAGTGGACAACAAACTGTCACGGACTGGCCCAACCAAATTCAACCCGTCATAGTCGAAGTAGAGGAAGATGAAGAGGAGACTGAAGAAGAGGAACAAGATGAGGAGCATGAAGGACCATCCGACGAAGAGGACCAAGAATATGAGCAACACATCATGTCGGAACTTGTAGGAGCCCCAACCTACACAAAACAATTAAAAAGATTGTATGATACTATAAACCTAGTTCAAAAATAACATAAACTATCCTTGGCAGCAGGGAAGGCCTTAATGAACCAGATACTTGAAGAAGAGGGTGTGGATGATCAATTCAGAGCTTCCCTCGACATGATCGTTGATGCATTGGGGGTGCCAGAGACTGTGCACACCGCCTTCACACACTCTCTGAGATTTGAGCAAAGACACGGGAGATGCCCTCCAAGATTAGGGAAGCAAGTACATATTATAGTATCAGAACCACATGGCACCACCTCCACAACCACCAGCACAACACACTCCATTCAACACATTGAAGAAGCCCATGCCTTAAGTGCACCCCCATCACCACCCCTACCACCCTCCCCCCCAACTCCACCCCCCTCACCTCATACCACCACTGTCACCACCATTGTCACAGCCACGGTCTCCACCTCCCTTAGTGAAGCACATAATGTGAATCAACCATCACCACTTTCACAATCTGACACCACCATTGTTGTAACTGGCACCACAGAAGATGTAACACTAACCTTGGTTATCGAAAACCCAATTCCTCCAGTCACACTTCTAGGTGTTCCACATGTACAATTAAACACACCATTGTACACCTTCACTACCGTCAGCACACCTACCATTCCCATGTATATGGTAACTCCCACGACTGCATCCACGCACGACCTCATGGACATATCACCCACATTTACACCTCTCCCTCCCCCCATATTCCCACAATCTCCCATTCCTCCACCACCCACTTCACCATTCTCAAGCACAGCATACACCCTCTCTTTCCCTTTTCCCTACCCCCCTTCATTCCACACCTTCCCAACATCCACTCCTGTAAATAATGTATTCAATACTTTATATCAATGTGTGTCTCAGTTATAGCATAATTACCAACATTTAGATGCTCAACATATGAACCTGTTTAGAGTCCATGAGACACTACAAGAACGACTCACAAACATGGAGAAGGACAAGCGGCTACTACAACAGGATTATGATACGCACAAAAACACCTCGAGGAAATAATATGCATCCAACAAGTAGACAACCTCAAAATCCATCCCAACCTTGCGCTACTAAGGAAACACATGCCAACAACACTAGAAGAAAATAAAAGGCTACAAAGACAAAATGAAGAAAATCTAGAAGCAGCGATGGAAGGATCACCAAAAGAGATCAACCCAGAGCGCTTCAAAGTCATCCCGTCAACAAACATGAAGACCATATTCAACACCCATGCTGACCTACTAGAGCCGTATGATGCCTTAGAAAAAGAATTAGAAAAAGAACGTGATGACCTATGGAAGCAATCGGCCAACCAACGAGAGCAACCGAAAGAAGCAACACCTATAGACATCACATCTGAAGAGGTAATAGAATTGAAAGCACAACTGGCATCTTTGCAAGATAAGCTTCTCCAATATGAATGTCAATCTTCTCCCCTGGTGGAGCCTGAGCCTGAAGAACTCATTTCAATTGAAGTAGAACAAACATTTGAGGACCCTTATGAACCTATGCCTGCACATGGAGGCAAACAAATAGAGGAAGGAATGGATACATTTGAGATTGAAGCTCCAGAATGGATGCAAAGGTTAAAAAAGGCAGACCCAACTCACGACGACAGAGTACTAGTGTAGATACAGTCCATGTCTCGACTGGAAGACGTCGTCAGCAAATCAGACTACTTCAAGAACCTATCTCATCATCGATGGATTGGTCTCGGATGATTTATATGTACCATTTTGCGTCTTATTGGTAGATTATAATGCTGAGATCAAACATTGCACCATGAAAGAGCCAACTGCCGCAACCCAATTTGCCCCATACGATATCCAAGAGAGCACTGCGCAGGGCAACATTTTTGAACCTACATGGAGAATATGGTTACTCCAAACCTACCCCGAAATGGTGCACACATGGAATAGTATGCCCTTGTACATTAAGTATAACCCCTGCTATTGTCCTTTTTTTGACAAAGATCATGGCCTGAGTTCACTCAAACAGTGAAGAATGCCAAAGGATGTGATAAATGGTTGAACTATGTATATCTGGCACCTCCATGTGGCCCACCAATGGTAGCATATATGATGTTAGCCATTCGGCATTGGGGCATTAGGTTCAAGAATGTATCAGATGTCATGGCACAGATGTGCCTCAAAATCTTCGAACTCATGCTTGTCACATTCTGGACCTTCAAAAATGTTAAAGAACCTCACCTCTCGGCCCTGGGCTCCAATGAAGGCAACCTTGACCTCGTCTATGATATGAGCACAAACCCATCCGTCAATGTTGTATATGCATGGCATGCTCGAATTAAATACCTCCCTTCGTGTTTCAAACAAACATTTGAAGAAATGTTTATCACAGGGTTCTGGGAGTATCACTCAGAAATATTCATACCCATACCCTCTCATCTGTTACATTTATTTGTTGTGGAGCAGGCTCTACACTCTGATAAGCTACGTATGCCACATCCGGGCGTACTTGGGCCATTCGATTGGGAGGCCTTACTCACAGATTTAGCTAGAGTACTGTGGCTTGAAGAGCACCACTTGGCCACAGATGTCGTTGGGTACTACGTCCTACGTTCAGCTCAGCAAGGGTCTGTTAGAGACGATAGACGTGAGAGAGGGGGGGTGTTGGTAGCAGTTAGGGCACTCAAGGACTTACAAGATAAGGAAGCCAATGCAAAGATTCAGAGCAAAGAGAAGGACCAAGTAGGCAAAGTAGTCAACACAGATCCGGTAAATAGGCCCTATAATTTTTCACGAAGTGATATTTCCCAAATAGTGATCTTAGTCACTTCACACCATTGTAAATACCATTTTTTATTATTCCTACTCCATTTTGTGCAAGCCAAGGAGTCCTTGAGCTTGAGGAGTGTTAGTAGTATTTATGTACCAATTTTCATAATTTTCAGAGCTCGTTTGAGCGTCCAAAATAGCTTAGGAACCTAATTTTTAACTAGACCAGACACTAGTTCTGGATAGGAGCAAACCTAGTCAAAAATTATAAAAAGAGCTAGAGAGCTCATTTTGGAGGTTAGCTTGTTGTAGATTTTAACTTTTTATGAGAACTCTTTTGTAATGGAAGTTACTCCTTTGTTACTCTCTTTGTTCTTGTCGTGTGTGCACGTGTGTGTATGTGTGCGCATGCTAGTGTGCTTCTCCATCACCACTTGTGCACATCGCTTGCTCGAGGTCTTCATACCATCCTCATGTCTTCCCAGATTGACATTAAAGGAGGTGCTACTCATCACTGAGCTACATCGCTGTGAAGCATCATATAGTTCCACACATTCGGTCATGTTCTACATCAAGACAAGCATGGGACACTCTTGCTTCTTTGTATGCCATGCATAATGAAGCACGTGTTGCATACTTGAGGAAGCAACTTGAGGACGTATGTATGGCTGAAAATGAGTCTGTGGATATGGATGTGACACGCATCAAGGACTTGAAAGATCAATTGGCAAAGATAGATGAGATTATTCCAAATGCATCACTCATCTCTACATTGTTGAAAGGATTGCCAAAATCTTTTCAAAGCTTTGCCACTACACTCTGTTTGGTTGCAAAAGGGAATCCCAATATGTATGTGTTTGATGAGTTTGTGTCTATTCTTTTGCAAGACGAGCAATCTAGAGTGAACAGGAGTGGTTTGATTAAGGGAATGTAAGCACTTGCTATCTCACAAAAGGGGAAAAGCAAGCATGATTCAGCTTTGGGTTCATCAAAAGCAAAGCCTCAACCTTCCTCTTCCACTCATTCATCTAATGATGCTGATTTGCAAAAGAAGAAGAGATGCAAATATTGTCGAAAGGCTATTCATACTATTGATGAGAGTAGAAAGCTTGCTAAGCACAATGAAAAGAAGAAGGAATCTAGCATGTCTATTGCTAACAATTTAGCAAATGCAAAGAATGATGAAGCTAACATGGCTCAAGATTTTTGCGCATGTGTTGTTACATGTCATTATGATGCATCTTTGCATTCTAAATGTATGGTTATGAGTGAGCCTGATTTGGATTGGTTCTTTGATAGTGGTGCTTCAAACCACATAACTTCATGCAAAAGGTTTTTTACATCTTTGAAAGATGCATCCAAAGGAGGACATGTGGTGTGTGCAAACAATGCCTCTTGTCCTATCATTGGAGTAGGAGAAATTGATCTTATGGCTTCAAATGGAGGTGTGATTCTCTGGGAAAATGCATTGTATGTGCTCGATATCAAGAAAAACTTATTTTCAGTTCCATTAATTGCCAAAGCTAGACTTCACATATATTTTGTTGATGATAAGTGTATGGTTCATGATTTCAGCAATGGCGATATTATAGTGATGCCTAGTACATTATGTAATGGTTTGTATCGCATGGATACATACAAGAGGGCTACCTCAAATGCCTTGGTTGCTCAAACTTCTTCCATGGCTGAAATGGAGCTTTGCCATGGTCTTTTTGATCACTTGAACTTCAATAGTTTGCTTTACTTGCAAAAGAAGGACATGGTTATTGGTTTGCTAACACTTGAGTCCCTTGAAAAGCATGCATGTGAAGGTTGCATTCTTGGAAAAATGCATCGTGCTTCTTTTCCAAAAGATACTCATACACACACTACAAGAAAATTGAAGCTTGTTCATAGTGATGTATGCAATCCCATCAAGACTGCATCTTTTGGGAAGCGTGTATATTTTGTTAGCTTCATTGATGATGCTACTCACCATACATGGTTGTATCCTATGAAAGAAAAGAATGAGGTATTTTCTTGCTTCAAAGCATTTTTAGCTATGGCTGAAAATTTTTCTTCACAAAAGCTTTTGACTCTATGCACAGATCATGGTGGTGAATACATGTCACATGAGTTTAATGCTTTTCTTTGTGAAAGAGGTATTTCACACCAATGTATGGTGCCATATACACCTCAACAAAATGGTGTTGTCGAGCGAAAAAATAGAACACTTCTAAAATGGCATGATGTATGGTTAAAGGAAAGCACCTTCCTGATAAGTTTTGGATGGATGTGGTCATGTGTGCAAACTATGTGTTGAATTGCTACCCTACAAAAGCATTGAGAGTAATCACTCCTTATTAGGCTTGGAATGGACATAAGACAATGGTTAGTCATATGCACATTTTTCGTTGTTTGGCATATGCTCTTGTGTCATCACAACAACATCACAAACTTGATGACAAGGCAAAGCAATGTATATTTATTGGTTATAGTGCTAAAAGTAAGGGATATTGTTTGTACCATCCATTGATGGACACAATTATTGTGAGTCGAGATGTGGTGTTTATTGAAAATTCAGTTTCCCCTCTACTTGAATGCAAAAAACAGCCAACAGTTAGCTCACAAGATGTGTTCGATACACTCATGCCTTTGCTCCAAAATGGTGCGCTTGACTATGGCCATGTAGGCCAGCCAAGTCAAGCTCAAAGCATTGAAAAATTCTAGTAAAGTAGAGCTGAAAATGCAGAGAATTTCTAGCCAAACATGACTGAAATTTTTCAGCCAAAAAATATCAGAACTGCTAGAAATTTCCAACCACCTATGACTGAACATTTGCATCAAAACATGGCTGAAAATGAGCATGAAATTTAGCCCATGCATGATATACATGTTGATGATGTATTACATTATGATGACATGTCTATCAAGACTCCACAAAGTATGCCAAAGTGGTTGAAACAAACTTTGTAGGATAGCAAATTGAGTGCACCTTTACTTGGTAGAACAAGATCAAGCTCTCACCATGCATCAAGTAATTTTGTGGATTATTCTCTTATTGTAACAGCATGTAATGAAGAGCCACTTACTTTTGAAGATGCATGTGACGATCCGCAATGGATGAGTGCTATGCAATCAGAAATGGATTTCATACATAGGAATGGTACTTGGGTGTTATGTGAATTGCCAAAAGGAAAAAATGTCATTCGTACAAAGTGGGTTTACAAGATTAAGAGAAAGTCAGATGGTAGCATTGATCACCACAAAGCTAGATTGGTTGCCAAAGGATATGTGCAACAATATGGCATTGACTATGAGGAGAATTTTGCACCTACCTCACACATGACTACCATTCGTACCGTGGTTGCATTGGTTGCCCATCAAGGTTGGAAAGTACATCAGTTAGACATAAAGATAGCTTTCTTGAATGGTGATTTGCAAGAATAGGTTTATGTGAAGCAACCTCTTGGATTTGCCATGAAAGAGCAAGAGCACAGGATTGCAAGCTAGTTTCCACACCAGTTGAGACAGGATTAAAGTTCTCAGTTGAGGATCCTAGTGATGCGTTTGACACTTCTCTTTATCAGCAAGTTGTGGAATGTCTTACATATGCATGCAACACAAGGCCGGATATACAGTATGCAATTTCCCAGTTGAGTCGATTCATGCATAGCCCTAGCACTAAGCATTGGCAAGTGGTGAAATGTGTGTTTAGATATCTCAAAGGCACTTCGAGCTTAGGTCTCTTTTATGTAAGAGATATTCAGCCATGTTTGCATGCTTTTATAGATAGTGATTGGGCTGGTTGTTATGATACTCGCGTGTTGAGGCCTTCTTGAAAGAATTTTATGTTTCCACAAAAATTCAGCTCCATATCATCCATAAGCAAATAGTCAAGTTGACAATTCCAACAAAGTGTTGTGCATTGCTCTGACAAACTTAGTTAATAAGAGATGGATTGGGATAAACAAATCCACCATGTAGTTTGTGTTTATCATGTAGCTTATAAGACCACATTAGGATATACAACCTTAATCTATTACACAAACAAAATGCACTCCTACCCTATTGACTTCCTTGTACTAACTATCAGACTAAGAAGAGATTACAAATGGAAGGGTCATGAGTTATCAGCTTCAGTAGATAGACTTGATGCACTTCAAGAGACATGGCTTAGGGCTACAATGGGCATCCCTCTACTATGAGTGATATCACATTTGTTTCTTTCCAACTCACTCATTGGCAGACATTAAGTTTTTTTTATTTATTGTACTTTATATATTGTATGGGTTGTATTTTTATTTTAGTTCATTCGTGTATATTCTCTTTATGTAGTAAAAGAAGTAGAAGAGGATTCTTTTTCCTTGCCTCAATATGTGTGTGCTTCTCTCTTTGTGTGTGAGAATGTGTGAGATTTCTCTTCCTTATCTCCTTTCTATTAACATGATATCATATCCAAAGTGGTTCTAAAGAGCTCATGAAGAAGGCAGACAACATAGATTATGATGATAATGTTGAAGTGTGCCTTCATGGTTCTAGAGCTACATACAAGCAATTCATAACTTTCTATTCAAACTAAGGAGAATATTCCAAATTTTATCGATCTTGTGAATGTGCTAATAATTGGAGAAAAGAACCTTGCCGAAGACAAAATACCAAGGAAAATTTGGTTATGAGCAGTTATTCTACTCTGACAGAGGAATAGGTCGAGGCAGAGGCTTCAAAAGTGGAAGAAGAAACAATCACTAGGACCAAGATCAACAACAGAATAATGCAAAAGATAGAAGACAATTTCGATGCAGGGAAAGCCAAAGAGGCCATAGAAATTTCCAAAGAGGTGATTCAGGTAATGACAATAAGGGATGCTAGAATTGTGGTAAAATTGGTCACTTTAATGTGATTACAATTTGAAGAATCAAAACGACAGAAACAACAAAACAATTATGCATTTACAAGCATAGATGATTCACAAAAGTTGTTCGTGGTCCAACATCACATGATGAATACAATGTTTGTTTATGTTTCAAAATCAAATTTTAATGCCTGGTATGTTGACTCAGGTGCTTCAAATCACATGACCAGCCATGCAAAATGGTTAAGTAGTTTGCAAAAGTTGGCAATTCTTGAATTTGTTGAAACATTTGATGATACATCACATCCTATCAATCATACAAGAAACATAACAATATCCATGAAGAATTGGAAGGTAAAACATCTTTTTGATATATTGTATGTTCACAATACAACAAAGAACCTAGTTTCTATTGGAAAAATGGTTGAACATGGATTTCTAATGGTTTATATGTAGAAGAGTACAAACATAATGGAAGGTTGATCGCCAAAGGGAACAAACTAGGTGGGAAGTTTACCTTGAACGTGAAAATTCCTTAAATGAATGCATCCATGTTTGAAAAGGTGCAAATTTTATTGTTGACATAGAGTATGGCACAAGTGAATTGGACATGCAAATTTGCAGAGGGTGAAGTTGATGCAATCAAAGGATCTTGTCAATGGAATACCAACTTTCAAGGTTGTAGAGATGTAGAAGGTATGTGAAGCATGTCACTTTGGTTAATAGTCAAAGGTATCATTGCATGACAAGCATGTTAGTGAGAATATGCTAGTGATAGTGCATATAGATGTTTGTAGTCGTGCAAAGGCCACATCTATGGGAGGTCACAAGTTTTATGTCACTATCATTGATGACCATACACAAAAAGTACAGGTATACTTTATGAAAGAGAAGAGTGAGGTGTTTACTCATGCTAAAAATATCAAGGCCATGGTGGAAAAGCAAACAAGAAGTAAATTTAGACATTAAGATCTTATGGAGGAGGTGAATACATATCAAATAAATTCATTAGTTTTCTAAAGAGACATGGAGTTAGAAGGCAATTTTCTTGCACGTACACACTACAACAGAATGGTGTTGCTCGATGAAAAAATAGACACACTGCAAATAGCAAGAGCTTTGATGGATGAGAAAAAGATGCCTCATTGTTATTAGGCAAAAGTTGTGCACACTGTTGTATACTTCATGAATAGAACTCTGACATTTGTTATACATCAATTTACACATGAAGAGAAGTTTACAAGTAAAAAGCCAAACTTATCACATATGAAATTATTTGGCTATATTGCATATGTACATGTTTTAGATAAGTTGAAGATGAAACTTGACCCAAAAGCAGAAAAATGTGTCTTGAGTGGGTACTCCCTTGATCAAAAGGGATATAAATGCTACAACCCAATCACATGCACAGTGAATGTAAGCAAAGATGTGGTGTTTGATGAAATGGAAAGCTATTATCTCGATGCAAAAAAGGAATTAATGTTGACTCAAATGACAATGGAAATGTTGAAAACTCAAGTGCAAAAACTAGAGTTCTGAGTGGACAAGGTGTACCATCTAAGAAAAGTTCCAACTCAAACCTGTGTAGTGGAAGACTGCATGGAAATTTCAATCCAACAAATTCATCGACTACATCCAAGAAAGGTAGAGAAAATATTTTTGTTGATAATAAAACATCTACAAGTTTTGAAGACATTGATGGAGAATCAAGTGGTTCAAAAAAGAGCCTCGATGAATTACTTGGATTGCCCTCTATGAATTCTTCATAATAAAAAATGCATATGCAGATCATTGAACAAGGATAAGTGGCCGAGGACCAAGAAGATATGGGAGGTGCAGAATTTAGTTTAGAGATTAACATATGATAGCTTCGCAGCTCCTCATTGTGCTTAGATGACCAAGGTTATACAAGGTATTGAACCTTCTTGCTTTGGAGATGCAATTGGAAATGCAGATTGGAAGAAAGACATGGATGAGGAGATGGTTGCACTTTATGGAAATGAAACATGGAAGCCAGTTCCATTGCGATGAGGAAAGAAACCCATAGGTTGAAAGTGGGTTTAAAAGGTAAAGTATAATGTTGATATAGGCATAAGCAAGTATAAAGCACGATTGGTAGCAAAAGGATATGCACAAACATATGGCATTGTTTATGAGGAAACTTTTAGCCTTGTAGCTAAAATGGCTACTATTAGAGCACTTGTTGCATTGGCTACAAAGGATGAATTTTGCATGAAATGGATGTGAAGAATGCTTTCTTACGTGGTGAGGAGGAAGCAATATGCATGGACCAACCACAAGGATATGCAAATTCCAAGCATCAAGAATATGTTTGTAGGTTGAAATGGGGCTTTGTATGCATGCAAGGATTGCAGATTATTTAAGCTCCATTGGATTTTTTGTGTGATGTAGATAACTCATTATACACAAGAAAGATTGATAATGGCATCATGATTGTGCCTACTTATGTTGATGACTTAATTGTAGTTGGTGATAATGAAGAAAACATTAAAGAGGTAAAGCAGCTCCTTATACAAGAATTCGACATGAAAGCCAACATATGAAAGCAATGACATTGCCAATTGTGGTAACAGAAGACTGACCAACACCCAAATCATCCATAAGGCATCTAAGCCACACACACTCAACAGTCGCTATGAAAGTTGCCCTATACTAAGCCTCACAGCTAGAAGTGACCACAATAGGCTTCTTCTTGCTCAACCAAGATATGCATGAGCTACCAAGCATGAAGCAAGAACCACTAGTGGACACACAAGTGTCATAGCAACCAGCCCAATCAGAGTAAAAAAAAACATATAGATCTGGCAGTAGTGATCCCCCTTGGGATAAAACAATCCAAGTAGCCGAGTACCACTCAAGTAGTGAAAGATGCGCTTAACCACCTACCAAGGCTTGATACCTGGGCAATGCAACATGCTCATCTATGAGACAACAAATTGAATGTATGTCCAAGTAATGCATAAACAAATCAAGCATCCAACAGGCTTAAGATAGAGAACAACATCAAATGCATCTCCATCATCATGAAGACTCAACCATAAAACTGTCTCCATAGGAGTGGAAATAGGTTTGAAGTCTTCAAGACCAAAAAATTGCAATAATGTGTCAATATATTTTGTTTGACACAAAGCTATTCTGCCATCAACTTGCATAAATTGAATGCCCAAATAATGAGGCGAATGCCCCAAATCTCATATCTCAAATGAGGCATGCAAATCATCCTTAAAATCAGCAATATGCTTCTCATGAGGACTGGTGAGCAACATGTCATAACATAGACAACAATGATCAAAAGCATATCATTTGCATGCTTAACATATAAGGCGCTCTCAATTGGACTCTTCTCAAAACCATGTGCAATCAGGTAGGCATGTATCTTTTCATACCGAGCATGTGGTGCTTGCCTCAAACCATATAATGCCATTTTCAACCTGCACACTTTGTTTTCATGCACTTTTTGCACAAAACCACGGAGCTGAAAAACATACACTTCTTCATGCAAGTCACCATTTAGAAATGTAGTTTTAATGTCCACCTGATGTACATTCCAACCAGTGCACAGATGCTATGAACAATAGTCATTCGACATGTAGGATCAAAGATCTCATCAAAATCAATGCCTCTTTCTTGATCATAACCCTTTGCAACAAGCCTAGCCTTATACATGTCAACTATTCCATCAAGCTTATGCTTAAGCTTGTATACCCACTTAGTGCCAATGGCCTTCTTGCCAAGAGGCAAGTCACATAAAGACTAGGTACCATTTTTCATGATAGCATCATATTCTGATTATATAGCAGCCATCCAATTTTCAAAATTATGTATTCATCGAACAAAACAGGCTCATTCTCATCACAAAGACTAGAGGCATCCATAGCATAGCAATCTGATGCAAAAGAAGCACTATGAGAGCCAAAACGAGTGCGATATGATAGAGGTGCAACTAATTTGCTATCTCGCAAAGTTTGCACTAGCCATTTTGGCATAGTTTTTGCCTCATCAATATTAGCTCTTTCATCAACAAGTGCATCATGTAAATCTACATTAGAAATGGAATGATTTGCATCATCACATGAAACCTCTAAGAAATTGCCTCATTTGGACTAGCACTAGATTGTCCACCTATAAAAAGAGGCATAAAAGTGACATACATATCTTTAGAGCTAACTGATGTCTTTTTAGTACATGAAAGTAATGGCTGAATTGCATATTCCACCAAAAAAAAATCACTGCTAACAAAAATGTCTTTATTCTATGGATGATACAGACAATAGCTTTTGCTTTCAGAACCATACTCAACAAGAATACATTTCACTGCTTTATTATCCAATTTCTTGTGTTGTTGTTGAGGCACTAATGCATATGCCAGACAAACCAAAGACATGCAGATGAGCAACAGATGGCTTGCGACCATGCCAAGCCTCATATGGAGTGATAATCTACAATGCTTTAGTGGGACACTTGTTAAGTGCATATGTTGTACACATAACAACCTCAAGCCAGAAACTATGTGGTAAAGCCTAACTCTTGACCATACACCTTGCCATCTCTGTGAGTGATATGTTCTTCCTTTTAGCAAATTCATTGTAATGAGGTGTATATGGCATTGTACATTGATGTTTTATCCCACGTTCATCCAAAAATGCATTAAAGTCAAAAGACATATATTCCCCCCCTCAATTAGAATGGAGGGTGCCCATTTTACATGCTGACATATTTTCAGCCAAAACCACAAACTGTTTGAAGCACATAAACACTTTGGAATTTTCTTTTAATGGGTATACCCATGAATGCCTAGAAAAATCATCAATGGAAGTCATGAAGCAAACATAGTTCCAAAAAGAGGTGTCTGCATAGAACCATAAACATCATTGTGTACAAGCTATAATTTCTAATTAGCTCAAACTGAACCATCTTTTGGGAAGGAGGAATGCTACATTTTGCCCAGAAATACAGCCTTCGCGGACATGTTTACTAGGTGTCTCAAGTTTGGGCAAAGAGGACAACATTTGAGATTTCTGGAGGCATAGTAAACTAGCAAAAATCAGATGACCAAAGCATGCATGCCAAAGCTTTGCATCTGACATAGCTTAAGAATCAGGTATTGCACATTCTCAATCACTCACAGATTTTTCATAGTTTATGAGCTTATAAAGCCCACGACATAAAATGCCAAAAGCAATAATTACATCACCATTTGATAGATCATGAATCGTACATCTATCATCAACAAATTTCACAACCAAGCCGATCTTGGTTAATGCTAAAATTGATAACAAATTTTTATTGATCCCTAGCATTAATAAAGTATCCAACAATGTAAAAGAACTACCACCAACAGTAGTCAAAATGATCTTACCAACTCCCATGGTAGGATAAGATGAGTTGTTGGTGCATGTGATAGTATTCCCTGTATGGGCAGGCTCAAGTGAAGTGAAGAAACTATGTTGCGAGGTAATATGTTTGGTTGCCCCATTATCAAAGTACCAAAAATTTGATTCTACTATAGACATACACTATTCATGAGAAGATGAGTCATAAGTGCAGATTTTATTAGATGCCCATTCTTCATTTTGCACCAGATTAGCGGACTCTATTTTTGGTGTAGAAGCCTCTGCAACAAATATTCCAACCTCTTTTTTCTTTGCCTCTTTTGCAACCAGTTTTGGACAACTCTTTATGACATGATCATTTCCTTTACAAGATTTGCAAAACAATTCTTGCTTTTTTGCTTTCTTCTCATCTATGTCATCCTTCTTTGATTGTGCAAAATTAGCATATTTTTGTTTACTACTAGATGAGCTCCATTTACCTTTGCCCTTCTCACTAGCCAAGAAAGCTTGATCTGCAACATACATAATGGACCTATTCTGCCTAGATTGATCTTCTTGCAACATAACAGAGACTAACTCCTCAAATGTTAAGGCATTTGGATTTCCTTTCATCATCAATCAAAGACTAGAAGCTAAACTTTGATATGAATTTGGAAGACCATTCAGATTAGTTTGCACAAGTGAACTGTTAGGCAAGACTTCATCAGCAGAAATCAACTACTTCTTCAAATCTTTGATCTTTGTCAAAAAATTGTCCATGGAATCTCTTTCATTCATGTGCTCACTCTCCAACTATTTTGAGAGGTAAGCAATTGCTGATATATTTAGGTAGTGATGTGTGTGAACACACTAGGACATCGGGACACTTTTTCCCTCCTTAGGAGTTTTTCTTCCCCCGGCTTGTATATATGCCTATTGCTCTAACGGGTTACTTATCTTTGTACATTCTAGTGGTAATACATTCAGTAGTGTGTGTTGTGATCCAAGCTTCTTCTTCTTCCTTGTGCGATTTGTGTGCTTTCGTAGACCTTGAACTCCAACAATTGGTATCAGAGCAGGTCGCTGCTTCATCTAGGGCATTGTCGACACCCCTTCGATCACAGTCTCCAAATAGCATAAAATTTGGTGAGCATACTCAAGGTGATTAGGTGATCAAAACATCTTCGCTTTGTGGTGCCAAAATTGCGATATGAGCTCGTTTCGGCTTTCGAATGCACTATCATAGTGCTTGTGCAGGCTATTTTATCTTTTTGTGCCAAAGATATATACATGTTTTGATTCGCCAGTATAAGCATCTCAAAGTCTACTATAGGTTTAACAAAACTCAAACAGTTAGTTCTACTCAACTTTTTGAGATACACTCAATTTTTTGCATTAGGGTATTTTAGTCAGTGGTCATGGCTGAAAGCAGTGATGTATTCCACATGTTGGTTGTTGAGGATAAGTTGGATGGTACCAACTACCCATTATGGGCTTATATGATGCATCATGTATTGGTTGCAAAAGGACTGTGAAATACTGTGTAGGGTGTTGAAAAACATCCCATTACATATGCAAACACAATGGTTAGAGGTGATGTAGATGGTGTTCAAGATGATGATATTCTTCATGTTCATATTCGTGTTGTAGTTTTTGTTGCACCTACTGTAGAGAAAATTTGTTGGGATGGTAGAGATGCTCAAGCACATGCATTGATAGCTTTGTATGTCAATCGTGCCATTATTCCTCACATTCGCTCCTGTAGAACAACTAAGGATGCTTGAGATACATCTACCACTCTGTACAAGGCAAGGAATGAGGCTCGTATTGCTTACCTCTAAAAAAAATTGGAGAGTGAGTACATGAATGAAGGTGATTCCATGGATAGTTTCTGACAAAGATCAAAGATTTAAAGGAACAGTTGATTTCTACTAATGAAGTCTTACCTAACAGTTCACTTGTGCAAACTTTTCTAAATGGTCTTCCCGATTCATATCAAAGTTTTGCTTCCACTCTTTGCTTGATGATGAAAGGCAATCCAAATGCCTTAACATTTGAGGAGTTAGTCTCTATTCTATTGCAGGAAGATCATTCTAGGCAGAGCAGGTCCATTATGCATGTTGTAGATCAAGCTTTCCCAGCTAGTCAAAAGGACAAAGGTAAATGGAGATCTTCTATTTGTAAGCAAAAATCTGCTAATTCTGCACAATCAAAGAAGGATGAAAGAGATGAGAAGAAAATAGAGAAGTAAAAATTGTTTTGCAAATACTCTAAAGCAAATGATCATGTCATAAAGAGCTGTCCAAAACTGGCTACTAAGCGGCAAAGAAAAAAGAGGCTGGAATGGTTGTTGCAGCCTCTACACTTAAAACAAGGTGTGCTAATCTAATGCAAAATGAAGAATTGGCATTTACTATTGTTTGTAGTTTTGATCAATCTTCTCCTAATTAGTGTATGTTTGTAGTAGACTCAGATGTTTGGTACTTTGATAGTGGGGCAACACAGTTTCTTCACTTCACTCAAGCATGTCCCTACACGGAATACTGTCACATGCACCAACAACTCCGCTTATCCTGTCATTTGAGCTGGTAAGATCATTTTGACTACTATGATGTTAGTTCTTTTACATTGTCAGATGCTTTATTTGTGCCATGGATCAAGAAGAATTTGTTATCAGTTTTAGCTTTAGCCAAGATTGTCTTGGTTGTGAAATTTGTTGATGATAGATGTACACTGGGACCGTTGGGGCAATTTTTCCCTCTTTAGGAGGTTTTTTTCCCTCAGCTTTTATATATGCCTATTTCCCTAACATGTTACTTATCTTTGTACATTCTAGTGGTAATACATTCAATATTGTGTGTTGTGCTCCAAGCTTCTTCTTCTTCCTTGTGCTATTCGCGTGCTTCCACGGACCTTGAACTCCAATAGCAACACAAGCCTTATTCCTTGCCTCATATAAAGTGGTAAGTGTATCCCAAGCATCCTTTGTTGTTCTACAAGAGCAAATATGAGGGATGATGGCACGTTTGACAGACAAGGCTATCAATGCATGTGTGTGAGCATCTCTACCATCCCAACAAAGTTGCTTACCAATAGGTGTAGTAAGAACCGTAGCACGAACAAGAACCTAAAAAATATCACCATCTTCAATGTCGTCTCCATCACCTTCAACAACTGTGTTTGCAGGTGTAATAGGACATTTTTTAACACCCTTCACAATATTCCATAGTCCTTTTGCAACCAATACATGATGCATCATATAAGCCCATAATGGGTAACTAATGGCTTCCAACTTATCCTCAACAACCAACATATGAAATACATCATTGCTTTCAGCCATGGCCACTGACTAAAATACCTTGATGCAAAAAAATGATTGTATTTCAAAAAGTTGAACAAAACTACCCTGTCGAGTTCTACAAACTTGTAATAGACTTTGAGGTGCTTATATTAGCAAACTGCAACCTATATATATGTCTTTGGCACAAAAAGATGAAATTGCCAGCACAATCATTGTGCTAGTTGTTGGAACATCAAGCTTGCACTATGCTTGAGGTGGATTTGATCTACATCAAAAGCTATAGCTTGGATTACGTCGAAAGAATATACATAGGAGAGTTCTTTTACTCATGCTTATTTATTGTATTTTTTTAAAACGATTTTTCAAGGATCTTTTACCATTGTAAAAGCCTAGAGCTTTACACATGTAAAAGTAGGAAAAGAGAGCTAACCTTCCACAAATTTATGGTGGTTGCGTTATGCAAGAGAACAAGGATTACGACCACCATATGCTAGAGAGATGACTCTCCTCCCAACCAAATGCCTCTATATATAGCTCTCTCCAGGGGACTGCCTTCTTGGGCAGGTGGATACTAGCTAGCCAAGTGTCAGCCATGTAACTACATGTGCGCCAAGTGTCCCAGTTAACTCGAGTTAACTCAAGTGGATGCTTCTAGAAGGCTCTAGATCTCTTTGGGCAAAATACTCTCCCCATGTTCCCCATGGGGATTGAACCCAAGACCTCCTCCTTCACATCCTTGAGACTTAACCACTAAGCTAAGTGGGTCACTTGTTCACAAGAGCACAAGACCTCCTAGTACGTCTAAACTCGAGATCCTTGGTCATACACACGGATGACCAAACGGTGTCCGATTTCAGATCTGTCTGAATCGGCCAGACCCTTGGATCGTAGACTTACTCTATTACATTCTTTCCACCTTGGAAAATATTTTTGTCCTCGAAAATAGAGCTATATAGATACTTTAGGCAACCCCCGAGCCTCATGTTCTAAAACTGGAAGAACATGGTCATGTTCTAGAACTGGAAGAACATGTCTCATCTCTGTGGTGGCATCCCTGCCCAAATGATTCAAAAAACTATCTGGTTTTGCAATTTGACGAACGGGACAAAGTACAAACTAGTTAAAGAATAATGAGGGTGGATCTAAACACATCCCTGACTAATTCACAATTTCTAGATGTGCGATCTAGGCACAAACATGTGAACTAGGTGGATTCAAATTACTAGTCCATTTCTAGGCATACCTGGTGCATAGACTTAGTAATGAAGGTGGGATTCTTATCCCTTACAAGACTTTGAGAACTCTTGATTCACTTGAATTTGTTTTGGAGAACTTGAAGTTTGGTTGTCTCAAACATCTAACTTAGGTGTTTGTATAATGGTTTACTTTGATCCAACAGTTTACTTAATTTTTTCACCCGACTAGAGGACTACTTTGTCCTAATGAGTTTAAAAATCCTTTGTAAACTATAGGAGAAAGTTTACCATTTCTGTTGAATCAACCATCCTAACTTGACCAATTCAAATTCAAAAATGAAAATTGTCCAACTTAGAACACTTTTCTCAAAGATTTAACTTAAAAGTTATCGGGAATTGTCAATCTACTGAGCAATTCCTAACTTCTCTATTCTAGAGTATACTGGACTCTAGAAAATTATTTATGCTATAACTTGAAGCACACTCAAATGAATAAGTCCACTTAGACTTATCATCTTTTGAAGATTGAAAAGGTTCTTGTACATAACATCTATCTAGGATGTTCAAGTTAGTTATTTTATTCTAACCGGCTAACCCTGGTCTTTTGCAAAAGGAATCAGATACCATGTCTGGGCCAATTCCAAAAGATTTGGAAAGCAAAAAGAAATAACTAAAACTCTATACAACCAATTCAAACTTTGAACATACATAAACATGCTATGAGTCAAAGTCTAGTTGACTCAGGACTTTAACTTCTCAACGATCTATTTCAACAAGGTATTAAAGCATTGTCTTTATCTTTAAGAGAAATAAGCTGGATTCTCAAAAAGATTCAAAACAAATCAAAAACATCATCCAACCACAAGATACTAGTGTGGCAACCAACATCAGTGTGTCGACCCACTGAGGTTCTGTCGATGAGTTTGGTATTCAAATAATGCTTCACTTGAGACTAAGTTCAGGTCACATTCAGTCTTATTGTCTCCTAATCGTGAATGCAATTCTTGTGCATTTCTTTGAGTCAGAAGAGTGAATTTACCAAGTTACACTAGGAACTTGATGCTTGACTTAGTTAATTAATCTTTAGTTGAAAAGATTAACTCAAAATCAAAGTCCAACTTCTTTCAGAAATTTATCAAATATCTCTGATCAATAACACTTAAGATTGAAGTGTTCTAAGAAGATCTTGGAAGTTACTTACTTCATATCTTCAGTTTCCTTGATCTTGAAGTCATCTTGAAGTATCTTGAGATTCTTCATGAATTTAAACTCCTTCTTTGAAGTTTTAATTGCCTTGAAGATCAAACCTAACTTCAAGATCCAAACAAAGACTAAAAGATAATCATCATCTCATGGTCCGATGTCCCATACCATCTTTCCTACATCAATCTGAGTATAAAATCTGGTGTCCCATACCACCCTATTTTATAGTCACATTGACGTGTGAGTGAATTTTATCCTAAAGTCTACAACATCTCTTGATAGAGAACCTTCTAGCTTTAATTCTTGACAAGAATTTCATAGTTTTTAGGCACTATCTCTATCTTGATATTCTAGGTTTTAATCCCTGCACATGATTGTTTCATGATCTTGTGCTTAACCTTGGGAACTTGAAAACCTTTTAATAGAATATCTCAAATCCTTTTTGCTAGGATTTTTAAATGAAAACCAATCAGAATTCCAAGTTCTTGAATTTCTCAAATTCAAGTTCAATTGGTTATTCTTGACCAATTTTGTAGCGATAAGAGTTTTTGTCTTTAGATTCCTTTCTACTAATGCTTTTAGGTACCTATCTTGGCCAGGACTTTTTTACAGGAATCTCTCTACTGCTTAAGTCTAAGCATCCGCTCATGCTTTCTGGATTTGTACCAAAATCCCTTTAAGGATAGGCAAACACTTATGTTTTACCTTCCACAGACTTAAGTACCGTTTGCACAGTTGCAGACTACATTCTTGGAATTACTTCACTCTGTTCAGACTTGGAACAGCTTACTTTTTTTCACAATTTTCCATTCAATAAATGGAACTTGAGTAAATCATTCCTAACGGAATTTTACTGCCAATACTTGGGCAATCTATAGAGTAGTTCTAGTCGCACATTCTTTGGACAATCATGGCCAAGTTTGATCAAAGTCTGGTTGATACTTGTGACAAAATAAAGACTTATAGTCTTTATCTTTAAGATCTCTTAAACTATCTTAAGCTTCTTTGCTTACCTGCAGGATTTTAGAGATCTTTCCCTCAACTTAAGTCCAAGCATTTTCTAATGCTTTTCAGATTCCAAAGCTAAGAATATTTGATATACGGTTAGGTTATATCACTTATTTGGACTTAGCTACCAAACCTGGTGGTTAGGGATTTGCTGGGAACTACTTGCTATAAAACTTTTCTTGAAAGATGCTAGTCTCACATCTTGGGAGATTTTTCTTTCAAGAACTTTTTGATTCCTTCCAAGGAATCAAGTAATACTAAGCTAATGATTCACCTTGGAATCTTTTTCTTTCCAGTCTAATGATTCATCTTGGAATTTTCTCCTTTACTGGAAAGATCTTCAAAAGGAATTCTAGACTTTTGGATAAGACGAAGACTTAAGGCTTTGCTTGTCCAAAAGATATTCTCATTTGACTAATGAAATAGTTAATTGGACTCTTTCATTAGCTTATCTTTAGGAAATAGCTTAATTTCCAAAGATTCTTTGCTTGGGCCTCTTCAAGGCTTTACCACTTGAAGCTAATCTTTTAGGAAAGAACTTGTTTCCTAAATTGTCTTTAGGAAATATCGCGATTTCCTAAGATATATCTGTTTCAAAAATGAAAATAATTTGAATCATTTCATTAATTGTCATGACTTTAGGAAATTACTTGATTCCTAAAGATCAATTAATATTTGTCTTGGTTTCTTTTTTTTAAGCCTTGAATTAGCTTAAATAGAATCAAGAAGTTTCCTTCAAAAGTTTTCGCCCTTGCATCATGCCTCGAGATGCATTTATGGAAACTAACATCTATGAACACTAGAGTTCCAGGGATTCTAGAAGTTCAATACTTCTACTTATTTTCATCAATGTTTGATGAATATTAAAGTATTAAACCTCCTAAAAATATTTTGGAACTTACAAGTTTCAACATAAACTTCCTTACTTGGATGCATGAACATGAACATCCAAAAGCAACTAAATTCTCGATAGTTGCTAAGAATGTCTAGATTTCTTCCCAAACTTAGACTGAGCATGCACATTGGAAAGTAGCTCTATGAATACTTACTTTCAATATGCTTTCTTTTCCTCAAAAAGACTCCTACTAAGTGGTACCTATGTATCACTTTTTTGGAAAAAATAGACTAGATACTTAGTTGCATGATGGTCAAGATCCTTGCAACTAGGTAATTTTCTATTTTTTCCACCTAGCTAAGTCAAGTTAGAAAAAGAAAGGAATGAAAGTATACGTGTTCAGCTACTTACCAAAAGATCATGCATATGCTCATGCATCTACTTGCATGCAAATGCATGTATGCAAATGTCCATTCTTGGGTGCAAATGCATGTGAGTACATGCAAGTGTAATGAACTTAAGCAAATCCCAAGCTTATTAGGTATGCAAACAAGCATCCATGCAAAAACAACCTGCTTGCTATTCTGGCAAAAGGTATTTATTCAAGTGCGTGAACTGGAGAATTAGCTACCTTTCCCAAGCAAGTGCAAACTTGATGTGCATAAAACATTCTTTTATGCACAAATAATCTTTTCATTTTTTTGTGCATGAATGGAAATAGAAATTTCAAATTGCATGCCTAAAATTGAAAAGTACTTTGCATACTTTTGTGTCATTTCAATATTATTTAGTCCTCTAATTAGCTTTCATATTGAGATAATCATAATTGGACTATGCTTTTAGTCCTAATTAATGCATCTTAAATGAAAGCATTCGAGCAAACAAATATCAAAATGAAAACATAACTTGGAAAATACTTAGCTCCACATAGAGCTACGTCCTTCCCTTGATCCTTTAGAAGAGTGATTCGTCCTCTTGATCCTCAAGAAAAATTGATTCTTCATCTTGGTTAGCTTCAGTCTCCATACTTTGAAGACTCAATGCATGCAACATCCATCATGGATGCATGTCCTCACAGCTACATGGTCTTTGTATGACACACCCACTTCCTTCTAACTTTTCCCAAAACTTTGGCAGTCTTCGGATTTGCTCACCAAAGATATGCAATCGGATTCGGTTGGGGTAATCAGCACCTCAAAAAGAAGTCATAATCCAAGTAAACTTGGCTCGGAATTAGAAGGCATTACAAACAACCAGACAACAAATAATGCGCAAAGAACATAAAATCATCGGTTGCCTTTATCCCAAAGGGTAAGACGTTGTAAACTATGATCAAGGTCACGGGATCGAATCCTTCGAGTGATCACCAAAGGCCTCTAGTGTAGCGCATAGAATGCTCTGATCTCCTCTGAGAGGTCCACAGTTCGAAACCCGAACGCTAGTGTGATCTAGGGATTCGATTACGGACTTAAGTTGTGTTCTGCGGAATGAGAACAAAAGAGCCTCTAGTGCCTTGGCTGCTTTGAAATCCTCCCAACTCTACCGCCTGAGTTCGAATCTTGGACTGGGCGGCCTGAAGATTAGAGATATTGTTTTTTTTTCTGCTCCTAATTGAGAGCTTCTGCAGCGCCTGATTAAGAATAGAAGTTTCTGCAGCAGTGTCACGTCACGAACTGAGCTCAGTCGTCCTGGATAGAAGAGTATTCTCTTGAACGATCGATCAAGGTTCGAATCTCGAACGTCGTAGTGTGAAGATCCTAGCTTTTGATTCTTTTTCGCTCTTGGTTAAGCACTTCTGCAGCGCCAGGCTAATATTAATTATAACTGGCGTGCCTAAAAGGCCACGAACCAAGCTTGGAGATGTGGTTAAGAGAGTTTCCTCGCCACGGGTAGGTACAGAGTTCGAATCCCTCGTCGCCTACAACAGAGAACCTTCTTATCTTTTGCTATTCCTTACTAAGCTTAGCCAACACACGATCAACTCGGCACTGTGCTCAAGATGGCTGCAAGTAGAAATACGACAAAGAACGTATGCACGCATAAAAATGAAGGAAATGAGCCTCCATTGATGCTTCTAAACAAGATGATGAAACCTCTAAGGTCTCCATGGAAGCATGAGGAAGATGATGAGCCTAGCAAGGTCACCATGAAAGCTTGCCTAGAGCTCTGATACCAATGCAAGAGAACAAGGATTACGACCGCCACATGCTAGAGAGATGAATCTCCTCCCAACCAAATGCCTCTATATATAGCTCTCTCCAGGGGACTGCCTTCTTGGGCAGGTGGATACTAGCCAGCCAAGTGTCAGCCATGTAACTACATGTGCGCCAAGTGTCCCAGTTAACTCAAGTTAACTCAAGTGGATGCTTCTAGAAGGCTCTAGATCTCTTTGGGCAAAATACTCTCCCCATGTTCCCCATGGGGATTGAACCCAAGACCTCCTCCTTCACATCCTTGGACTTAACCACTAAGCTAAGTGGGTCACTTGATTACAAGAGCACAAGACCTCTTAGTAAGTCTAAACTCGAGATCTTTGGTCATACACACGGATGACCAAACGGTGTCCGATTTCAGATCTGTCTGAATCGGCCAGACCCTTGGATCGTAGACTTACTTTATTACATTCAATGCAAGAGAGCAAGGATTACGACCACCACATGCTTGAGAGATGACTCTCCTCCCAACCAAATGCCTCTATATATAGCTCTCTCCAGGGGATTGCCTTCTTGGGCAGGTGGATACTAACCATCCAAGTGTCAGCCATGTAACTACATGTGAACCAAGTGTCCCAGTTAACTCGAGTTAACTCAAGTGGATGCTTCTAGAAGGCTCTAGAGCTCTTTGGGCAAAATACTCTCCCCATGTTCCCCATGGGGATTGAACCCAAGACCTCCTCCTTCACATCCTGGAGACTTAACCACTAAGCTAAGTGGGTCACTTGTTCACAAGAGCACAAGACCTCCTAGTAAGTCTAAACTCGAGATCTTTGGTCATACACACGGATGACCAAACGGTGTCCGATTTCAGATCCGTCTGAACCGGCCAGACCCTTGGATCATAGACTTACTTTATTACATTCTTCCCCCCTTGGAAAATATTTTCGTCCTCGAAAATAGAGCTATATATATACTATAGGCAACCCCCGAGCCTCATGTTCTAAAACTGGAAGAACATGATTATGTTCTGAACTGGAAGAACATATCTCATCTCTGTGGTGGTATCCCTGCCCAAATGATTCAAAACACTATCTCCTTTTGCACTTTGATGAACTGAACAAAGTACAAACTAGTGAAAGAATAATAAGGGTGGATCTAAAGATATCCCTGGCCAATTCATAGTTTCTAGATGTGCGATCTAGGCACAAACATGTGAATTGGGTGGATTCAAATTACTAGTCCATTTCTAGGCATAACTGGTGCATGGACTTAGTAATAAAGGTGGGATTCTTATCCCTTGCAAGAGTTTAAGAATTCTTGATTCACTTGAATTTGTTTTGGAGAACTTGAAGTTTGGTTGTCCCATACATCTAACTTAGATGTTTGTACAATGGTTTACTTTGATCCAACAGTTACTTGATTTTTTTACTCGACTAGAGGACTACTTTGTCCTAATGAGTTTATAAATCCTCTGTAAACTGTAGGAGAAAGTTTACCATTTTGGTGGAGTCAACCATACCAACTTGACCAATACAACTTCAAAATGAAAATTGTCCAACTTAGGACATTTTCTTCAAAGACTTGAGCTAAAAGTTCTTGGGAATTGTCAATCTGTTGAGCAATTCCTAACTTGTCTAGTCTAGAGTCTATTGAACTCTAATAAATCATTTATGCTATAACTTGAAGCAAACTCAAATGAATAAGTCCACTTAGACTTATCATCTTTTGAAGATTGAAAAAGTTCTTGTACATAACATCTATCTAGGATGTTCAAGTTAGTTATTTTATTCTAACCGGCTAACCCTGGTCTTTTGCAAAAGGAATCAGATACCATGTCTGAGCCAATTCCAAAAGATTTGGAAAGAAAAAAGAAATAACTAAAACTCTGTACAACCAATTCAAACTTCGAAGATACGTAAACTTGCTATGAGTCAAAGTCTAGTTGACTCAGGACGTTAACTTCTCAAAGATCTATTTCAACATGATATTGAAGCATTGTCTTTATCTTTAAGAGAAATAAGCTGGATTCTCAAAAAGATTCAAAGAAATCAAAAACATCATCCAACCACAAGATACTAGTGTGGTAACCAACATCAGTGTGTCGACCCACTGAGGTTCTGTCGATGAGTTTAGTATTCAAATAATGCTTCACTTGAGACTAAGTTCAGGTCACATTCAGTCTTTTTGACTCCTTACTCGGAATGCAATTCTTGTGCGTTTCTTTGGGTCAAAAGAGTGAATTTATCAACTTATACTAAGAACTTGGTGCTTGACTTAGTCAATCAAATCCTTGATTGAAAAGATCTACTCAAAGTCAAATTTTAACTTTTTCATAAATTTATCAAATATTTATGATTGACAACACTTAAGCTTAAAGTGTTCGAAGAAGATCTTAGAAGTTACTTACTTCATATCTTCAGTTTCCTTGATCTTGAAGTCATCTTGAAGTATCTTGAGATTCTTCATGAATTTAAACTCCTTCTTTGAAGTTTAATTGCCTTGAAGATTAAACCTAACTTCAAGATCCGAACAAAGACTAAAAGATAATCATCATCTCACGGTCCGATGTCCCATACCATCTTTCCTATATCAATCCGAGTATAAAATCTGGTGTCCCATACCACCCTATTTTATACTCAAATTGACATGTGGGTAAATTTTATCCTAAAGTCTACAACATCTTTTGATAGAGAACCTTCTTGCTTTAATTCTTGACAAGAATTTCGCAGTTTTAGGCACTATCTCTATCTTGATATTCTAAGTTTTGATCCCTTAACATGATCGTTTCACGATCTTATGCTTAACCTTGGGAACTTGAAAACCTTTAATAGAATATCTCCAATCCTTTTTGCTAGGGTTTTCAAATGAAAACCAATCGGAATTCCAGTTCTTGAATTTCTCAAATTCAAGTTCAATTGGTTATTCTTGACCAATTTTGTAGCAACAAGAGCTTTTGACTTCTTGTATTTAGATTCCTTTCTACTAATGCTTTTAGGTACCTATCCTGGCCAGGAATTTTATAGGAATCTCTCTGCTGCTTAAGTCTAAGCATCCGCTCATGCTTTCTGGATTTGTACCGAATCCCTTTAAGGATAGGCAAATGTTTATTTTACCTTCCACAGACTTAAGTATCATTTTTACGATTGCAGACTACATTTTTGGAATTACTTCACTCTGTTCAGACTTGGAACAGCTTACTTTTTTTCACAATTTTCCATTCAATAAATGGAACTTGAGTGAATCATTCCTAACGGAATTTTTACTGCCAATACTTGGGCAATCTACAGAGTAGTTCTAGTCGCACATTCTTGGACAATCATGGCCAAGTTTGATCAAGTCTGGTTGATACTTGCGACAAAAATAAAGACTTAGTCTTTATCTTTTAAGATCTCTTAAACTATCTTAAGCTTCTTTGCTTACCTGCAAGATTTTAGAGATCTTTCCCTCAACTTAAGTCTAACCATTTTCTAATGCTTTTCAGATTCCAAAGCTAAGAGCCTTTAATATACCATTAGGTTATATCACTTATTTGGACTTAAATACCAAACCTGGTGGTTAGGGATTTGCTGGGAACTACTTGCTATAAAACTTTTCTTGAAAGATGCTAGTCTCACATCTTGGGAGATTTTTCTTTCAAGAACTTTTTTGATTCCTTCCAAGGAATCAAGTAATACTAAGCTAATGATTCACCTTGGAATCTTTTGCTTTCCAGTCTAATGATTCATCTTGGAATTATCTCCTTTACTGGAAAGATCTTCAAAAGGAATTTTAGACTTTTGGATAAGACCAAGACTTAAGGCTTTGCTTGTCCAAAAGATATTCTCATTTAACTAATGAAATAGTTAATTGGACTCTTTCATTAGCTTATCTTTAGGAAATAGCTTAATTTCCAAAGATTACTTTGCTTGGGTCTTCTTCAAGGCTTTACCACTTGAAGCTAATATCTTAGGAAATCCCGATGTTTCCTAAATTGCAAGAGAACAAGGATTACGACCACCACATGCTAGAGAGATGACTCTCCTCCCAACCAAATGCCTTTATATATAGCTCTCTCCAAGGGACTGCCTTCTTGGGCAGGTGGATACTAACAATCCAAGTGTCAGCCATGTAACTACATGTGCGCCAAGTGTCCCAGTTAACTCAAGTTAACTCAAGTTAACTCAAGTGGATGCTTCTAGAAGGATCTAGATCTCTTTGGGCAAAATACTCTCCCCATGTTCCCCATGGGGATTGAACCCAAGACCTCTTCCTTCACATCCTTGAGACTTAACCACTAAGCTAAGTGGATCACTTGTTCATAAGAGCACAAGACCTCCTAGTAAGTCTAAACTCGAGATCTTTGGTCATACACACGGATGACCAAACGGTGTCCGATTTCAGATCTGTCTGAATCGGCCACACCCTTGGATCATAGACTTACTTTATTACATTCTTCCCCCCTTGGAAAATATTTTCGTCCTCGAAAATAGAGCTATATACATACTGTAGGCAACCCCCGAGCCTCATGTTCCAAAACTTGAAGAACATGGTCATGTTCTAAAACTGGAAGAACATGTCTCATCTCTATGGTGGTGTCCCTGTCCAAATGATTCAAAACACTATCTCAAGTTGCACTTTGATGAACTGGACAAAGTACAAACTAGTGAAATAATAATAAGGGTGGATCTAAAAACATCCTTGGCCAATTTACAGTTTCTGGATGTGCGATCTAGGCACAAACATGTGAGCTATGTGGATTCAAATTACTAGTCCATTTCTAGACATAATTGGTGCATGGACTTAGTAATGAAGGTGGGATTCTTATCCCTCACAAGACTTTAATAATTCTTGATTCACTTGAATTTGTTTTGAAGAACTTGAAATTAGAGGACTACTTTGTCCTAATGAGCTAGAAAATCCTATATAAACTATACGAGAAAGTTTACCATTTTATATGAGTCAACCATACTATAACTTGTCCAACTCAATTTCAAGATGAAAATTATCCAACTTAGGATACTTTTCTCAAAGACTTTAGCTGAAAGTTCTTGGGAATTGTCAATCTGATGAACAATTCCTAACTTGTCTATTCTAGAGTATACTGGACTCTAGGAATTTATTTATGCTATAACTTCAAGCAAACTCAAATAAATAAATCGACTAAGACTTATTATCTTTTGAGGATTGAAAAGGTTCTTGTACATAACATCTATCTAGGATGTTCAATTTTAGTTCTCACTTTCTATCCAGCTAACCCTTGACTTTTATGAAAAGAGTCAGATACCATATCTGAGTCAAATCCAAAAGATTTGGAAAGCGAAAAGAAATAACTGAAACTCAGTACAACCAATTCAAACTTTGAAGATACATAAGCTCGCTATAGTCAAAGTCTAGATGACTTAGGACTTTAACTTCTCAAAGATCTGTTTCAACAGCGTATGGAAGCATTTTCTTTATCTTTAAGAGAAATAAGCTGGGTTCTCAAAAAGATTCAAAGAAAATCCAAAAACATCATCATCCAACCACATGATACTAGTGTGGTAACCAACATCAGTGTGTCGACCCACTGAAGTTCTCTTGATGAGTTTTGTATTCAGATAATGCTTCTCTTGAGACTAAGTTCAGGTCATATTCAGTCTTTCTGACCCCTTACTGGGAATGCAAATCTTGTGCATTTCTTTGAGTAAAAAACAGTGAATTTACCAAGTTACACTAGAAATCTGATGCTTGACTTAGTCAATCAAATCCTTGGTTGAAAAGATCAACTCAAAATCAAAGTCCAACTTTTTCAGAAATCTATCAAATATTTCTCATTGACAACACTTAAGCTTGAAGTATTCTAAGAAGATCTTGGAAGCTACTTAGTTCATATCTTCAATTTCCTTGTTCTTGAAGTTATCTTGAAGCATCTTAGAATACTACTTGATCATTTAGTCGTGCACTAGACACCATGTTCGAAGCGACCACTCAACTTAAGCAAGAGTATAGATTACTAGAAGAAAATAACACAGAGCTGTGCAATCTCTCGGCTCAACTCCAGGCACGTGTCAATGTCTTGGAGCTAAGTAATACAACACTACAACATGAAGTGACCACCCTCCAACAATCCCAGGTGGAGCTCGAAGCCAAACATACAGAGACAACTAGGGCAACGGAAGACCAACTCAGAGATCAGCTAGCTCGCAATGCTAGACTACAAAGAAACATGGCTCTACTCCGACGCCATCTGGCAGCCGCTCAAGAAGAGAACAGAAGATTACAACAAGAGAATCAAGATAATCTCGAAGCAGCCATAGAGAATACTCCAGGGGCACCAATTGACCCTGATAGCTTCCGGGCCATCCCCTCAGAAAGCATCCAGAAAATATTGGAAACCTATGCCAACCTCTTAGAAGCACATGATCAGCTGGTCAACCAAGTCAAGGAATTACAAAGATCCCAAGTGCCTAAACCACACCCACTAAAACCTATAGAGATGGTCAATGCTGCTACTTCACCAGAACCTGAACCTTCAACGACCAATGAGGTTCTTGAGCTACGACAACAGATTGCAGAATTAAAGATTAAGTTGCTACAATACGAACGACCCCCCTCTCCACCTGATCAACCAACAGAGGAGGAGGCCATAGCCATTCCAGTGGTGGAAACATTTGACGATACTTATGAGCCTCAACCTTTTCCAGGAGACACAATCACTGATGAGGGACAAAACACATACGAGGAACCCCCTCCGGCATGGATGAAACAGGTAGAAGAGATGGGGGTGACTCACGAAGAGCGTATCTCAACTCAGATGGTGGCTATGAAGACTATCAAGGAGACCATACTTCAATCAGAATATTTCAAGCACTTGGCTACCAGGCGACTGATAACCAGCTCAGAATTACAATATAAACCATACTTTGTACTGTTGGCAGACTACAACGCCGAGATCAGATGCAAAACCAACAAGTACCCTACTTTTGCTACCCAGTTTGAACCTGAGGACATTCCAGAGGATGCCCACAAAGGGAACATATTCCAACCAACCTGGAGGCAAAAGTTACTAGAAACCTATTTGGAGATGCTACGAACATGGGATCACGCGCCCATGCACTTGAAGTATAACAATTGCTACGGGCCAGTGCAATGGAGAAGATCATGGAAGGACTTTGCCATAAAAGTTAAGAACAATGCCAATTGCAAAGAATGGCTCAATTACCCCGCCATTGCACCCCCAACCGACACACCTACTGTAGCTTACATGATGGCTACCATCAGACATTGGATGCCACGCCTCCACCCCATGCCTGACGTCGCTGCACAGATGATGCTCAAAATTTTGGACATGATGCAAGTGGTGTTAAAGACATTCTGAAATGTACGTAATATCCAGCCTCCAATTCTAGATGGGCTTCATCAACGGTAACTATGATTTACTTTATGATATGAGCACGACCTCGAGTATCCGTGTTGCTTACGCGTGGCATGCACGAATAAGATATCTCCCTGCTTGTTACAAACAAACTTTTGATGACATGTTCACCACGGGGTTCTGGGAAGCACACTCAGAAGTATTTGCACCACGCTCAACTCATCTGCTCCAGTTATTCGCTTGCGAACAAACAATGCATTCAGAACTCTACACCACGCCACAACCTGATATGCCTGGCACAGTTAATTGGGAGGCTCTGCAGAGAGACCCGGTCAAAGGACTGCGGATTAAGAACAAGAATTGGCAACCGACATACTACAGCAGTACATTGATCAAATCGTGGAGCAGAGGTCTGTCAAAGGCGACAGACGCTAGGGGGGGAGAGTGTTGGCATCATATGGGAAGAAGCCAAGTATGGGCATGCATGCAGATCTAGCACTAAGGCAACCTATTAAAATTTTTCCAAACCTTACATCATTTTAAAAGTGATTCTCATCACTAGAAACCCTTGTAAATACCGTTTCATCTTTTTGTAGCTCCATTTTGTACAAGCCGAGGAGTCCGCGAGCTTGGGGAGCCTTAGCAGTAGTTGCCTGCCAATTTTCATATTTTTTAGATCTCGTTTGAGCCCTCAAATAAACCCTGGAACCTAATTTTTAACTAGGCAGGACACTAGGTCTGGACAGGGCCGAAGCTAGTAAAAAACCATAAATAGACCTAGAGAGCTCATTTTTGGGGGCTAGCTTCTTGTAGTTTTGAGCTTGTATGAGAACTTGGTTATAATAGAAGTGATTCCATTGTCTTACTCTCTTTGTTCTTGTCGTGTGTGCGCGTGTGTGTGTATGTGTGTGCATGTTTGTGTGCTTCTCACTCACACATTTGTGCCTTCACTTGCTCGAGGTCTTCATACCATCCTCATGTCTTCCCGGATTGACATTAAAGGAGGTGCTACTCATCACTGAGCTACAGCGTATATACAAGCCAAGGGGAAAAACTTCCTAACGAGGAAAAATGTGCCCCAATGGTCCTAGTGTATTCACACACATCACTATCAAAATATATCAACATGAATTAAGAATCAATGTTGATTCAAACAATCGTAATAGATTTTAAGTCACAATTGTGATACACACATATACACATACACGTACTATTGTGAAGTAAGAATCAATGTTGAATCTTCAAACAATCATAATAAATACTTTTTAAGATCATAAAAACAAAGTAACTCTGATGAATTACACTCATGCGAGCACTCCTTTATTAAAAACTATTTGGACGAATGTTTTTTGATCAATATGTTATTTTATCAAATTTGTTTTATCGAAAAGACTATCGATCAGAAAATGTCAAAATTTCTTCCCAAAAACTATTTTCTCTTATCCAAATAAGTTTATTTGGCACCAAATAACTCGGTTGAATAATAAAAGGTCTGTAGAATTCCATAATTATTCATGAATAATCAACTTATCTCAAATAAGGAATAATGCAACCTAGATGATAAACACCTTGATAGTGAGAAACACGTTTCTCTTAGAATATGAAGAGAGCAAACTTGAGACTTTGAGTGCTCTTGAAAAACGTAGATATAAATATAAATGACATTGAAACCAATGGAAAACAGATTAATAATATATATGAAAAAAAGGTCAAAAATGGCTACTCACTACCTAGAGACGTAGAGAGATGAAAATATCTATTTTATGTAGAGATTAAGCTAGAATAAGTTCACTTACGAAAATAACTATTCATACTTTTGTGCATCAAAACTAGTTAAGTGATAGGTATATCACACCTAGGCGTTTTTCTAACTTTTTTTAAGTGCTTATAACCTATTTGGTGGGAGAGAACTCATAAAAAAGTGTCCCTAAACAATTAGGAATGATTTGCATTACAGTTAATGGATATGATCATGACTATGTGATTGTGTTTACTTATAGTAACTTAATTCATTATTGCATGGTTGTTATTTGATAGATGGTACCCCTATTTCCCAAAACTTCATCCATTGCTCTCCTCTTTATTGCGTGGCTCCTTTTGATCCCTTTCTTTGTGTGATCCCTATGATAAACTTTTTCCTCATCCAATGGGTTTGGACATTCCGAACATTCAATATTTTGTCCATAATATTTCATAGAGGTGTCCAATTGTATCTAGACCATGCACAATCTAAGTAACTTATTTAGAATTTCAAAAGTAACCCACTATTGACCCATTTTTGGGTAGTAAACAAGAACTATGAAAAGACACCACTTAACTACATTTGTCTAATATGATTTGGATGGTTAGGATCACTTGCTTGAGAGTTCTATACATTTTCTAGTGCCTACGTTGACAATGGAATGCCTAAATGGGTGAGCCCAAGTGATGGTTGTAGCTTTGGAGAAGAGAGAATATCCATGAAGGCTACATGGATCTACATTTGGCTCATTTATGAACTTACCATACACCTAGCTACTCATGCAACTCTAGAGTGAATTCTCATAGGATTAGGAGACATTAAGCTCATATGAGTTTGAATTCAAGAGTGTGGATGTCACCAAGAAGTACTAAGCAATAGATCTTAAAAACTCAAGCCTTGAACATGACCATAATTCTTCCATGTTTCACCAAACTGTTTTCCGGTGTTTCACCAAAATTATTTCTAGTTTCTCACCAAAATTATTTCTCGTGCTTACCAAAAATATTTCAGTGGCTCACCAAAAATATTTTGCATGCCTCACCAAACATATTTCAGGTGCCTCATGAAACAGATTTCTTGTGCCTCACCAGAAATTATTTATGGTTCCTCACCAACAATATTTTTGATGCCTCATCAAAACTATTTGAGGTGTTATTTTGGTATACAAGTGTCTAAAATATTTGCCTAAATCATAGCTAAAGTCTTGGAGGCATGGATGGCAAGTGGACCTATTATTTAGAGGTTTCATATCACAAATTTCAGCTATCAAGAAGTCTCAACAACTTTCCTAAATCCTAGCTTACCAAAAATATTAAAGAGATTGGTTGAGAGAATTGCAAAATTATAGGAGCACTTTTTGATAGCCTATATGTATGAATCCAAGTCATGAAACATGACCACAACCTCTACTCTCTCCCAAAGGTTAGTATAGAGTGTAAGGAAGTTGCTACACATAGCCCCCTTGCTTAGTTAGTCATTTTGTTAACTTATTCTTCTCAGTAGTTAGCCATTGCTCACTACCCCTTTTAGGAGTGAGCTAGTTCTCAACACTATTTTGTTTTAGTTGTAAATCCTTCTTTCAGTATCCATTTTAAGTGATTTTACTTGCATTTGATTACTCATAGAGTCTACTCAAGGTGGTGTAAACTTTGTGACTATAGTTCAAGTGATCCCTAAGTGAGGTTGTAAATAGTGAACGTGTGTCTCTGGACAAAGGCAAAAAACACTACCAATAGTTAGTATAATGTGCACAGGTTGGTTCTTCCTACTTGAGTATGCAAATTAAGTGTTCTAAAGTTCTATGGATAGTTGAGAGTGTCTTATTTCCTTCTACAAAATTTGATTATTTTTCCACATCTATATTTGCATTAGAGACAAAATAGTGACTCGGGGTCACTGTGGAAAACAACCTATGAGGACCTAAAACCTTCCAAATCTGCATAGGGGTGTTGAATCATCCCCCATCAGTAGATACCATTGATAATAGAGGAAATTATATGCATGTGTGTGATCATATATTACCCCATCGATTACTTGTACACCTCATTTACATGTGTGACTCAATGTGTGTGCATGTGTGTGTGAGAGAAAGAGAGAGTAAGAAAGTGACCTCACACTTCCCAAGCTTTGTCTTTAATGCATGTTGCACTCGAGAGCTAAAACTTGAGTCATATGATCCGTTAGGATCTGCGGAGTTGTAACTTCAAAGCTTGAAAGGGATATTTGAGAGATAGATACACCTAAATCTTAATATTGTCGTATGTTCTTTGAGATTACGAGGGGTAAAATGCATGCTTGAAGCAATACATGCTGATGAGATTGAGAGAAGCACATAAACACCAAAAGTTCTGAATTTAGTGAAGTCAAAACCAAGTATTAGATATATGAGTCAAGTTGAGTCAAGTATTAAACATATGAGTCAAGTTGAGTATTGTGATGCCTCAAGTATCTTTGAAAAAAATTTCAAGTATCATGAAACTCATGGAGTATCATTCAAACTTGAAAAGTGTTTGGCACGAATATCACCAATAGTTTACCAACTATCACCAACACTCGGTAGACATCGTGGACACTTGGCCAAGTATTGTGGTCGGGTCAAGTATCATGACATCTATTGAGGTTCATCAATGCACAAACATATTGTTAAATCCATGCATAGGAAAATTTAGAAAGCTTCATTGATATCGCCATGTATCACTAAAACTTGTTGAATGTCTTGACCATTATGAAGTATTGTGATATAGATCAAATATTTCCGACACTTGGAAAATATCTTCGATAGCTACCATGGGTAATGATAGTAGTCAAGTATTGTGACATTTTTTAAGTATTATATATTCCAAGTATCACCAAGACTTATCAATGGTCACAACATTGAAGAGATATCACTAATTTCAAATGTGATTGATACTTATTAAGTACCATGATAGTTATTAAGTATCAACTATTTTTAAATTCTTTCCAAGATGCTATCAATATGGTGTTTGTGAATTTTGGAAAGATATTGAGGGCTAAGGAGGCTCATTGGATGCCTAAGAAACCTAAAAAAAAAAAGGGTGAAACATTTCTAAGTCATTAGGCTTAGATTGAATATGAATGAGTAAGCATCTCACTACACAAGGGGGAGTTAGGAACTTGTGAGTTTGGGCAATACTTAGAGAATTGGTTCTCATGAGATCATATTCATTTTACCTCACATGGTATTGTCATGATCCACTCTTCATGTTAAAAGATGGAGTGAGTTGAGGAATAAGATCCTCAAGAATCATCAAAGACGTGATGGCATGGCTCAACAAAAGGCCTTTCAAATATGATCCTAATAGCCCCGTAAAATGCATGTAGAGGATGACTCAGTTTGTGGGGGGCGTTTTTGGCTATATAGAGAAGTAATAAGGATTCTAGCAAATTTTTGTATATCCTTTTTTGAAGGACAAGGTGCATGATGGACCCAAACATTAAATTATGAATGTGAGATCACTTGGAGAGAGAGCCAAGAAATAAAGAAGGAACCATGAACAAAGATTTGGACAAAGAAGGGTAATTCATTTCACATCCAAAAATCCATCAAAGCTCCATTTTCTAAAGGCCATGGAGTCATTGAGCCAAAGGAGGAATGTTCAAGATAATTAGATTATCTTTCCATTTTTATCACTCATTTTGCGTATTTTTTTAGCCTTAGAAATTGCTTTTTAAATATTTCAACACATTTAAGTGTGAACATAGTCATTCGCCTTGAAATAAAAGCTATTGAAACCCTAATTTTACTTAGTTTTTTACTCGTTTGAAGAAGAATCACATAAACCTTTCTTTTTCTAAAATTTTCTCTAATATTCTTCTTCGTTTGGAGCTTTCACCAATGGCTACCTAAGAAGAGTATTTTTTTTAAGTATTCTGTGCTTATTTCTTCCTATTGAGTGCATGTTTATAGTATTCAATTATCTTGAACACTTTCGTCGGATTCAATTCCCCATCATATCCATGTAACGTCCTCCTTTGTACTTTAATGGTAGTCGAGAAGTCAATTTGTTTGGCTGCACCCCTCTAAAGTTGAACAATAAATGGCTGATTCCATCTAAATAGTTGGATTCACCATTGGAATATGTTGACACAAACTACTAAAAGCTATGATGCTCTCCTTCAATCATGGAAATAACCTCCATACCTAGGTTATGCTTATGCATATGTCCAAGTCCAAGTCATTTTATGAATCAATATACGAGGTTTGAACACTCATATTGGTAGTGCTCCCCTTGGAGGATATCATGCTTTTTTGACTCCCAAGAACTCACAAGGATTTTAATTGCATATGTGTCTTATATTCTTTATCCTCTTATACAAACACCCTTGGGATGAACTTATAATTTTTTAGTACTCACAATTGGGTGAAATTCGTTCACTTTGTTCTTGTGTTATATATATATATATATATATATATATATATATATATATATATATATATATATATATATATATATATATATATATATATATATATATATATATATATATATATATATAGCTAGATAGATAGATAGATACATAGACAGGTAGATAAATGAACTGATACATAGGTAAATAGATACATTATTATGGAAATACATAACTTGATCTAGAGATAGGTAGATTCATATATAGATAGATAGATGGAGAGATACATAGATAGATACACAATTAGATAGATTGATGGATGGATATATAAATATGTTGATATACGAATAGATAAGTTAATTGACATACCTATGGATAGATAAATAAATAGATAGATAGATGTCTAGATTAATAGATAGACAAGTGAATAGATAGATAATTCATTACGTATTGATGGATGGATACATAAGTAGATAGATGGATTGCTACACACATAATGAAAAAAAGGTGCCTATAGAAATCCTCAAGAAGAAAATTTAGAAGGAAAAAGGGGAAAGAACGTTTTTTATTTTTATTGGATTGTTTAAAAAAAAAAGAAGAAAAAAAAAGATGGGGAGATGATCTCGAGGATATTAGGGTTTTTTTTAAGGGCCAAATGGCCATTGGATACTCTTATTTATGTATCTTCTAATAAAATGTATAGTGGCTTAATCAACCATGCATTGTATTGAGATTGCCCATTTGTGAAACCTGAATACATGAGTTCATACTCTCTATTCTTTGGTTTTTCTATGTTTTTCCTATAGGATTGTAGAGATATGTAGATAAAGCAATTGTGACACCATACATAAAGGTACACTACACTATGTGAAGTTGGGACACTTCCCTTCATTGGATGTGCAGGTTGTTTCCAACTTACATAGTGTTGTTGAAACCTACAACAAGACAGAGACCTTGGAATACCTTTTCATTCAAGTTACCAAGCTCATGTTTGTTGCAAGCCTCAACATCTCCAAGGCTTGCAACTAAGGTGGAAAACAAGACAGAGACCTTGGAATACCTTTTCATTCAAGTTACCAAGCTCATGTTTGGTAGTTAGCTCAAGAACTTTAGGAAGGGTGTTCCCTGTGCTTCTAGGAGAAGGATTGTTCAGCTTGAAGGATGTTTTTCAGCCATATCAATGTCCTTACATGTTTTTTTCAACCATCACTTATTAGTAGTTCATAAACACTTGCTTGCTTGTTTAGACTTGTGTAAGGCTATTCTAGGAATGATTTTGGGCTTTGTGTAAGGCTACTCTATGATCCATACATAGTGTGTGCTCACATTGGTTGAGCACACACTATGTATGCCTCTGTGGACATCCAATATGTAGAATCATGTGGTATGACACAATGCTTATGTTTTGAACAAGCATTTGATGTGTTAATCAAGGTTGTCTTTAGGTTTTCATGAAATAGGAGACACACAAATGTCAAAGTATCTTTGGTGATGTAGGTGGAAGACTTAATCAATACTTTTCATAAGACATGTTTTATAGTGGACTTATAGGTTCTCCATGAACCTAGCTAGATTCCTTGGTTACTTTAGCATATGCAATGATATAGTCATGCAATTCTATGACACTTTCACTAGCTCATGGATATTATGATGCAAACAAGCAACATGACACTTTCATCAGTTCATTAATAGTGGTTTGATGCTCATAGTCCCCATTTCCAAAGGAGATTCTATTAAATATTTTATAGCTTTCCATTTTCAGCCATACTTGGGCTAATTTTACTCCCTATGTTGCTTCTTGGTGTGAAAATATCAACTTTCATGTAGTTTTTTGGACTTCTTGCATTGGTTATTATTATTCATTTGCTCATTTTTCTAGGGACACTCTAACAAGATTTTCCCTAAATTTGACATTTAGGTATATTTTCAAGGTCTCAATGGTACTTGGTTAGTTTTAATTTTAGTAGTTATCTAGTCAATTGTTTCTTACCATGTCATGAGAGGTTTCAAGCATATCTAGTGGATCAAGGTCTAGTGCAAGTGGGTACAAAAAGAGCTATAACATAAGGAAAAGACTGCTTTGAGTTTTCGGACTTTGATGGCACCAACTTCTCTTTGTGGAAGAAATAGATTGGTGATATTTTGATTCGAAGAAGGAAATGGAATCTATTTGTTGGTCCTATAAAGCAATCTAATGATATGGATGATGATGATTAGGAGGAGCTTGATCAGATGGCCATGTCTATAATTTGCTTACACCTTGCACATAGTTTCTATTTCACTATGTTATGAGGAGGAGAGTGCTTCCAAAAACTCTATTCCATGAGAAAAATATATAACTTGCACATGATAGACACTGATACAATTATTGCTCATTGGAATGAATTTGATGGACTCTTTTCTCAGTCACAAGCTTAGAAGATGGAAATAATTGATGAGATGAAAGTAGTTTTCTTGTTATGGACTCTATCGCCATCATGGGATATGTTCTACACAACCATTAGTAATAGTGTAAATGGTGATAAGCTTGTCTAGGATGACATATGTGGTGCACTTCTGAGTGGAGAGATTTGCAGGAAGTATATGGTTTGCATGCATATGGGAGATGCATCTAGCATCCATGATTCTAGTTATGGAAGGAATCAAGCACTTGATAGGAGCAAGAGCAAAGACAAGAATGGTCAATGTGGCAATAGTAGAAGCAAATCATGAAAGTGATACATTGATTGCCATCATTACCATAAGAATGGACATATGAAAAAGGATTTCTATGCTTTGAAGAATGTAATAGGTAAAGAGAACATGTTGATGGGTAGGTTAAATAGATTGTGGTGCCATCTACTTCACTTTTGTAGATAGAAGAAATAAATGCTATGTCTGATGATGTTGATGTGTTGACACTTAAGAGTATTGTGCCTAGTGAGGTTCTTATGGTTAATTCCCTTTCACACACATGGTTACTACACTCTAGTGCTTAGTTTCATGTGAAAACTCATGGACAGTGTTTCTCTACTTCTGTAGCAAAGTCTCTTGATATAATCATGTTTGATGATTCTTCTCAATGTGATATTGTTGTAGTTTAGAGATATAGTAATATGATTTTTTGATGGTTCATAGTTTATAATGCATGTATTTTAGTGTCACTCAACTTTCATGGTATTTAATGTTATATGGTCATATTAATGACCTTTCCTACAAAGTGACTTTATATGCTTAATCCTTTTGCATTTCAGAGGGAAATACAGTTATTGCTAAGGGAATAAAGGTTGGCTCACTTTATCCATTGTTTGTGTCTCAAAAAGAACTCCTATGAACTATCATTGAATAACCTATGGCTTCATACGACATGGTCATCTTGGCCATATATCTCATAGTCGAAGGAAAAGTTTTTCTCATTCTTGTGACTTACCTATGTTACCTTTGTCAATTTCTTTTCATTTTATGAGTATTTTAAATATAGAAATAAAACTAGTAACATGCATAGAATACACATTGACTCTTCACTTTAGCTATTAGATCTTATTTATTAAAACATATGTGATCCTATTCCCTTCATCCTATTGTCTCACGTATACCATACTTTTGAAAACTCACTTGCTTCAATAGAGATTAATAAGATAATGAAGCTTAAGCATTTACATTCAAATAATGGATTTGTGTATAACTTGCATGAATTCATCCATTTTTATTAGTGTAGAGGAATTTTGAGAGATCTTATAATTACTTATACACCAATATAGAATATTCTATTTGAAAGGAATAAGAGAAATACTCTAGAAAGAGTGCTTTCTATATTGCATCATGCAAACCTTGACAAGGATTTTGGGAAAAATTATTATTGAGTGTAGTTGAGGTGATTAACCTTTCACCTAATACTTCCAAAGGCTAGAAATGTCACAAAATCTATGGAATGGGTAGCCATCACACTATGATCACCTTCAAGCTTTTTTTTGGTGATGCGTATGTCCATGTTCTAAAGAAAATGAGATGAAAGTTGGATTACAAATCCAAGAAAAGCATTTTCCTTGTGTATGGTAGAGATGGATTATTTGGATATCTCTTGTGGGATCCTAAAACATGTTTAGTATTAAAAAAAATAGTGATTTCATTTTGAATGAAATGAAGATGCATAAACAACATTTTAAAGATGTTGAAGTGAGAAGAGTCATATTTGAGTATGTTAGCGCTCTTTTACTAGTATGCATAAAAATATGATAGAAAAGGTTGTTCATGAAAATGTTCAACAATAGTTTGTTCGTGGCCTTGATCACTAATCATTGATATTATCTTCCTGTGTCTCATATCCACCTCATAGATTTGTTTAAGGGATGGGTTTTTTCATGTTGAAAAATGCTAGAAGCTATGCAAGCAGATGATCATATCGTTGAAGCATCCATCATGAGTTAACTCGATCCTATTCATAAGAATGGTACTTGGGAATCGACTACATTGCCAAAGCATTGGAAAGCCTTACCATGCAAATGGGTATACAAGATGAAATTCACATCAGATAGTGATTCTCCAAAATATAAAGCATGGCTATTTGCAAAAGGATTCAAATAACAAGAAAGATGTTATTCTGAGAAAATATTCTCACTCATTATCAAGATGATGATATTATGTATGTTGATTTGATTAGTTGTAGAAAAGGAGTAAGAGCTGGTCCAAGATCTTATAGATGAGATCTATATGGAGCAACCAGAGGGTTATGCGAATCTTGACAAAGGGAGTCTAGTATATAAGCCCAAGGAGATCTTGTATGGATTTACGTAGTCACCTAGACAATGTTTTCAAAAGTTTTATCCATTCATGAGCTCCCAAGGCTATGTTGATAATATGTTGATCGATGAGAAGTCCTCAAAAGACTTGCCTCTCTTGAAGGCAAAGTTGAGGTCGAATTTTGACATGAATGATTTGGGAAGTTCTTAGCACATACTTGATATGAGGATTACTCGTGATAGGAGTAAGGGACACATACTTTTTTTGAGAATGATTACATAACCAAAGTACTTTATAGATACAATATCCATGGTGGAAAGGCATTCAATGCACCATTGCTCACATATAGAAGTTGAGAAAGGATGATTGTCCCAAAACTTGGCGAGGAGAAAGAATTCATGATCGAAATTCCTTGTCAATATGTTGTTGATTGTTTCATGAATGCTATGGTAGCTACTAGAATAGACATTTCATATGCATTGGGGGTTGTGATAGATATGTTTTAAATCCTGGAAAGAAGACACACCATCAAAATGTAAATACGAAACACACCATCAAAATGGGACAAAATTTTATAATATGAATAAGGATTTCTTTACATATATATCATCAAATCTTGATTCTCTTCTGAGTATTTGTGCCTTTGGTATCTCCCCTCTATACCTAAGAAAATCCTCCTTCCGTAACCCTTAATCTTTTAATATTTACATCTTTTGTTGCAAGAGCATAACTAAACTAACACAAAAAGTAGCCTTCTCTTGATGTTTGTAATCCTAGTGCATAACTAAAGTTTCTTACCGAAACTACTCTTTATAAGAACAGAATATTATTTCTATTTATTGGAATGGGATGATGGCTCATGAACTTTGATAGAGCTTTTATAAAAAAAATGCAAAGGTAGGATCTTCAGAATATTGCCCATGGAAATCACAAAACACATCTTTGTTCATGTTTGGTTAGTGAGTAAGAGCATGGTCTTGAAATTAATTGGATGCCCTTGCTTCAACTATCAAGCTTGACCCTTTTCCTCTACTCAAAAGTTTTCTTCATCAAGAAATTCAATTTGGATTTCCTTTTTAAGAAAATATTTAGATATTCATGCTACATTCAAATAGAAAAAAATATTGAAACAAGTCGCAAACCTTTTTCATCTTATCCTCTTCAATTAACTCTTCTTTAGCAATGATGATTGTTCCTTTTTCATTGTCTACATCTTGAAGTTTTTAACCTCTCCCAAATTCATATATCCCCAATTCAACAAGATTTGATTCAAAAGCCTTATCTTTTAATGGGGGTTTCTCTTCAAGGCACATAGAGAGGGCTTGGAAAGAGTCTTCGAAGCTATCACTAGATAAGTTATGATCAAGACATAGGAATTCATCATTTCATTCTTCTTCGACATCAATGAAGGAATCTGCTACATCACATGTTTCAATCATTGTACCAAAGCAATAATCCTCTCTAATGTTAAACAAGATCTAAATTGAGTACAAAGGAATAAATTGCTTCCCTAAAATGTGATAGAATAGTAGTGTTCTCAAGATCAACGACTTTTTTGTGACCATCACAACTTGCTTACGCTCTGTGATAGTGGTTTCTACTTTAAAGAGTGCCACATCAAAATTTTGAACTTGCTTTGGTACAGATACAAATTCAATTTATTCTTCTTCATCTCCAAGGCCCTAGAGTTCTTCAATGTGTTAATGTGCTAATGAAGGTATCAATCATATGTTTGTTTCTCAATAAATTTATCTAATGAAATATGATCAAGATAAGGTAGTTAGTAACATGACTCATCATGCACTGGATACTTGAAGTGTCTTCCTAGTAATGAAGAAATTCTCCTACACTTTCTTTTCATCTTTGCCCTATTCAAAGCGTTTGCTCCAAACACCGTTGGATAGAGGTAATCAATCCCATTTAGGGTCATAACGTGCTCTTGAATGATCTTTAGAAAACTAGAATACTCTTCATTTAGAAATTCATTGGCCCATTCAATCAACGCATGATAATCAATAGAGGGGTTAAAAATAGTAGTAACATTAGGCAAGATAGATGCACCACCTTCTTTAATTATGGCATCAAGAAGTCTCTCTAAGGGAGAAACAATTATAACCTCTACACCTAATTGTTTATATTTCTCCATAAATCCTAAGAAAATAAGCCTTCAACTCTTTACAATTCTTTGTAATAAGGCATCACTCTTTACAAAAGAGGATGGCCAAAGAGTGGAAAATAAGCCTATCGGAGATTCTTGGATGTGCTATATTCATGCCATGTGCTTGCATCTATCTCTTCAAGTATATATTCCTTCAACAATAACAAAGATGCATAAGACATAGGTAGAAGATATGCCTTGATGCAAAAGGTACCAATTATGAGGCAACCATATGGCACAAAAAATGGCCCTTTAAAAGTTTTGGAAGTGCCTATTTTGTGCCATGTTTTCATGCTCAAGTGAAACACTAAAACAAAAAGAGCAAAGTAGCAAAGTTCAATTTCTTGAGGAACAATAGTGTGTGAAAATAGAATGTAAAAATGAGGACCAAGAACTTAAATAGAATGAAAATCGACTCTTGGAATTCTTAACGATCAAAGTCAAAACCAATGAGCAAATTCACGTGGTATGTGATCATTGGAACTCACTATGATCAAATCTAAAAACCAATAACATGCCACAATAGTCACATTTCCTAGGTAGGTATAAAGGTGGACCTCACTTTCATGAGTTCGGTTTGGCAATTTTGCTCTCTTGGTTCCCTCATTCGATTTTGTCTCTTCACAAAAATTTTCTTAGTTTTCCTATTGTTGTTGCCTCATCACATGTATGTTTGTTCCTTGCATGCTTTATTTCATACTCCTTCTTTTTAAACCAACCTCAGGGCCAACACAACCACATTTTTGCATCATGTGGTTGTGTTGGATGCGAGGGGTCTCAAGGACGATTGTCGTACAAAATAGGAGGTGCAAGATTGATTTGAGCACATAAAAGTTTGATAACATCTGATCAGCCCTTGTTAAGCCCCCATGTCCATCACAACCCACGTCCTCGAGAAGGGGGGGGGGGGGGAGGGTTGGATTAAATTCGACCCTCAACATTTATTAGGACTATGTGAAGACAAATCAATCTAAAAATGTTAGGTTGGAATTATTTATAATTTTGTTCTTATAGACTTAGGTCTTATCTATCTCTCTTTACGTATGCACAAATGGCTAGAACAAAGAAAACAACAAGGAAATTATATACAAAGCCTAGACTTCCTCCTCAAGATGCTTTAAACAAAGATATAGGCAAAGAGAAAAAATAGAATGAGGAGAAGAGCAAGGATAATAGTCAGAGTGAGGATTTCAAGTAGCAAACTCCAAATGCTCAAATGAAAAAGGAGTTCAAGTACCAAGTGTGATCTCTAAAAGAGAAAAGAAAGGCCCAAAAGTCAGTGTGGCTTCTTATTCAAGACTTAGCATTTAGGAGAGTTTTGAAGGAAATATCTTATATAATTTCTTAATTATCAAGGAGATTTATCTATCAAAATGTCAAATGGTAGATCCAACCATCCTCTCCTTGCAAGAAGAAACTAAGAGTAACCCTCATGGTAAATGACTTTGTAATGTCCAAATTGAGATACAAATTTGATCAAGCAATTGAACCATAGCTATCAATGACCATAAATTTTTTTTGATCTTCTTAGTACTCCTTGAACAAAGAGAAGAGAAAAATCATTAATTGTAATTGAAGATGTATCACAATTGTACTCTATAAGGCACTTAGAGGAGGTAGATTAGAGCAAAAAGAAGGATGAAAAATTGATAGAAGAGTATCTTTTCTTACTTCAGGATGCTCAAAAACTAGAGCAAATGAATTTAAAAGCACTCCACAAGACAATTGGACAAATTTAAGTTGATGTATCAATGTCATGGGAAGCATAATATTTTATAGACATCAATCGAGAGGACAATAAGCTTTTGAAGGAGTTCAACCATTAACTCTCTAAGGCAGTTTTGAATTGTGCACTCTAGTATTTTTCTCTTGCATATCATAGAAATATATCTGTCTTTATCCTTATTACTTCCAATATTGTCTTTGATTGTGTTTTTAAGGAAAACAATCGACACAAACATATGGCACAAAAATGAGGGGTCAAAAAAAATCTCATCCCCATTTTTTCATCATTGAAATATGAAATAAAAATAATCTACATGAAAATAGTTAGAATCCTTATGATAAGGACCATATGTATCATAGAATCACTTTGAAAATATAATTTTAGGAAAAAAAATCTAGAATGGATGTCAAAACATATAAAACACTAGTCACAAAGATGATTATTACATCCTCAAAAGTTGAAACTTGATCACTTTGGGTCATTTTCAAGCAATACAAGATAACGTTTTCTCTGATCTTATGTTTACTACTACCCCATCAATTAAAAATCTAAACTGTGGCAAAACCTCATCAAAGTACTCTAAAAACTCTCGAACATTTTTTAGCTTCCAGTTGGCAGTGACACCTATTTTCTTAGGTTCAAAATATGGAGATATCAACACTTGTAATGAAAACTATGGACGAATTTCTTCTGAATATAAGGTTATCCAATATCCAAGCTTTTTTTCCATCTTCTATAATCCTACCTTAATACTAGGGAAAATCATCATGTGGCATCAAATTAAAAGAAAACTAGGACTTCCTTTATAGAGGATGATGTCTCCTAATTTTTGAACCTCTTTGCTACTCTAGTCCTTACCTCAAACATCATTATTATGCACAATTAAAACTCTCATATTCAACCATATTAGGTTTCTTTGTTGTAAATTCATGTTTTTGAAACATGCCACAAAAAACATGAAGAGGAAATAGCCATCGAATCTTGATCTTCCATGAAATGTGTCTTATTAACATTGCCCTTTGAATGTCTTCTTTGATCTTTCTCTAAAAACTTGAATGTTCCAATAGTTAGGAGAGTCCCAATTAATTGAAGAAATGGTAGGAGCTCTTGGATCAACAAACTCTCCATATGTATTACTTCATGATGGTACCTGATATTCTAGAAAATAAGCAAATAAATGCATGGTTTTGAAAAACATAATAGACTTGTTTGCATACACTATGGCTACATAATCGTTATGAATGACTTTGAATGTTCCCATTAAACATTCAACAGCTTGCCATTCTAGTGCATTGGATAGAAAAATATCTTAAACACAAGAAGATACCTTCGCAAAAATATTAATAACATGGAAAATGTTTAAACAAGATTCACTGTAGAAAGTTACCTTGAAAATGATGGAAAATGCAGACGATTGTCCAACATCAGATCCTTTGCATTGAACATATGTTGGATTCTCACAAAGCAAGCATATCTCCTTAATTTGAAATCTAAAATATGACCTTTCCAATGATTCTTTATGTCATTTCTTTTAACTCACTCTACTTTATGTGAAACTCTATAACAAGGTAGCATAGTCACCCACTCATTCAATTGCATAGATAGAGATTTCCATAGAGATCATCTCTTTCGTTGTAAACTTGAAGAACTCACATGGTTGGACTAATGACATGAGGAAGAAGAAGCCATTCAAATACTGAGACAATGTATTCACAATGAAGAAAGTTCAATAGTGATAAACTAATACTTAATGAGTTCATGAGTATTTATAGATAGAGAATATGAACCTTTTAAGTATCTTGATTTGACATGTCAAACATGGTTTTGTATCTTCAAATCTCCTTTTTTCTTGAAACTTTAAATGTTTGCAAGAAGATTCATTTTGTATGAAAACATAACATATCACTCAGAATACGATAATTTATGCCATCTTAGTGTAGCTTTTTGAAGCTTTCTACTAAAATGAAGCCTCTCTTCATATGATTAAGGCTGAGAGGAATGTCATTTTTTGTGCACGTGGCAACACACTATTTGTCTAATTCCTTACTATGTGATCTTCTAACGGCCTGTTTTTAGGATTTTTTGGCTCTAATGACTATAAAAAAAATCAGAGCAAGTGTAGAAGGTTGAGAGCAAGGATGAATTACTTTTAACACATGTATTAAAAAAAAAAAGATACGATTAACTAATAACCCAAAATTTTAGAGTCTCTACCTATTTGGTGGAAGAGATTATTGGGGCTTACGAGAGGGGCTGGAAAAAGTCGTAGACTACCTGAAAACTATAATTCCCACAAAATAAGATCTTCTAAATTTTCAAATTAGAAAAATTAAAATGTCCTTTTCTTCTTATTTCACAGTATTAAAACTAATATGGTACATCAAACACAAGGCCTAGATAGATGCATGAAAGTTAAAAAAAAATATATATCTATAAACGCTACGCTCTACATCCATAAACGGAATGAAAGATAAAACTTGATGTTGAGATAAAAAACCTCAAAAGTATGGATAGAATTCCATTGTTATTATGTGGTTGAAGGATAAACGTATTCTAGGATTAATGTATTCATTAAATAGTATGAAAATAATTTCTATAAAAGAATTAACATAATCACAAGGATTAATGTAATATCATGTGGATGATCATGGACTAGTGATTGATATATTAATAGCCTAAGAAATGAAGGCAAATGATGTCCCTCTACTACTTTAATTTATCTAAGATTTGATACTCACTTTAGGTAACTCATAGAGATAATGCTCACTAATAGATGAACATAGGAGTTTCTATCTCAAAGACCAAGGATGTATAGTCGTTCTCTATATGGAATGTGAGAGGAAGAATAGGTGTTCAAACAAAAAAAGCTAGAGTTTGGACAAAGTCATGATTATGAAAGAAGCTATGTCCAAGGAAATACAAGGTCCAATAATGTTAGAGTATTGAAGAGATACCAAATATAAGAGTTTGTAGTTTTGGGCAACAAAAGAAGCCAAAGTGTAGAAACATGCTACGTATGTGGTGAGAAAGGCTATTTGCAAAATGATAGAAAGATGAGAGAAGAAGGTAAGGTTATCTAAATAAAATATAAACTCAAAACACAATGTTTACTTCACATGTTCAAATCATTAAGGCCAGAGAAGGACCTTTGACACAAGACAATCAAATCAATTTGAAAAGAGTAAAGGGCATGACAAGGTACTAAAGCCTCATGGGGGGGAGAATACTTGCTCTACGACCATCTTGATGAGTTTCTTATGAAAACAGGGAATCGAGGGGGAGATGAATGACAATTGTAGCCCACATCCAAATAGTTTAGTTAAGAGGGCAAACATGTACAGTATAGAAATGTCTAGGGCCTTGTTGAATGAGATGAATGGATCAACTTCTTATGGATAGATGTAGTAGAAATAAATCCATGGATGAAGGAAAAATACGAGTTTAGCTTATGAAGAGGGTGCGTGAAGCTAGGATACATTTGTATACACCGTATGATCAATGGCATGGAGCCACTAGGTGGAAAAACACCCGAAAGGGGTTGTTTGCTAAGGATGGATTAAGGAAATTGACAAATGTCATCTTTCCGTGTGTACAAATATATAACATTCTTGTCTCATTTAATCCTATGGAAAAATGTTTTTTTTTAAGAAAATATGCTCTAAAAGTACCACTAACATGATGAAATTTCTCTTATTCAGTGAATAGTTTCTTGTTTCCATACAAAAATATATATTTTGTAGACTGCACAATGCAAATCTTTAAATTTCCAAGAGAGAAATGATTTTTGAAGATACAAAATATTTTTGGGTTCATAAAATTCTATGATATTTTGGTCACAATTCATACATCAAATCAAAAGTTTGTGAATCTCTTCAATTTGTACTAAATTTTTTGTGTAAAGATACTCATGAAGTTTGTGAATCTTGGTTTCTTGCTTTGTGCATTTTCTACTTTTTTTGAATGGCTTCTACTTCTCATCGTCCTTCCAATCATGTTACCTCATGTGAGGTTTAAAAAAAAAAAGAGAGGATTCCTTACGGAAACCTCTTTTTGTGCAGCTAAATGATTGGCTGACTATGCTTCCTAGTTGTACAGGTGTCCATAGAGTGAACTGAGTTAAAAGGGACAATAGAAAAAACCATTGGAAAGGTCATATTCTCAATTTAAAATTAAAGAGACGTGGATGGGTTGCAAGAGTTCAACATGTGTACACTCCTAAAGATCTGGTGCTAAACAACCATCTGTAATTCTCTGCATAGTATAAGTGGCATTTAACAATGCTCTTTTATCATTTTGAGTTGTTTTTGTGTTACAAGCTATCTATTTCTATATTGAATATACTCTTCCTTCCTATGTTGAAGAGTGGCAACCTATTGAATGTTTAATAGGAACATTCAAAGTTCTTCATAAGGATTATGAAGACCTTTTATATGCAAACAAATCTTTTCCATTTCTCAATAGCATTCAATTCTTTGTCTAATTTTTTGATTATGAGGAATCATCAGGGAGGAGTGCTTATGGAAATCTTGTACATCTTCATGCTCCTTGCATCTCTTCATTAGATTGGGATTCTCTTGATTGATCAACAGTTTCAAGTGTTCTGTACAAAATGAAAGATGACATACAAAGGGCCTTGTCACCGAGCTGAATGTCACGAAGGATAAAGATTCAATGGTTTTAACCTATTCACATTTTTGTACCATGTTTTAGAAACATGGTATTACAAAAAACAAAAATAATGTGGTTGAATAGGAGAGTTTCAATTTCAGAGATTGATGATGCTTTAGGTAGGCAATGGAATAGCAAAGAAGTTCAAAAGCTACGAGAAATAATTTTATGTAAAGTTAGTCCAAATTCTCTTTCAATAATATCTCAATAATATCTTGTTTTAGGATATGACTACAAAAGGTGGAAAAGAAAGCTTGGACTCTAGATACCCTTGGATTCAGAGGAGAGCTATTGAGAATTTGAGTTAGAATTATTGATGCATCCAGAGTTTGAAGGGTTCCTTTCTCTACAAAACTAGTATTTACAACAAGAGCAAATAAATATCTTCCAACATATGTTGGAAATTCATCGGCTTAATCTGAAGAGATAATCATAGATACAAAAACTATACATCTACTTTTGCTTTTTATTCTTCCCCTTTTTGTGCTTATTCTTTGAGACATGCTTCAATGGAGAGTGAATTGGAGGACCCTTCTTCTTATCTTTAGTCTTTTTATTTGGTGGAGGTGGTGGACGAGAATCTAGATCATATGGACAGATAGCATCTTGGAAGATGGCATGGATTGCTTTTTCTTTGACCAATGGAACCATGTTCCTAGATAATCAGATAAATTAAGATCACAATTATAAAACCTGCACTCTAAGAACCTTATTGCATTGGAAATTACTCTCCATCCACATGATGTATTGTCTTTCTATATTGGCACAAGAATTTGCATATACCCAAACTTTTTCTCTTCGTTCCAATTGCAAATTCTTTTACTTCATGTCAATGTGCATTTTCAAAACCTTCATAGCACTGCAAAACTATAGAAATATCAAAATGCATGGAAATGGTGATACAATAGAGCATTGGAAGTATACGAGAACTTACAATTTGCAATTGCCATGTTGTGATTGAAGAGAATTCATAAAAAAGTCTTGATATTCATTAAAATAAAAATGAATAAGACTCCAATGACCCCTAGAAATCTAACTCACACTTGTAAAGAAAATTTCAACCTTAGGAAAAGCATGAACTTATATGGAATATATAAATGAAACCCTATTTTTCAATATATGCATAAATTATACATTCTACTTCCTCACTAAAACCCTTGAGGAAATGACCAATTTCTCCATGCTTGAATAATATACATTGAGTCACAAGGGGATCTAGGATAAGACCTTCCTTGAGATTAACTCTTCACATTGTTGGAATATGACCCTACAATATAAAACCAAGACTAGGTGCATCAGAAGGCCTTTAATTACTAAAAAAATGATGAGCATATTATGGCCATAAGACAATACATGAGAGCTATGTTGACTATACTGTTAGAGATCTCAACATTGAACTCTTTCAACATTTTGTTGTCTTCAAGCCTTGTTGATATATTTAGGTAATGATGTATGTGAAAACAGTAGGACCACCCGGGAAGTTTTTTCCCTCTTTAGGAGGTTTTTTCCCTCAACTTGTATATATGCCTATAACCCTAATGGGTCACTATCTTTCTACATTCTAATGGTAATACATTCAGTATTGTGTGTTGTGCTCCAAGCTTCTTCTTCTTCCTTGTGTTGTTCATGTGCTTCCATAAGCCTGAAACTCCAACAAGTGGTATCAGAGCAGGTCATCGCTTCATCTAGGGCATCGTCGACACCTTTTCCATCACAATCTTGAAATTGCATGAAAATTGGTGAGCATACTCATGGTGATATGAACTCGTTTCGGCCTCTGAATGCACTATCGTAGTGCATGTGCATGAAATTTCATCTTTTGTGCCAAATACCTATACACATTTTGGTTCACAAGTATAAGCAACTCAAGGTCTACTACAGGTTTAGCAAAACTCAACAAGGTATTGATGTTCAAATTTTTGAGATACAATCATTTTTTTGCATCAGGGTATTTTAGTCAGTGGCCATGGTTGAAAGCAGTGATATATTCCATATGTTGGCTATTGAGGATAAGTTGGATGGTACCAATTACCCATTGTGGGCTTATATGATACATCATCTATTGTTGCAAAAGGACTCTGGAATATTGTGCAAGGTGTTGAAAAATGTCCTATTACACCTATAAATACAATTACTGAAGCTGATGCAGATGGCATTAACGATGGTGATATTCTTTAGGTTCATGTTCGTGTTATAGTTCCTACTACACCTACTATAGAGCAACTTTGATCAGATGGCAAAGATGCTCAGGCACATGCATTGATAGCCTTGTGTGTCAAACGTGCCATTATTCCTCATCTTCACTCTTGGAGAATAGCTAAGGATGATTGGGATACACTTACCACTTTATACTAGGCAAAGCATGAGGCTTGTGTTGCTTACCTCCAAAAATAGTTGGAGAGTGAACACATGAATGAAGGAGATTACATGGACAGTTTTTTGACAGAGATCAAAGATTTGAAGGAGCAGTTGATTTCTGCTGATGAAATATTATCTAATATTTCAATTATGCAAACTGTTCTATATGTTCTTCCAAATTCATATAAGAGTTTTGCTTCTATTGTTTGATTGATGATGAAAGGCATTCCGAATGCCTTCACATTTGACAAGTTAATCTTTGTTCTATTGTAGGAAGATCAGTCTAGCAAAACAAGTCGATTATGTGGGTTGCAGATCAAGCTTTACTTGCTAGTCAGAACCACAAAGGCAAATGGAGCTCTTCTATTAGTAAGAAAAAATGTGCTAATTCTCCACAATCAAAGAAGGATGACAGAGAGGAGAAGAAAATAGAAAAGCATAAGTTGTTTTGCAAATACTGTAAAGTAAATGATCATGTCATAAAGATTTATCCAAAAGTGGCTGCTAAAGAGGAAATGAAGAAAGATATTAGAATGGTTGTTGTAGAGGCCTCTACACCCAAAACAGAATCTGCTAATCTTATGCACAATGAAGAATGAGCATTTATCACTTTTTGCAATTATCACCCATCTTCTCATTAATAGTGTCTATCTACACTAGACTCAGATGTTTGGTACTTTGATAGTGGGTAAACCAAAAATATTACCTCACAGTGTAGTTTTTTCACTTCACTTGAGTCTACCCCTACAAGGAATACTATCACATGCACCAACAATGCCTCTGTTGATAGCAGTTAGGGCACCCAAGGATTGACAAGACAAGGAAGCCAGCGGAGAGAGTCAGTGCAAAGAGAAGGATTAAGTAGACAGAGCAGTCAACGCAGATCTGGCAGATAGGCCCTTCAATTTTCTCCAAATCAACATCTTTATAACAATGATTCTCATCACTAACAATCATTGTAACTACCATTTCACCTTTTTGTAACTCCATTTTGTTCAAGCCAAGGAGTCCTCGAGCTTGAGGAGTATTAGAAGTATCACCCTACCAATTTTCATAATTTTTAGACCTCGTTTGAGCCCTCAAATAGGCCATGGAACCTAATTTTTAACTAGGTCAGACACTAGGTCTGGACAGGGCCAAAAACTAGTCAAAAACTATAAATAGAGCTAGAGAGCTCATTTTTGAGGTTACCTTGTTGTAGAATTGAACTTGTAAGAGCACTTTTGAGAAATCTATCCATTGCATCTCTCTCTTTGTCTTACCTTGTGTGCACGTGTGTGTATGTGTGTGCATGTTAGTGTGCTTCTCACTCACACACTTGTGCCATCACTTGTTAGAGGTCTTCATACCATCCTCACGTCTTCCCGGATTGACATTAAAGGAGGTGCTACTCATCACTGAGCTACACCAAATTTTGGCACCGTTGCCGGGGATCAAGCTTTGAGGACGAGCGTGTGATGGTAAGACGTAGAGTTGTGATGTTGGCGTTGTAGGTAATTTCTTTACTTTTCCTTATTTTTCTCTTTCTTACTTCATCATTATCATCACCATCATCATCCTCACCATCTCCCACCTCCATCTCCATCATCGTGAAAATTTCAGTTTTGATCATATCACCTTCTCCCTTCCATTTCCCTCATTTCACTTGTGAGAGAGAGCGAGAGAGCGATTTGTGTGCACTGTTTTTGCATGTTTTTTGAGTGTGCTTGCAGGATTTGGCTGTATCATCCTCTCCAGCAGGCCACACAGGTACAGAAAAGCTCTACACAGTCTCCGGGGCATTCATCTATTGACAGAAAAATCGCTCCTTTGGTAAAACTAAGTGCACCACAGTAGACTAGAGGCCTTGCACATCACAAATCCATAAAAATTTCTGAAAAATTTGCATTTTTGTTGTCCACCGCGATTGACAGCCCAGTCCATCGCGATTGATAGTGTCCGCCACGACAGACAGTCAGTCCATCGTGATGGACAGTCAGTCCATTGCGATTGACAGACCCCAACGGACACGTGTCCATCGCGACGGACACCCCTGTCCATCGCGACTGACAGAAATATCACGATTGACACCCCATCTTGCGAAAAAGTGTATCCATCATGACTCATAGACCCGATTGACATAAAGCCATGCAAAAACCCCGAAATCTTTGTCCATCGTGACCGACACCAGTCCATCGCGACTGACAGCAGTCCATCGTGACCGACACCCCTGTCCATCGCGATTGACACGTGTCCATCGCAACTGACAGGCCACGAGGGACAGCTCTGTCCATCGCGATTGACAGCCTGTCCATCGCGATTGACAGCCAATTTCGGCCAAATTTCTAGGGTTTTTAATTTGAGGTTTGTGGTTAATTTTGGGCATAAAGATTGGGCTATAGGGCATATAAGGAGGCTATAAGCAAATAATTTGAGGAAACCCTATTGGCCTGTTAGCCTGTTTGAACCCTGTTTTAATCCCAAAACCCTGATCGCGCATAACTTTCTCATACGAAATCCGTTTGCTGTGATTCTTGTTTTGTTGGAAAGCTCGTGGGGAGTATAACCAAAACTTCCACTGGTTACGGTAAAATTAATATCAAGATTATTAGATATAGTATTTTGAAGTTGACCATATCCAAGGGAACAAAACCAAGGGATCTCTAGAAGTGTTTGTCATAAAGACAGAGGGCAAATTGATATCTAAATTGCATGAATGGAAGTGATTTATTTTGTCATTTGAATCTAAGTCTTGACCTAACCCTGTGACTTTTACAGGTCCATTGAGAGCACTTGAGGGCATCCAAAGCAAGGGCTTTTTGCAAGCTTGAGAACGGGGTTCTTGAGCACTAAAGAGCAAGGGATTAGCAAGTGAGGTTGGAATACTCTCAACTCCCTTTGTCAATTCCTAGCATAGGCTAAGTGCGAGTAGTGTTGGAAGTAAGTCAGGTTGATGATAGGCATTTGTCAAGTTGAAGACTATTAAATACTCAAGTTCAAGCATAAAGATAGTCGCTTTGCGATCGATAACTTAAAAATAAAAGGAGTTAACGTGAAACAAACAAACTAAAAGTGTGGAAATTAACTCAAGAGTTCCTGACAACGTGACATCAGACAAGATCATAAACATGATAATCAACAAAAAAAAAAAGAACCAAGTAACTAATACGAAAGAACTGAGCAACGAGGTTGTACTCTGGGTAAAAATTGGGGCAACTTGATTAGGAATATGAACCTTAGATCAGGATGACACCTAGGGAGAGATAGACAGAGTCATAGGTCTTTAGAGGCTAGTGTCAATCATACTGCTAAGTCTTGGGCCCAGCAACTGAGCCATTATTTGCACTACCCTCGCTCTGAAACCAGTGAGTCCAAGATGTCTCAAGGTATGGAGAGACCTACAGGAAGTTCAAGTGTGTCATATTTACATAGGGTAGAAGGCCCCTACAAGATGTAGTTGGAATACCTTAGGACCAACTGATTAGGTGCTAGCATCTATGAGGACGGCCTAGGAAGATCTGTGGTTCAGATCAAAAACCCAAAGCAACCCATTGGACTAGAACGTCCAACAGCCAAGTTTGAAAATGGAGCATACTTGGACAAAGAAGGAACCATATATGTATTCACTAGTCACGCAGATAGGACAGATGAATTCAGAAATATGATCCCAAAAACGGACTTAGGTGACCTAGAGCAAGGGAGCATGGGTGTAGAACCTAAAACCCCTCGAGGCAAATCAGTTCTCACTAGAATTCTCACACCAGAATGGGTTCCCCACGATAATAAGAGCATAGATCTGCTCTTGAACCGAGAGAGTGATGAAGCCTTTTGGAGGTATAAGTCTGACCAGTCGAATGAGATAGGAACGATCACGATCTATGAGTTCAAAGACCCCGATAGCCCAGGCAAAGTGACCTATCTAGACAACACTTCATAAAGGATCTTTGTGGTTACAAAACATGGTAGGCATGCCTACACTTGGAAGGGTGAATTTGTTTTCCCCCAACCAAGATCTAATGTCTCTTATGGCCACCCAGGAGCGGGAACATCCCAAGCTCATGGAGCTCAAAGGGACAGAAGTAGATATAGACTAGAGGTAAGTTTTGCCAACCCCTTGGGAAGAGAAAGGATGAGAACGGAAACAAAACCTGAGAGACTTAGAACTCCAAGAAATCCAAGAAATGTAGATGAATTCCCTCTGCTAAGAGCTAGAGAGCACACGAGGACGTTGAGACCTACACAGCTAGTTAAATCCATGAAGAATTACTTCGATGGCACTGGAGACCCCTACGATCATGTGGCCAAGTTTAGGCAAGTCTTGAGAGCCGAACAAGTGGAGGATCTATTCACGCAGTACAATGCCTTTGGTCTAACCCTTAGGAACACAGCCCTTACATGGTTTCAACCACTAAATGAGAGACAATTTAGGAATATAGACCAACTACTAGAGGCATTCATTACTGAATTCTCTAAGAATGGCATACGACATAACACTTCCTCACTGATTCACAGTTTCAAGCAGACACCTCAAGAGACGGTTAGACTTGCAGGAAGAAGATTTAGGCAATATCTAGAGAGATGTCATGTTCCTGAGTTACCCACACTAGCCAAACAAGTGGCTTTATTCCTAGATGCACTGCTAAGTACCAAATTGAGATCGTACGTGTACTTGAAGGACCCTAGGACCATAGAAGAGTGTGTACGCATGTGCATTTGACATTGAAGATAACCTAGGGGAGGAATTAGAGCTTTCAAAAATCTACAATGATTCAGATAGTTCTTCTAGCCTCTCTTCCACGCAATCCACATCTATTGAGGAACTCGTAGAGAAGGTAGCTCAAAAACTAGGTGTCTCTAGCCAACAAATCCCAAGATTTGCCCCAGTAAAGAGATGCTATACTTGTGGTGGTGACCATATGGCAAATGTTTGTCCCATTATGGCTCAACCCCAAGTGAATCCTAGTAGCCAGTACTGCACCATAGAACGGAGGTACACAAATCACACAGCACAAGACTGCCCATACAATAAGCAAGTGGTTAGGCAAACCTACCCTCAGCCCTATCTACAACAGGGAAGATATCAGAACTAGTACCCACCACAACAGTATGCTAGGCCTCAACAAACCTACCAACCACAATATCCGGCCCAGCAGAGACCTCAACCAGTGCTAGCACAACAACCTCCTGCTCCAGCCAATATGATTCCTGTAAAGTATGCAGCTGCTGAAGAAAGTTTGAATAGAGCTATAGTCCCAGTGACTCCATTACTTTCGAAAAGTAACTCCAGTGACCATAGCTTTGATTCTACACATATTGATAGCCCCCAAGCTTATTACACGCAGTCTCCGGAACATGGTGAGTCCTACTATAGTGAAGAACCGAGTGAACCTAGTTGGGATCCAGAGTATACAAATGTCATGTACGCAAACCCCAACTCTAGACCTCAACCTAGGCAAATAAGACCCCCATTTCCTAGAGGACCATGCTATCGATGTCAGGAAGATCACCTCATTCGGGATTGCCCCATGCCAGCACCTACACAACCCCAGTCAATAACGATCCAGGGTTTTTGCCAAGATTGTGGAAAGGAGCATCTCATACGAGATTGCCCAAAGAACCCCAATAACATGCCGAAAATCACTCCCATGAATGTTATTGGGTTAGTAGTAGACTCTACAGGAAGTGTCACTTCCACTGCACCGGTACAAGTGGTCACTAGAGCCCAAGCTTTGCAACAAAATGAGGGCTTAGGCCAGGAAAAGAATTCGGAGGCTAGTGAGACTGAGAGCATGACAAAGAAAAGGACCAGAGCTTGGAAGGATAGTCGAGAAAGAATGAAAAGGCAATGGGCAAAGAAGATGAGTGAACTCGAGGAAAGCCTAAGAGAAACGAAAGCCAGGATAATTGAACTTACATCTCAACCCCCCTCTCACACTACCCCACCACCACCATTCCCATCTCCATCCAATCCACCACCTTCCAACCCGCCTCACACAATTCCACCACCCCCTAGAGTAGGATCAGTCCTAGCAGATCCCACTCCCGAGGACCTTAACATGATACTTAAGGCATATCAGGCCAGAATCCATGATGGGCCAAACGTGACGGATCATGAAAAGTGTTACCCTAGAGCCGAACTAGAGCTTGAACGAACTAAAATTTGTGCTAAGATGATGGAATCTGCTCAAACCATGTTTGAAGCCAGCCGCCTCTTTAACTTCTCTAGTTCTACGAAGATGCAGTTGCACTTTGATGGACTGCTAGAAAGATTGGAGAGGCTATTTGCACAATCAGAAGAGGAACCCGCCTCTCAAAATAAGGACAAGCCAAGTGAAAGGCTAAGCGTCCCCCCCCCCCCCCCGGAAGCTTATGTGCCTAATTCCACGGAACCAGATACATCTTCTTCGATGAATCGGTACTCACCCGAATTCCTACGAGAGATTCAAGAAGAGAAATGGGCAAAAGGGAGTGAAGTCCCTCCTCCCATTGAACTTGTGGATGACGTGCATGATCAATTCCCACAAGATATTCCCTCCATTTATGGGGAGCAGGAGAGTGCACAATCTCAAGAGAGATTAGACTTTGAGTCTAATTCTTTACATGAATTACCCCACTTCATAGCCCCATGGGAAGCTAAGTCTACTTGTATGAGAGTGCCTACGGTCATGGTACGAAACGAAGACTCAGTCGTACCTAGGAACACAGAGGTAGTGAAAAACACTAAAGAGCAGTGCAATCTCACATTAGAAGAGCTACTCAAGTGTTGCAGAGCTAAAGAGCGCACAAAGCAGAGAAAAAAGACGGGCTCCAAAATTTTTCCGATTTGGACACCACATTTTTTTGTATCATATTCATTCTTGTAATATATTTTCCCTTGTAAATGCACTAGAGGAGTCCTCTAGATGCATCCCCACAGAAAAGTAGAGAATACCCATGTACAATAGTAGGAAATTAGTCTCTTAGTGAATAAAGTGCCGGTCACTTGTGTGAAAGGACCATTGTTAGGGCACTAGTATATAAGTCAAATGTGACTCTTTGTAAAGAACTTTTTGCCATTGTGAGAATAGAGAGCACAGAAATTCGAATTTGTGTCTTCTTCACTCCTTATCTTCTTCTTCGCGAGCTTGTATGCAGGTGTATTGCTTGGAAAGAGTGCTTGTGAGTGTGGTCTATCCTTGAGAGTGTTTCTTTGCTGTAGGAAAGGTGTGTGCGAAGTGTAGGAAGTGCTGAAGTGTAGGAAAGTATTCCCGCGACTCAGTATTTCGCTCATAACTTGAAGTAAGAGCGTCGGAATTGAGTGAAACCACTGCCATTGGATGCGTCTTCTCGAGAGCTTCGAAACGCATATCCTATTCGCTATATTTGGAGTTCGGAGCTGGGAGAAAAGTCCAATATACCGACGGCTGCTGCACCAAGTATCGTTTCGCCTTGACCAACAGTTGGAGCTTGTTTGGATAAGTCTTTGCCTCATTACATTCTTTGAGTAATTCATTTGCATTGACCATCACATGATTGCATGTCCTCATACACTCGGCTAGGTTTGTATACTCTTTGGATTGATATTTAAAAGCGTGTATCCCCACTATATGCACTTGTGAGGGGATTGAGGTATAGTCTCTTTCTCCGCAAGTCCCTAAGTTGATACTTAGGTCAACACACTTTTTGGCGCCGTTGCCGGGGAGTGACGAATCAAACCGAGGCATTCGTGTGATGGTAAGTAGCTTTTTGGCGTTGAAGTAAGTGGAGGAGTGGAAATCTTCTCTTCTTTGGTAAGTCATTTTCAGCCGCACTTGCTACTTCTCATTCTTGGAGTGTGTGTAGTGAGTTGTTAGTTTAGGGAAGTGAGTAGAAGGAGTAGAGTAGGAGTGAGTAGAGAGTGGACCGAGTCATTAGAGTAGATTTTAGTTTTGTCCAATAAAGTTTCTTTTTTATAAGCCAGAAAACTCCAACTATAAAAGCCAAAAAATTTCATTTTGCAAGTCACTTGTTTAAGCAAGTATCGTGAGTGCAACTGTCGAGTATCGCGTGAGCTAGCAGAGATCGTGGGCGAGGAAACAAGCATTTGGGGAGTGCTCAGAGCAAGGGAAATTGATAAAGAGACTATAGGTGCTACCAAGGTGAGCTAGCCCACCATTTTTAATCAAATTTCTCAAGCAAATCAAATTAGGAAAGAAAGACGATCTGCGCTGAGTATCGTTAGAGCTCTCAGGGGGCAAGAAGTTGTGTTTTGATTGATACAGTGAGTGAGGATAAGAGAGAAGAGCTAGGTGAGCAAGGGGGTAAAATCACAAACTCAAAAACATGTGCTAAAATTTGTCTAAGGGTCAAGTATCGTTTTACTCCCGCGGTCGAGTATCGCGATACTTATCAAGTATCGTTTTGCTCCTGTGGTTGAGTATCGCGATATTTCCCATCGATCGTGTATCGTTTCATACCGATCGCGATATTTGGTCAAAGATCGTTTTGCCAGCGATCGTTGATCGTGTATCGTGGATCGTGTATCGTTTCGTGCCAATCGCGATACTTGAGAAGTATCGTTTGGTCAAAGGTCGCGATACCTGACAAGTATCGTGTATCGTTGGATCAGCGATCGTTTTCGAGGGATCAAGTATCGTGGTGCTGAAGTATCGTCGATCGTTTTTAACCAAGTATCGTTTGGTTCAAATATCGTGTATCGTCGGATCCTCAGAGATCGCGATATTTGCCAGCTATCGTGTATCGTCGATCGTTTCAGTCAGATATCGTGTATCGTAGGATTTCAAGTGTCGTGTATCGTTCCAGCCAAGTATCGTTTTATCCAGAGATCGTCTAGAGTAAAGATCGCGATACTTCGCAAGTATCGTGTATCGTTTTCATCCAGATATTGTGTATCGTGTCGGTCAAGTATCGTTTTGGTCCAAGTATCGTGTATCGCGTCTCAGAGATCGCGATACTTGCAAGCGATCGAGTATCGTTTCGAACCAAGTATCGGTATCGTTTCACTCAGCGATCGGTATCGTTTATCAGGTGTCGCGATATTTGTCAAGTATCGGTATCGTCTGAACATACATCAAGTATCGTCGATTCTAGAGATTGTGTAACGTATATTTTGAGAAGTCAAGTATCGTGGCCAAGGAAAAAGTTATTTTTCAGTCCCTTTCCAGCCAAATTTCTCTAGGCTTCTAAGCTATAGCTTAGAATTCTAGAGGCTAGAGGTGGACAAGATTTGATCAGAGCTCTTAAGTGGATGAAACTGAGATCCGGAAGAACCCTAGGAAGCCGAAGAAGTGTAATTTCTTCCGTAGGGAGTGTAGCCGAACCAAGTAGCCGTTCACACTATTCTGAGACCTCCAGTGAGTCAGAAGGAGAAATTCCCATGGCTTCAGAGGATATGCAAAACGCTGTACCCATGATTGGCCAGATGTCCATCATTGAGGGAGAATACAAAACTTCCTTAGAGTATGTGAACACCAACCACAATGAGATCCCAATCTATTTGGATGGTCTAAACAGATCGGTGGCCAGACTGAGGAAGGTTTCAGAGGCTTACATCGTGCCTAGACCAGCCGTCAAATATGTAGGAGGTTTTTACATGGACAAACAAGATATTCAATACATGGTCACAGAACACCCGGAAATCATTAATGAGCGTGGTGAAGAAAATAATGCTTCAAGCTTAAATGGAGGTGGAAACGAAGAGCAAGTAACTACTCCTAGAGGGAGATCTACAATTACTAAACTTTGGAGAGGAGACCTAATTCCCCAGGATGATACTCTAATAGATGTATATTTGATCAACGGGATGGAGCACCTGCTCAGAGCCCATTCCTCTATATGGGAAGCCGCTCCTAATCCAGTTACCATCTATGAGTTACAAGATCCTGAGTTCCCCACCATCATCACATATGTGGATAAAAATCACAGAAGATATTGGCCAATAACAGAATTAGAGAGAGCTGAGTTGAAATATCAGAACATCCCAGTGTTCCCCCCTAGGGACCAAGCCACCACTTCACGAAATCCACTTGGAACATCACAGAATGATTCATATCAACAGTCGGGACAAACACAACAAACACAACAAACCCAGATCCCAGTCAGACCACATGTACAATTTGCAATGCCTGCCATTAATCCTAACTACCGGCCACAACCAGCTATAGACCCAAGACATGGAGTTCATGCTCCAGTCAGACCACAGGTAGTGAGAGGACAAGGCATACCAATAGGGAGACCAATCTTCCCAGTGATGCCTAGACAACCTGAAGCAGGAAGACGACTAAGGCCGATCCAAGTCGCCAAGTGCATGAGAAATCACTATGATGGCTCTAGTGAACCTTACAACCACATAGCAGAATTTAAACAAGTAATTAGAGCCGAGCAGGTAGAGGACTTCCTGATTCAATATGAGTCCTTTGGTCTCACCTTGTCAGACACAGCTTTGGCTTGGTTTCAGCCATTGGACCCGAATACCTTTCAGAACATGGAGCAGGTATATCAAGAAATGATTGAAGAATTTACCAAATCAGGAATTAAAAATAATTCTTCGTCATTAATCCACAGCTTCAAACAAGTCCCTACCGAGTCAGTAAGATTGGCAGCAAGGAGATTCAAGCAGTATGTGGATAGATGCCCCGTAGAAGAGAGACCGACGCAAAACAAAATGGTATCATTGTTCTTAGAAGGACTGTTGAAAGGAACCTTGAGGTCATTAGTGTATGTAAAGAGAGTTCGAACTTTGCAAGAATGTATGAAGGAATGCATAGACCTAGAAGATAACCTTGCAGAAGACCTGAAAGATAACCTTGCCTGAAGTAAAGAGACCTCAGAACGATGAACTTGGTATTGAGAGAAAGGAAGGATCCATAGTCCCTGAAATAGAAGGAGACTGGACTAAGGATCTTTGGGCACGAGTTCAAGAGGACAAGTGGAAAAAGGTAGAAGGAATGGAACCGCCCTTTGAAGAATTAGAAGCAGAAAACGAAATAGAGGGGTCAATACCTGAACTAAATTCAGAAGAAATTTTTCCGATGGATGCAAGTGACAAGGAAGAAGAAAGTGTGAAGGAACTACCCAACTACACAGGGGAGTACGAGCACAACTCGGAATTGTATCGCATTCCATCAATAAGGAGACGGGAAATGAACCCATCAGTCCAAACATCTGAAATCATACAACGTCTTAGGGAGGTAAAAATCCCATGTACCCTAACATTCGAGGAACTGTTAAAGGTAAAACCACATTTAAAAGAGAAATTGATCAATCAATGGGAAGTCAAGGAGGAAAAGAAAGAGATAGCTGACGAAGTAAAAACAGTAAGAATTCCAGTGGATAAGGTAGGAGACTTTAGTGAAGGAGATGAAGGAAATACCTGTCTTCCAATCACCTATAGGGGTTACACTACCAAAGCCATACTAGATTCAGGAGCTGGTGTTGGCATTGCTACAAAAGAAATTTGGGAGAAATGGGGACAACCAGCATTAAGACCAACACGCATGAAAATTCAAATGGCAGATGGACATACGGAAAGACCCTTAGGATTGTTGGAACGAGTAGTCTTCACTACGTGCGGAGTGGAATTCGAACACACCTTAGCAATTTGTCACTTCGAAAGGCCAAGCAATTATGAAATGATCTTGGGAAGACCTTTCATGAGACAGCTAAAGGTCGTACAAGATTGGGGAAAAGATGCAGTATACCTACAACACGCACGGACCACCACTAGGATAAACCTACATACGTACACATATCAAGATGTGCCACCTCTACAATGGAATCAAATCCATAAAGAGGAAGATGTTCAATCGGTTCATAGTGCAGGTTCTAGTGATCAATCCTGGATGCACGAGGACACTCATCTATGGATATGTCAAGCTGCAAAGAAGGAAGAAGAGAGAAGAAAAGGATGGCAGCAGAAACAAGGAATAGAGAGGTCTGTACAAGATCCAGCCTATATGCCACAAGTATTTCCGGATGAAGAATTCGAACCTCACGGTTGGATGGAAATCTTAGCTACCCTCGATGTCTGTGTAAACGAAGAAGTAGTGACCATGAACGAATGTATCGATGAGGAAGGTTATGATGTTAGCCTGTATATGGTAGTCCTTCAGGAGGCAGAAGAAGGAGAAGTGATCGAGAAAGACTGGAAGGAGGACTACGAGAGCATTGAAATGGAACCTGAACCCATGGATCTAGGGATTAGTACCACCAACATAGAAATCACTAACAATGAAAAACATAAGGAACTCACACAAAAAGAGGAATTAGAAGTTGAAAGGGAATTAGAAGATGAAGAAAACAAACTTCAAGACCAATTTGAGGTACCAGCTCATTTTAAAAAATACGAAGTGGAAGAGAGGAAAATTGCTATTCAAATGCCTAAAAGAGAAGCACAACCTGGAATAGCATATGATAATAAGGAGCAAACCAAAAAAATAGTTGTGACTATGGTAGGAGGAGAAGAACGATGTACATTCATAGGACAGGATGTCACTTTAGAAGAAGAACAAGAGTTAATTCGACTCATAAGAGAATACCGGGATGTCTTTGCTTGGACTTATAAGGACCTAAAGGGAGTAGATCCATCTATATGTGCGCATAGAATCCCCATGACATCCGAAGCCAAACCTTCAAAACAGAGACCATATACTTATAATGATGTGTATTCAGCCAAGATAAAAGAAGAAATAGATAAGTTGTTAGATGCTGGATTCATCTATGAAATTGAGCACACGGAATGGGTGTCACCCTTGGTGGTTGTACCAAAAAAGAATGGAAAGTTGAGAGTGTGCATCAATTTGAAGAAAGTGAACGCCGCAACCATAAGGGATAGCTATCCCTTACCAATCACTGATCATCTCTTGGAAAGGGTAGCAGGGAAGGAAGTTTATAGTTTTTTGGATGGCTTTTCAGGGTATAATCAGGTAGCCATTGCTTCTGAGGACCAACATAAGACTGCATTTGCAACTGAATGGGGAGTATACGCCTTTAGAGTCATGCCTTTTGGTTTAACGAATGCCCCAGCTACATTCCAGAGATTGATGTGTCATGTGTTCAAGGAATTTCTGAGAAAAAGCATGGAGGTATACGTGGATGATCTTTGTACATATTCAGCTATACGATCAGAGCACATCCCTGAACTTGAAAAGATTTTTTCTAAATGTCGACAATATCGAGTATGCCTCAATCCTGAAAAATGTGTCTTCATGGTGCGACAAGGGAAAATCTTAGGACATATTGTCTCTAAGAATGGGATTTCAACGGATGAAGACAAAATTAAAGTAATTTTGGATTTACCAAGACCTAAAACTGCTAAAGAAGTTCAAGCATTTATGGGACATTGTGGTTACTATCGAAGATTCATACATATGTACGCCATAATTGCTAGACCTCTTTATGCATTATTGACTCTATTCAATTGGACCGAAGAATGTGAAAAAGCCTTTAATGAGTTAAAGAATCGATTGAGTTCAGCACCCATTCTTCGAGTCCCAAATTGGAATAAACCGTTTCACATTCATGTGGATGCTTCCAAGTTTGCCATTGGTTGCATCTTAGCTCAACCAGCTGACACAGGGAAATTAGACCACCCGATAGCCTATGCCAGTAGACAATTAAACCAAGCGGAACGCAATTATACTACTACAGAGAGAGAAGGCCTAGGGATGGTATACGCAGTCAAGAAATTCAGACATTACTTATTGGCAAACAAATTCAAATTCTTCATTGATCATCAAGCCCTATTGTACTTAGTCAACAAGCCTTGTAATACAGGACGACTAGTACGATGGTTTTTATTGCTAATGGAAGTTGATTTTGAGGTAATAGTCAAGAAAGGAAACACCCACATAAGAGCAGACCACTTATCTCGTATGACCCATGGAGAACCACCCATAGGAGTACCCGATGACCTGCCAGATACTTATCTTTTTAACCTGGAAGTATGTCCTCAGTGGGCAGAAAAATTGATCCCGATACTTACACATGGACCTAAAGATGGGATCATGCCAAACCAAACGCAAGATCTCTGGAAGACTAAAAGCCTTCACATCATTGCGGGAAGTTTGTATCACCAGGACTCAAGCGGATTGCTGATGAGATGCGTAGAAGAAGAGGAACAAGAAATGTGGCTTCAGAAAGCACATGCAAAGAGATGTACATAACTATGTGTCAACCTGTCAAACCTGTCAAGAACAAACCCCAGATGAGAACTCTACATTATGCTATTCTACAATAGCACCAAGATGGAGTATGCCTCTAGTAAAGTTCTTGAAAACTCGAGAGTATCCTGACGGAGCTACTTTAGCAAGGAAACGTGCTCTTGAAGAACAAAGTAAGGATTATGCCATCATAGGAAAACAACTTTTTAAACGCGGGAAAGATGACCAACTAAGAATGTGCATTCATGAAAATGAATATCTCTCTGTCTTAGAGATGGCCCATACAGGAGCTGCACGAGGACACTTCTCTGCAGACAAAACAGCAAAAATGATCCTCTTTGCTGGAATGTGGTGGCCAACTCTACATCAAGACGCCATGACATATGTGCAACAATGTGATACTTGTCAACGAACGAAATATCCTATTAGAAGAGATGAGATGCCTCTTAGACCCATGATGAGTGCTAGAGCTTTCACGAAGTGGGGAATAGACTTCATAGGACCTATTAGCCCACCTGCAAAAGGTTCACATGCCGAATACATAATTGTAGCCACAGATTACTTGACCAAATGGGTTGAAGCAAAAACAACAAAGAAAAATGACGCAAGAACTACAGCCAAGTTTCTCTTCGAGAACGTCTTCACTAGATTTGGACTACCTATAGAGATTGTGAGTGATAGAGGTACGCACTTTGTTAATAAAGTGATAGAAGCCTTGTTGAATGAATTCTTAGTAATTCATAAGAAATCTGCCCCTTATCACCCACAAGCAAATGGACAAGCAGAAAGTTCAAATAAAATCTTGTGTACTGTTCTCACCAAAATCGTTAACAACGGTAGATCAGATTGGGATAAGCAGTTACACCATGCTTTATGGGCATTCCGAGTAGCCTATAAAACTGCAATAGGCACTACTCCTTTTAACTTAGTATATGGACAAAACGCTATTTGGCCAATTGATTTCTTGATTCCCACTCTTAGAGTTGCAACTACTTATGAGTGGACCGGACATGAATTATCAGCACAATTGGACCAAATAGAAAAACTTCATGAAACTAGGTTACAAGCAGTAGCGGGTATTTACGCTGCGAAAAGACGACAAAAGGCCTATTTTGATGCGCATATCAAGGACAAAAAATTGAAGGAAGGAGATTTAGTTTTGGTATACACTTTGAAACAACATGCTAAGAAATTGCAAAAGAGAGGATATGGCCCATTAATCATTAATCGTATATCTACAGGTGGAGCCATCAGCTTAGCAACTCTAGATGGAGATGTGTTACCAAACTACATCAGTGGGTGTAGAGTAAAGAAATACCTCGAACCATTAACTGACGAAATTATGTCACGATTACTCAAAGGTAAAAATAGACGCATAGAAGAGGAGAGAATACGAGAAGAAGCGAGACAGGAAGCCCTGGAACGCATCAGAAAACGGAAAGAGTGGATGAGAGAGCGAGATGAAAGATATCGTCAAGGAGAAGAACTCATCCCCATGGCTAATTTTAGAGCCACTGAGAACTCAGGGCAACAAAGAAGACAACCATACTTGAATCTGGGAGCAGGACGAAAAGAGTACCATTTAGTGGATGCTCTCATAGACACAGGAGCAGCCATAAGCTGCATCAGATTTTCTTTGTCTCAGAGACTTAAAGAGGAGTTACGCCCATCAAAGGCACAACTGATAGGAATAGGAGGAAAAATTACTCAATGTATAGGTGAGATAACCTTACCTTTACATATGGGGAACAACACTATGGAGCAGAGACTCTTAGTATGTCATGATCAGGATTTGCTCGAAGATGTTGTGTTAGGACAAGATTGGATTTATGAATATGAGGTAACCATTCAATTGGCCTTAGGATACATCTCAGCCAGGATAGGACATCGTGAGGTATTTAGTTTGCTAGACGAACGACCACTCAAAACCGCTAATATAGAGCCAGAAGTTCATTACAATGAACAAAGTCATGATTGTCTGATCACTAGCAATATAGAAACCCCATTGTCAAGTGTTTCTCGTGAGAATACTGTAAATTCGGTGTGCTTTCCGTCTTTGAGTATAGAGAGTCACAAGAGTGCACATGAACATGAAATCAAGCCCAGTGAAACACAGTGTACAAAAGAGAATACTCCTTTGCAAGAATTGAAGTCTACACCTGTGAAAGAATACCCTATTCCACATTCTACACTAGCTTGGATAAGGAAGGATCAAAAGAAGGCATATCTTCAGCAATAGAAAAATCTTCGACATCAGCGTGTTAAATCGAATAAGAAGACAAAGAATTTTGAGCACCAAGGTCAACCTCGACTCACTAGAATATGGATTCCAAAGAAAGTGATAACTGCACAACCGGATCGAACACGAATATGGATCCCAAAGTCATGTACTTCAAGGACGACCAACCAAAACAATGAGCATCCTCAGAAGGGCAATCACCATCAACATGGTCAACAGGCACACCAGCCAAGAAAGAAGACCTATTGGAGAAAGAAGGAGTCTGCAGATGCAATACAAACCAACTTGAGATTCCCAAAACAGAATAAGCAGACATACTACCGAAGAAGAACCACATTCATCAAAGAAGTGGAGAATACAGTACATTCCATCCAAGTGAAGCAAATTTGGGTGCCGAAAGACAAGACAAGCTGCATACATCAAGAAACTACTTCCGATTGCACACATGCGGAATTATTAGGACCCAAAGTATGCATGATAGGGCCACATTACAAGGCCAAGCATTCGGCACGTCTTTCTTCTACTTCCGGATAGTCACGCACATTTTCCCTTTGGAAATAGGAGAGCACTTGTACATACATTAAGGAAATTACTCCAGAAATAATAACCGCTTCGGCTATGGACTAACATTTATGTTTTCTTTTCAGCAAAAAAATATAAAAATACATGAAAAAAAAAAAAAAATCCAGGTATTACCTTTCTCACACACACGGGAAAGGGACGACACCATTCACTCGGAGCAACGTCAAGCTTAAGACAAATAAAGGAACATTTCTGATAATATATGGCCACTAATTCACACTCTATATTGAGTGCAGATGTCATCGACAAATTCTGAAGCCACTCAAGAGGAAGAAGTCCAACTTTTTCCATTAGAGTCGATTACAAGAGTAAGAGGCCATTGGTTCCGGGATGACCAACCAGTGTCAGAACTTCTCTTCATGGCAACAATAAAGATTATGGACAGGGATCACTGTTTCCCTATCATGTCTCAGGACTTCAAAACGATAGTACAAGGATTACCACATATCGAGGACGTATGGACCCAGGCCGGAATAGAAGCATTTCTGAAATTGCCTATTTATGTGCCAGACTTTCAGTGGTGCACTCAAGTAATGAATACTATGCAACCTGCTGCAACAAAGATATCGATTCCAGAAGCACAGGTATTGGATAAAGTAGGCACATGGAAGACGATTCAATTCACACATGAATTGATCAATAAAGCTTTTGGATGGAGTCAGGAGGGCATTACTAACATTAAGGATGAATGCCACGACCCAAAGAAAAGATCATTCCTAGAGATCAACAGAATAGATATCGAAGATGCAGTCAGATTGGTGCATCAACATTTCTGTTTTCCTAGTATGCACAGGTACACTGCACCTCAAAAGATAGTAGTTCAGTTACTATCCCATGCCATGAGACAGATTGGCAACAAGGTAAATATGACAGGCTATGTACAAGAAAGATTATTTGAAGCCCAGAAGAAATGGGGCCAGAAGAAGTTCCTGAATGGCAGTTCCGCTTTAACATTGCTAATATATGAAGCTTTAGACATGAAGAACTGCTTAAGGGAGATGCCAACCTCAGAAGGGCTGGCTAAATACGTGAAATCCGCCACAGTTCCCAAAAAGAAGAAAATTGCTACAGGTATTGAAGAGGCAGGGACCAGTTCTCAACCAAAAATGAGAGGTACAAAGCGTCTACGGGAGGAGGAAGCTCAGGCTACACCCCAATCCAAACGCACACATGTGTTACCCACAATCCCCGTAGTACAAATGCCAATTACAAAAAGAGATTTATCTGCTACCCTTGAAGAAACACATCAATATATGTAAGGACAAGTGAATCTCAACGTCCAAGGTCATCATTATAGACAGGCCAGTCAAGCAGCACCAAAGCATCAAGAGAAGACCCTAAAAACACCGGGAAGATACAAAGAATTGGGCATCGATGATTCTAGTACAAATACGGAATCCAGTCCTGAGAAAGACACTTTAGATACTGATATCAGGACAGAAACTTATGAAGAAGAAGGATCAGAAATGAATCAAGTGGAAGTGATACCAGACAACCACGAAGAAAAGATACAGAAGGTAAAATGATGCTAACGAACCTGAACACGTCATTCAATTGAATGACACTACCAAGATTAGCATCAACGAAGCTCTCGTAACCAGTACACATGTAAGAATTCCTATCAAAGAGGAACCACAAACTCCAGTGAATGTGGATTCGGAGCTCCTACAAAACCAAGAAAAAATTGTGATCGAGGTGCCAGATGATACACCTCAAGAAAATCAAGCCAACATGGTGGCTGAGCCAAGGATCCAACTTCAGATTAGGCAGCCCCATGACACTACATTGCATGTCGCCCAAGGAAAAGATGTCACAACCGGTGAAGCACCAAGCATTCCAAAAACATGGCTTAATGTGGATGTCACTCAATTGAAGCCGGTAGTCAAGCAGATGATTCAGACGGCCATGGATACCCAACAACAAATGATGGACACGGATGCAGACTATGACAAAGTCATGAGGGAAAAGAACCAGTTTCAAATTATGAGTGAACAGTTGTCTGCACAATTAATTCAGGTACAAAAAGAGATAGCAACCAAAAGCACTGAGCTGCTGGAAACAAAAACGCAATATGACTCATTAAGCACCCAGCATCATCAACTGCAGACACAGCTCGCAGATTTACAAAGATTATATGATGCAAGCGAAGCGGACAAAGAGAGAATGAGGGCTAGAAGCGCTCTACTAGAGACACAACTCAAGTTATACATGGAAGAGAATGACACGTTACGCAACAGAAATAAGGAATTAATGAAATCCTTATTATATGATCAACCAATCGTACAGCAGGAATCCGCAGAAAACAAAGAAAAAGAATTAAGGGAGCAAATGGACAGATATGAAGAGTTGCTAAGACAAGAGCAAGCACAGACAGAAGAATGGAAATGCAAGTACACCAATGAAACCAGTGAACTAAAAAGTCAATTACAAAAGGTGAATGCCAAACTGGTACAGAGTTACAGCGAAAACATGGATAATGTTGCTGAAGTAGGAAATGAATTGCTAGCGGCTAAAGAAGCACTCAGGGCAGCCATGCAAGAAGTCAAAGAGAAAGATAAGTGCATAGCACAATTGAAGACGCAAATGAAAGACAAAGCACCGATCGGGACACCAGTAGTGCCGACTAAGGAAAATCCTACTGACGAGGTGGAGGTAAGCCCTCTATCTCACCCGATCTATCATTCTCCAATACATGAGCAGTTGGCTGACATACATGACGAACATCCAATGCCATACATTGCAGAAATAAGTCAGAAGGAACGGGCACTAGTGGTGTCCCGATTGACGGAAAATTTTGAAAATGAAGTAATCAAGGTCATGAAGGAAGCAAAGATCAAAGGTAAAGATTTGGAAAAGATCATGAAGCCTTTCAACATTCCATATGGATTGTTGAAAGAGAAAGCAAAGCAATATATAAGGAAGGTTACACAAAAAAGTCCAGACGGGCAGCTGAACTTCAACAATAATACATTCACTTACTCTCAGGAAGAGTTTGAAGCCGCACAACGAGTGTGGAGAAGGAAATTTTTGGATAAGAAACATCCCACACTAAGGGTACACTGGCATGCTGCTCCATATTTCCTGCAGGTAAACCCTTCATTTTGTCCAATACCACGCAGAAGGGAGACCAGGGAATTTTTGGATTTGCAACGCAGCGGCACTATTTATAAACAGTGGCTAAACTATCCTATGTTACCTAGCCCGCCGCATAATTACTTGCCAACGGAAGATTATATGGTAAAGACAATAGAATTTTGGCTACACAATTATGCGACAGTACCAGATTTAGCTGTCAAAATGACAAATAAAATACTTAGTATGCTGCTCACTGTGCTAAAAGTTTTCAAACACGCGGCATACACCTTTTTGAATTTTATTGGAATTAATCAGGGCACAGACATACTTATTTTTGATCTATCAGTGATGCCAAGCAGACCAACTATAATGGCATATTATTCCAGACTGATGTTTTTGCCAAGTCCATATATGCACACATTCGAAGAAGCGTTTTTTACAGGATTTTTTGAAATAGATTCAGAGATCTTTTTGAAGATGTCATCCAATCTGAATGCCAGACTTGTGGCATATGAATTAAGCTTCTTCGCAGATCACCGACAACCGCCCAACGATGGAGTAAAAGCTGAACAATGGAAACAGCTCATGATACGTGAAGCCAATCTGCTAAATGATACAGAGCAACAAGTATATCGAACATATGCCCGTCGCTTATCAAAGCCTGTCGGGGACGACAGAGTCCAGGAGGGGGGTAGTGTTGAGGGAGAATCGAGTAAGAAGAAGAAAAGAAGAAGACAACGAAAGAAGCAGCTTCACTAAAAAGCAATATCTGAAGATATATCTCTGCAAGAAGCCCCGCAGGGGCGCAACACCCATCGCTGCACAGAGCCCCGCAGGGGCACACACACCAAGGAAAGGACGTAACCCACATGGGTGCTTCAACCTCTTGATCTCTGGAAGGTCCAGATCGAAGACTGAAGCACCACATCTTCAGACCTTCCACTGGTGGCGTGCGTGGCAACCCAGAATTAAGGAACCTATAGGTGAATTAGACTGTGGAATATCAGGTAGTCAGTCTAACTCCAAGGGTTGCGGGCGAGCAAGGCGAATACATCAGGCCCAGAGAATGTAAAACAAGAATTAAGAAGAGGCCGTCAAAACTGAACACCTGTTTTATAAACAGGTAACAATGAGCAAAGGTTACGTGCAGTGAAAAGAAGTGAATAACACAGCAAGGTCCGATGTGTGCAACCAGGACAAATCAGAGCGCCTCTAAAACATAATGCAAGATCAAGAATCAGACAATACTGACCACTGGGTGCGTGCGGACAGCAAACTGATGACAAGAAGCAAAGCCTGTCAAGGGACGACAGAGACGAAGAGGGGGAGAGTGTTGCAGAGCTAAAGAGCGCACAAAGCAGAGAAAAAAGACGGGCCCCAAAATTTTTCCGATTTGGACACCACATTTTTTTGTATCATATTCATTCTTGTAATATATTTTCCCTTGTAAATGCACTAGAGGAGTCCTCTAGATGCATCCCCACAGAAAAGTAGAGAATACCCATGTACAATAGTAGGAAATTAGTCTCTTAGTGAATAAAGTGCCGGTCACTTGTGTGAAAGGACCATTGTTAGGGCACTAGTATATAAGTCAAATGTGACTCTTTGTAAAGAACTTTTTGCCATTGTGAGAATAGAGAGCACAAAAATTCGAATTTGTGTCTTCTTCACTCCTTATCTTCTTCTTCGCGAGCTTGTATGCAGGTGTATTGCTTGGAAAGAGTGCTTGTGAGTGTGGTCTATCCTTGAGAGTGTTTCTTTGCTGTAGGAAAGGTGTGTGCGAAGTGTAGGAAGTGCTGAAGTGTAGAAAAGTATTCCCGTGACTCAGTATTTCGCTCATAACTTGAAGTAGGAGCGTCGAAATTGAGTGAAACCACTGCCATTGGATGCGTCTTCTCGAGAGCTTCGAAACGCATATGCTATTTGCTATATTTGGAGTTCGGAGCTGGGAGAAAAGTCCAAAATACCGACGGCTGCTGCACCAAGTATCGTTTCGCCTTGACCAACAGTTGGAGCTTGTTTGGATAAGTCTTTGCTTCATTACATTCTTTGAGTAATTCATTTGCATTGACCATCACATGATTGCATGTCCTCATACACTCGGCTAGGTTTGTATACTCTTTGGATTGATATTTAAAAGCGTGTATCCCCACTATATGCACTTGTGAGGGGATTGAGGTATAGTCTCTTTCTCCGCAAGTCCCTAAGTTGATACTTAGGTCAACACATCAAGGTTAGGCCAGAACTGTGGAAACATTTAGCCAAACAAGTACCAGAGGTAGCTAAACCACATGCCCAGGTAGGTTCTCATAGAACAGTGCCAGAGATACCTTTAGACAAGATAGGAGACATGAGTGAAGGTGAAGAAGGAAACACCTATCTTCCCATCACCCATCAAGGATACACAACCAAGGCAATTCTGGACTCTAGTGCAGGAGTTGCAATTGCTACCACTTCCCTATGGAAGTGTTGGGGCAAGCCAGCACTCAGGCCCACGAGGATGAAATTGCAGATGACCGATGGTCACATAGAAAGACCCTTAGGATTGCTAGAAGGAATAACTCTCACTACATGTGGTGTTGAGTTTGAGCATACTTTCGCCATATGTGATTTTAGCAAGAACCATGCCTATGAGATGATTTTGGGAAGACCATTTATGCGACAGTTGCAAGTGGTACAAGATTGGGGAACCAATTCCTTGTATTTGCAACACTTAGGTGTTACGACCGAGGTGAATCTCAAAGATTACTCTCATAGAGATGTCCCTCCTCTCCAATGGAATCCCATCCATAGAGCAAAAGATGATACGGAATCGGTGCATTCCATAGGATCAGGATCCTCATGGATGCATGAAGACACCCACTTATGGATGTGCAAAGTGGCAGTAGAAGAGGAGAAGAGAGAAAAAGCCATAGAGGTAGGTGCGAAGGAAACACATAGATCAATTCAAGACCCAACCTATGCACCTGTAGTATTTCATGATGAAGAATTTGAACCCCACGGTTGGGCAGAAATTTTAGCAACAATGGATGTAGCCATCAATGAAGAACAATGGACACCCCACTATGATGAGGATGGTTATGACATTTCAGTCTTCTCCATAGAACCAATCATGGGAGATTCGGTTTTAGAAGAGTGCGAACCTAGCCCTGATGCATTTGAGGATGCAAGTGACTTCGATCTAGAGTCAATCATTATGGACCCACCATTTGCATCAGATGAAGAATACTTCTATGAAGTTGAAGCTCACCCTCAGAGATATGGAGAGCTCACAAATGACGTAAGGTTAACCACACAAGTGAACCCTAAGGATGAAGGAAAGAAAAGGAAGAAGAGAGAAGTCACACCAGAAAAAGAAGAATCTTTGTTTGAGGTCCCTGACAATTTCAAAAAGTATGAGATAGACGATAGAAGAGTCATGATAAGAATGCCTAAACATGAGGCACAATCAAGAGAGGCCTATGATAACAAAGAAACCACCAAGAAAATAGCTGTAGCCGTAGAAGAAGGAGAAGAAAGATGCACTTACATAGGACATGACCCGGCGGAAGAAGAAGAGCAGGAGTTGATAGCCTTGCTAAGGGAATACAGAGATGTATTCGCTTGGAGTTACAAGGACTTGAAAGGCGTAGATCCTGACATATGTTCACACACAATTCCCATGACCTCAGATGCCAAACCATCCAAGCAGAAGCCATACACCTATAATGATAACTACGCTGCTAAGATCAAGGAGGAGATAGATCGCTTGGTTGACACTGGATTCATCTATGAAATCGAGCACACTGAATGGGTATCACCCATTGTAGTGGTGCCTAAGAAGAATGGAAAGCTACGTGTGTGTATTAACTTGAAGAAGGTTAATGCAACCACTATCCGAGACAACTATCCACTTCCTATCATGGAGCATCTATTAGAAAGAGCAGCAGGCAAGGAAGTGTACAGCTTCCTTGATGGATTTTCGGGCTACAATCAGGTGGCCATAGCTCTAGAAGATCAGCATAAGACGGCTTTTGCCACAGAGTGGGGCATATTTGCCTTTCGAGTAATGCCATTTGGGCTTACCAATGCACCCGCTACATTTCAGAGACTGATGTCCCATGTGTTTAAGGAATTCCTGAGAAAGAATTTGGAAGTCTATGTTGATGATCTCTGTGCTCATTCCAACGTTAGACAAACACATATACCGGAACTCAAGAAAATCTTTGACAAATGTAGAGAATATCAAGTCTGCTTGAACCCAAAAAAGTGTGTTTTCATGGTCAGGCAAGGCAAAATTCTAGGACACATAGTGTCAAAGAATGGCATATCCACGGACGAAGAAAAGGTGAGGGCTATTGCAAAATTATCTAGGCCAAAGAATGTCAAGGAAGTACAAGCTTTCATGTGGCATTGTGGATATTATCGACGTTTTATACACATGTATGCCATCATTGCAAAGCCTTGTACGGACTTTTGACCAATTTTGAGTGGACGAATGAGTGTGAGAACTCCTTCAATGAGCTTAAACGACGATTATGTTCAACACCAATCTTGACCACACAAGATTGGAATAAGCCCTTTCATGTTCACGTGGATGCATCCAATTATGCTACTAGATGTGTACTCACACAACCTACTGGTGAAGGTAATATGGATCTTCCAATTGCCTATGCTAGTACACAACTAAATGCAGCTGAATGGAATTATACCACTACTGAGAGAGAAGGATTAGGCATGGTATATGTAGTTAAGACGTTTAGAAACTATTTGCTTGAAAATAAGTTTAAATTTTTTACTGACCATCAAGCATTGTTATATCTTGTGAACAAGCCATGCAATACAGGTAGATTAGTAAGATGGTTCCTCTTACTGATGGAATATGACTTTGAGGTTGTGGTGAGGAAAGGAAAGACTCACCTGAGAGCAGACCATCTCTCTAGGCTCACATCTGGAGAGGCCCCACAAGAAGTATCAGATGATCTTCCTGATGCTTACTTTTTTAATTTGGAAATAGTGCCATAGTGGGCTAAAAACATTAGCGCTAGTATTGACATACGGGCCTAATCACCCAGTCATAAACACTCAAGATAGAGAGGTAGTAAAGGCCCAAAAATACCACATCATGGCTGGAAGCATGTACAAGCATACCGATCAAGGAATATTAGCCTGTTGTGTGGAAGAGGATGAGTATGCTAAATGGTTGCAATTAGCACATGTAGGTGCATTAGAGAAACACTACCCAACGCAACGAACTTTAGAGACACTCAGGAGACTCGGAGTGTATTGGCCAACTATGGAAGCAGATGTTCATAGGTTGTGCAAGGAATGCCCAGTCTGTCGTATTAGACCACCTGTGGAGCACGCTACTCTTTATCAAGTGTCTCTAGTACCAGATTGGAGTGAACCATTAGTAGCCTTTTTGAGGACGAAACCTTCCCTTAGGACATGACTTTAACTAGGAAAAGAGGTTTAGAACAAGAAGCCCTAGATTACTCACTCATTGGTGATAATCCATACAAGCGTGGTAAAGATGGTTACCTCAGATTATGTGTCCATGAGAGCGAATACCTCAAAATATTGGAAACTGCTCACCAGGGTGTAGCAGGAGGACATTTTGGACCAGATCGGGTGATCAAGGCTATACTATTTGCAGGTCTTTGGTGGCCGACCCTTCACATGGATGCACATACCTATGTGAAGAGTTGTGATGTCTGTCAGCGAACTCAGTATCCTATACGTAAAGATGAGATGCCTTTGAAACCTATGATGGGTGGACGAGCATTCTCTAAGTGGGGAATAGACTTTGTAGGTCCTATTAATCCCCTAGCTAAGGGTTCACATGCAGAGTACATTATTGTGGCCACTGATTATCTAACCAAGTGGGTAGAGGTAAAAGCTACGACCAAGAATGATGCTTTGACGACTGCTAAGTTCTTATTTGAGAATGTGTTCACTAGATACAGGCTACCTATAGAGCTGGTTAGTGATAGAGGCACTCACTTCTTGAATGAAGTTATTGAAAACCTCCTTCAAGAGTTCTTGGTGATACACAAGAAGTCGGCCCCTTATCACCCACAAGCTGATGGCCAAGTTGAAAGCACAAACGCTCTGATTGGGACAAATAGTTACACCATGCTGTTTGGGCATACCGAGTTGCTTATAAAACGATACTCCAAGCCACACCCTTTCATATGGTATTTGGCCAGAATGTAGTGCTCCCATTAGACTTCTTGATACCTACACTGAAGGTAGCACAGGAGAATGAATGGACAGGACATGAGCTCTCCTCTAGACTTTTAGACCTTGAACGACTAGGTGAGACAAGATTAAGAGCTGCAGCAGGAATTTATGCAGCCAAGAAAAGACAAAAAGCCTACTTCGATGCACATGTGAAAGATAAAGGCTTGAAGGTAGGAGACCTAGTACTAGTCTACACATTGAAGCAACATGCACGGAAATTAGAGAAGAGAGGCTACGGACCTATGATCATAAATAGCATCTCAACTAGTGGAGCAATTCAATTAGCTACACTAGAAGGTGATGTTCTCCCTAGTTACATTAGTGGATGCCGAGTGAAACTATATCAGGAACCCCTCACAGAAGAGATGCTAACTCGACTCAATACTGCTAAGAAACGTAATGAAGAGGAAAAGAGAATTTGAGAAGAGGCGCAGGAAGAAGCATTAGAACGCATCCGAAGAATGAAGATGAGGAGAGAGGGTAGGGATCAACCTAGATCAAATGCCTATGCGGACCCAAGATATCATATGGCTATGTGTGAAGTTTCAGGTATAAGTTCCCATAGAATAATTGATCGACGTCCTTTTGTAACCTTAGAGATTGGGCAAGGAAAGAGTGCAAGGACTGTAAGGGCCTTGATTGACTCAAGGGTAGCCACTAGTGCGGTGAGACTCTCTTACTGTCAAGAATTGAAATTAAAAGTCAATCCTATAGAAGCATATCTCATAGGATTGGGAGGTGTGGAAACCCATTGCATGGGCGAGGTGGAACTTCCCCTCTACATTGAAGATGTTTTACTGACAGTTAAAGCACTAGTGTGTCAAGATGAGGATCTCACTGAGCCTCTTGTCTTGGTTCAAGACTGGATCTATGATCATGCAGTCAACCTAAACCTAAGAAGTGGACTTCTTTAGGTATGCGTAAATCAGAGTCGAATTACAATTGCGTTAGACAATGGAGCACTCAAGGAACTAGGAAAGGCACACACTCTTGGTCCTTCCAGGAGTATACATGAAGATGACCATGCTATTCTTGTCCAAAACTATGTGATGGAGAGGGATGATTATCTCAACAAAGAAGTCAAGCATATGATGGAACTCCATTCTTTTCCAAAGGCCATCGGGATGCAGCAACCAGAGGTAGATAAAATGCGGAAGAAGCAGACTACCTATGCTCGAAGCCAAAGGAAAGTACGAAGCAAGGTGTCCTAGCCACCAAAACAAATGTGGGTACAAAAAGGCGAGCATGCTATTGCGGTCAAGCCACAACAACTGGCTCAACTTCCTATTAGTGATCAACGACACGACACTAATAAGAAGTCTTCCAAAAAGTCTTCTGTGAAAGTGAAGTCTATCTGGGTACCCAAGAAGTCGATGAAGCTTGACCCATAATCAAGGCAAATTTGGGTGCCTAAGGCTTGCTTGCGGGCTCAAATAGCCATGCAGAGACCACATCGTGCACTACAAAATTCACTCACACGAACAGTTGAATCCCACTCTCATTTGACACACAAAAACACCTATTCTTCTTTGAGCATGGGTAACCACTTATTGCACTCACGATCATACACACACACTCACTAACCCACTAACCACATCACAATTCATCATGATAATGGTGTAACGGGGACACAGTGTCATTTTGTGTCCATTGCAATGTTAACATTCATTCATATATTCTCACAAAACCGGCAGCGATTTCTTCAACATGGCTGAGGCTGCAGGAACAAGCTCTCAAGCAGGAACGAGCCAGCAAGTGGTGGATTTAGAAAGTTTACCCATTATGCCAAAGACAAAAGAAAGACCAGAAGAGTTGCAGGCCATCCAAATCATACCAATAGCAGACCCCCCAAGTGTCCATACCATGCCTATAGGAAAATCTTCCCACTGGTTTAGTGAAGTTGCAGGACCCTTGGGAGAGGGAGCATACCTTTAGTGCCCGGCTCCCAAAGCCTGACTTCATGCGATGCTACTATCTCATCAATACCTTGACTCCAAGCAAGCACCCAAAAGGTACAAGCTCATTTGTGCTTCCATCTTTGACAAGGGGGAATGAACTCAAGAGGTTTAGGCTATCAAATAACTTAGTGAGAGAGGCTCTAGATATGCGAGGAATGCATATTCCAACAGAGAAGGAGAGCCTGGTGCCGGATTACATGAAGAATCACAGCCTCACCAAGCTCAAGGACATGGTGGCCATGGTGGCCATGATGCCCAATATTGCAATACACCTTCGCATGTGCATGCAACACTTTGCTTTTCCTGCCCAAGATAGATTCACCATGCCACCCAAGAAGATATGGTTTAGTTTGTATCTGGTAGAGACACAGAACCTCACCATCAACTTACCCCATTGGATAATTGATCAGATACACCTAGCCCACAAACGATGGCCGCGGAAGCATGTTTTATATGGATGTTGTGCTCTGAATAGAATCATTTATAGGTGTTTGGCTTATGACATCCCTATTCAATAGGCTCTGATGTGGAATCGAGTACAACAGTTTAAAGGATGGACATCCACTCGACCCCCTTCCAAAAAAATGAGAGGAACTGTCCAAGTACTGTGTGCTCAACCACGTGGAGCCACCCTAACACCGGACGTTACCCCACCACCTCGAAGGGTTCGGCCATTCACTCTACGACTTCCAAGAGGTAGCACCGATGGCCCTAATTTGATATTTCCTCCCGTCCCAATCGATCTTGCATTTCCCGGTGGCACACCCTTGGAAGAACTCACGAATGAAGACTTTGAACAATTGTTAAGAGATGTAGATCTTGAGGCGGAAGAGGAACAACAAGTGGAGAATGTTCAACCGCAGGCAACAACCTCCCAAGTACCTGCCACCACAGTTGAAATGGATGAAGAGGACGACAAAGATGAAGAATATGAGGAAGATGAGGAGGAATATGACCACGAACATCAAGATGAGCAACAAGAAGTGCCAGAACTGGTAGGTGCACCTGCATACACAGCTCAACAAAGGTTATATGATACGATCAAAGCAGTGCAAGAAAGGCATCAACTCTCCCTTGCATCAGGCCAAGCCTTGATGCAAGAAATGCTAGCAGATGACGGAGTGGATCAACATTTTATTAACACCCTCAAATTAGTGTCAGAATCATTAGGAGTTCTAGAGACTGTCCACACAGCAGTCTACCAGTCCATGAGGTATGACAAACGCAGAGTCGACACATTACCATGAGCAGGTAAGACTATTAGAATACCCATCATAGAACCAGAAGTAACCATCAAAACCACAACTACCCCCACCACCACCATTGACCTCTCTGCTGAAACTTTTGTTCAGACATCGCCCATCTCACCCCTGCACCCCCCATCCCCACCTTCTCCACCCCCACCACCACCTCCCACCATAGAAGAAACTACAATCATCACATCTACCTTCACTTACAACCCAACCTCATCCACATCCTTCTCCCTTCAAGAACCAACCTCACAGGACATCCTTTTCTCGTCCATCACCAATCCCCTATACACTTTACCCTTTTTGTCCTCCGAGCCCATAATTGGCTACCCCATAATTCCGAGTGTGGTTGGAACCCCCCCACCCACGGAAGGCATCCTTTGTTTCCCAGCCTATCTCCCAGTATGGGTACCCCCATTCCATGACCCACACTTTCCATCTGCCCCCTACACCTCACTCAACCCAATCGCACTACCTCAATACCCATCTTTCATGGAACCGTACATCTGCACCCCAGTGTCTCAAAGGCACACTCCTCAGATGCTCGCAACAACATCAATCTACACAAACACCACACTCACTTCACCTACCATACCAAATTACATGGTAGCCCATGCACACACCACTCTGTCCGACCCAATGGACATTTCACCAACCATAGCACCTCTCCCCACAATTCCACCATCTCCCCCTCCCCTACCCCCTACCTCACCACTCACCATGTCTTTGGCAAACACATCATTCACTACCTCCCTTCCCATTCCCACTCCCCCTGCATTCCAAACATTCCCCCTTGCATCTCATAATGTAAATAACAAATTTAATACATTACTCTAGTGTGCACATCAACTACAACAAGAATACCATCAATTGGAAGATCATACCACTGCCCTCCAGGCAGAATCTCAGCGCCTACAGGCTAGATTCAACACTCTAGAAGCTGATTACCAAACGCTCCTAGCAGAACATACCACTTTACAGCAGGCTCACACAAAATTGGAATCAAAGATATCGACGGTGGATGATAAAGCAGTCAAGGAATTGGAAAGTGTGCTCCAGGCGCAAATGATATCCAATGCTACACTCAGACGCAATCTTGGGCTATTAAGAAAGCATATGGCAGCAGCATTAGAAGAGAACAAACGGCTTCAGCAACAAAACCAAGATAATTTTAAAGCAGCTATGGAAGGAACCACAGAAGCAGCCATTAGCCCTACCAAGTATAGAGCGGTTGCATTAGAAGACATTCGCATCTTACTTGAGAGCATGCGAATTTTTTGGAGTCATATGAAAAGTTAGAGGCTGAATGTGCTGACCTAAAGAAGCAGATCGCTAGTGCCCCCACAGCTCAACAAGAGCTGAAAGGCCACCCTCCCCAACTAAAGAACCAGAACCTGATACAGTAGTGGAAAATCCCCGTGGATGACAACTATGAAGAACCATATGAGCCCATGCCAACACCTGGCGGCTGAGTTATAGAGGAAGGACATGACACTTTAGAAATTGGAGTCCCAGATTGGGTCAAAAGGGTTGAGAAAGTGGGACAAACACATGATGATAGTGTCGCCGTGCAAATTCAATCCCTCACAAATTTGGAAGAAACTGTTCTTCAATCTTCTTACTTTCAGCACCTATCCCACCAACGGTTAATCACAACATCAGAGCCGCAATACATGCCTTACTATGTCTTGCTACATGATTATAATACAAAGATTAAAAGGCATATAGGGAAGGAGCCCACATTTGCCACTCAATTTGAGCCGGAGGACTTACCGGAAGATGCACATGCTGGCTCGATTTTCCAACCTAATTGGTGTGCACAGTTACTAACTGATTACCCTGAGATGATGAGCACCTGGGCAACCATGCCACTGTATGTCAAGTATAATCCATGCTATTGTCCAATGGTCCATCGCAGATCATGGTGAGCATTTGCAATCAAGGTACGCAACAATAAAGAATGCTCGGCATGGGTCAACTATCCATATTTTGCTCCATCTCAACGGACCCCGACCGTATCATACATGATATAAAAAATTTGACATTGGTCTACATGTCTAAAGAATGTACCCGACATAGCAGCAAAAATGTGTATGAAAATTGTTGATGTATGAAACACCACAAGAAATGAATTAATGTGACACTAGAACACCTCTATGGTCACCATTAACTCATTGCCACTCCAAACTTTGAGAAATGATAGCCTAAAGTGAGAACTTTGCTTCTACAGAAATTCCTAGTCACCGAAATGACATACCTTCAGTATTTTGCTAATTTCTCCTAGCTCACATATTATTTCTCCATGAAACTTTATAGGCTGAAACTAGAAGAGTAGAGCTTTCCAACAAGCTATGATATGCATCAAACAGATCTCTAGAACTCAAGTTATGGCTCTCACAAGATGACCCTGTATGACCTTCCAAAACTGGAAATTTTACCTGTTTTAGTAAGAGCGCCTGTTTAAAATTAGAATTCGATGCCTAGCATCGACTTGCAACGAGAATTCGATGCCGGGCATCGACTTGGGATGTTTTTGGCCACTTTTCAGCAGGGATTCCATGCCGGGCATCGACTTCCCGCATAAAGTCTTAATCTTTTGGACACCATAATTATAGGTGATTTCATGCACACTTAGAATATGACTTATCAACTGGAATTCGATGCCAGGCATCGAGTTGCTCCAACAACATCATCTTTTCAAGAAGATTTGGCAGTAGATAAAAATCAGATATGAAGATAAGAACTTATTAAGTGAGATTCGATGCCATGCATCGACTTGCTTGGAAAACTTCAACCTTTCAAATCATTACACAGAAGACAAACACTGGAGATGGAGGAAGAAGACTTATACACAGAACTTTAACTAGTTCTTGTCATAACTATGAAAACTCAGAAGCTTACAAGTGCTTTCTCGCTCAGAGAAGCCCGACTATACTCAGTCATACAAAAATGAGTTCTTCTCACTTTCTCATTGTCTTCCTCCTTCTTCTTCTTTTTTTCGTGTCAGTTAATACTAACTAACTTATATAGACTTTCTCATTCCCGTGACTTTTGAAAAACTTTTAGAACTAAAATGAACTAACTTTACAAGTATAATACCTTTGTGAATTTGTCCCTTCACATAGGCATGGGGTTTTCTTCCTAAGATTTGACCTACAAATATATGTCCAATTAGTGAGTGTTTCTCCAACAGCTCCCCCTCAATCACTAATTGACATTCCCTGTTTCTTCATATCATCTTCTTTTCTTTTACTCCTGCCATGCTTTTGAATCTGCTGGTCTTCACACCATCCAAGCTCTTTGTCATTATGTCTGCTAACTGATCTTTAGTAGAAATGTACTCCATTTCAATCTCCTTCTCCATTACCTTTTCTCTGAGAAAATGATACTGTATCTCTATGTGCTTTGTCCTTGCATGAAATACTGGATTTGCTGCAAGATAAAGTGAACTCATATTATCTCCAAATATTGTAGGTGTACCTTGATCAATGCCTAAGCTCTTGAACAATGTCTGCATCCATATGACTTCCTTAACTACTTCCACAAGTCCTTTGTACTCTGCTTCAGTTGATGATAATGCTACTGTATGTTGTTTCTTTGAACACCAACTTACAAGCTTATCACCAATATATATCATGTAACCATGAGTTGATCTTCTGTCATCTTGATTACCTGCCCAATCTGAATCACTATAGGCTCTCAACTTCAAATCTGATGTAAAAGGATAATATAATCCTTCCTTTATAGTTCCTTTGATATATCTGAGAACTCTTTGACTTGCAATCCAATGTGGGTTCTTTGGACAATGCATGAATTGTGACAAAACTCCCACTGCATAACTAAGATCAGGTCTTGTTAGTGTAGCATAAATCAAACTACCCACAAGAGATTGATACTTCCTCATATCTTTGTAGTCTGCACCATCATATTTACTGAGCTTGTGATTAACTTCAAGTGGAGTTGAAGCTTCTCTGCAATTTTCCATATCAAACTTCTTCAACAAGTTCAGAAGATACCTTTCTTGTGACACATATATGCCATGATCTGTATAAGTAACTTCCATTCCAAGAAAGTATGATAACTTTCCTAGGTCACTGATCTTGAATTCTTTTTCAAGCAATCTCTTTACCTCCTTGATTCCTTCATCTGAAGTACCTGTGATTATAATGTCATCTACATAAATACAAATGTAGATTGTACCTTCCTCTGTTCTTCTGATAAGTAGACTCTGGTCTGCTTTTGAACTTTGATATCCAAGATCATTGAGATACTTCACCAGCCTATAGTTCCAAGCTCTTGGAGCTTGCTTCAATCCATACAATGCTCTTCTCAACCTGCAAACAAAATTTGGATACCTGGAATCTATAAACCCTTGAGGTTGTTCCATGTATACCTCATCTCATATGTATCCATTCAAGAATGCATTCTTTATATCCAATTGACTTAGAGTCCATCCTTTTGAAGCTGCAATAGCAATGATTGTCCTTATAGTTGACATCTTAGCTACGGGACTGAATGTCTCATCATAATCTATGCCATAGGTCTGGGCATAGCCTTTCACCACCAATCTAGCTTTGTATCTGGCTATACTTCCATCTGCAAGCTTCTTCACTTTATAAACCCATTTATTTCCAATTACTTTCTTACCATTTGGTTTAGGAACAAGTTCCCATGTCTTGTTCTCCTCCAGTGCATTGAACTCTTCCTTCATCGCTTCTTCCCATTGCTTCTTACCTTTAGCTTCATCATAGTTCTGAGGTTCTTCATCATCTTTGACCATATATGCATAGTTCTTCTGAGCTATGTAAGAAGTATCATAAGAATACCTTTCTGGTTGTCTCCTTGTCCTGCTTGACCTTCTTGGTTCACATTCTTCATATGTGTCTGGATACACTTCTTCATCAAATATAGGAGCTTCTTCATTTCTTCTTGTTAATCCACTTCTGGATGTACTTGCTTGCGTATAGTCTTCATCTCTATTTACCTGCACAATTGATTTTCCTTTCTCACATCTTCTTACCTCTTCTTCAAATTCTTCAGCTGTATGACTTTGATCTGCATACCAACTTTTCTGTTCATCAAATGTAACATCTCTAGAAACAAGAAATTGTTTGGTTAGAGGATTCCACAACCTGTAACCCATCTGCTTTTCATCATAACCAATGAACACATATTTTTCTGCCTTTGGTTCAAGTTTATGCCTAAGTTGTGATGGCACATAAGCATATGCAATTGATCCAAACACTCTACAATGATCTAGTGTTGGTTTCTTACCCCACCAAGCTTCATATGGAGTCATTCCATTCAGAGCTGCACATGGTAATCTATTCACAAGATATGTAGCTGTATTTACAACCTCAGCCCAAAGATAATTTGGACAGTTCTTCTCCTTTAGCATAGCTCTAGCAAACTCAACCAAAGTCCTGTTCCTTCTTTCTGCTACACCATTTTGTTGTGGTGTATACCTGCAAGTTATTTCTCTCTTAATACCTGCATTCCAAAGATAATCATTGAACTCTTGGGAGAAATATTCTCCCCCTCCATCAGACCTCAGTCTCTTAAGCTTTTGACCTGTGACTCTCTCTGCATATGCATGAAAATGCTTGAAAGCTCCAAACACTTCTGATCTTTCCTTCAAAACATATAATGTTATCCATCTTGTAGCATCATCAATAAAAAGAACATAATACCTTGAGCCACTGATAGATCCTTCTTTTGTTGGTCCCCATACATCTGTATGAATGAGCTCAAGTAATCCATCATGTTTGAATCCTTTCTTCTGAAATGGTAACCTGTGTGCTTTACCCATTTGACATGCTTCACATTTATAAACCATATGTTGACTTTGCACATTTGGTAATCCTAGTACAGACTGATTAGCAACCATAGCTTTAATTCCTCTTTCATTGAAATGACCTAATCTCTTATGCCAGAGATCAAGTTTTGTAATCACTCCTTCACCATGTGTGAGCAAAGCTTGACCAATGTTCCCTTGCACTCTTAAAGTAAAGAGTCTACCTTCTTTCTTACCAGAGACAATCTGATTATATCCATTCTCTGGATCTTCCACAAATACTCCTTCATTTGTAAACCTGACTTGAAAACCTTTTTCAACTATCTGTCCCACACTAATCAAGTTTTTAGGTATTGTAGGAACATACAAAACATTGGTTAGCAAATCTGCTCCACTCTTGCATTTCACTTTTCCAATTGAATGTACACTATGTCTTGTATTATCACCAGTTTGAACTGTGTGACTCGAAATACCTTTTTCCAATTCTGACATCAATTCTATGTTTCCTGACAAATGATTAGAACATCCGGAGTCAATGTAAAATACCTTTAGATCTTCTTTATCTGATGTGCTGATTGAATTCATAATCAATGATGTATGACTTTCATTCTGTGTGTCATTTGCATAATTGTAGTAGCTGGTGTTGTAGGATTGATTCTGTCCCCAACTTCTTCCTCCACCTCTACCATAGCCTCCTCTTTGACTTTGTCTACCTCTTTGAAAATTACTTTGATATCTTCCACCTCGGCCTCTGCTATTGTTGTTTTGATTCTGGTTTGATCCTTGTTGGTTGTGCCAACAGTCATGAGCCAAATGATTACTCAATCCACAGATCCAGCAAGCCTTTTTGTTGTTATTTTGATTACCTCTTCCTCTTCCAAAACCTCTTGCTCTTCCTCTGCCAGTGCCTTTACCTCTTGCAAAATAAGCTTGAGAACTAGACTCCTCTTCATCCTTTGCTTTACCTTTATCTCCTTTCTTCTTGTTCTTCATGTACATTGCAGAACTTTGTCCTTTATCTCCATCTCCCTTCAAGTCTTGCTCATATGTGAGCATCAAACCAAGCAACTGGTTCAAATCTGGAACATAATGATTTAATGAAAGTTCTGTTGATAAGACAAAAGGTTTCCACCTTTCATCCCCTCTCAAACCTGCAAGTAGTTGAGCAATCAATCTGTGATCTTCAACATCTTCATCTATGGATCCAAGACTATCTGCAAGATCCTTCATCTTAGTGATATAATCACTAATGGTTTGACTTGGCTTCTTCTTGAATGTTGTAAACTCTGACCATAGACTTGCTTTCCGTGCTTTAGTAGTGCTTTGGAAATGATACTCCAATGCATTCCATATATCTTCTGATGATTCCAATCCTCTGATGTGTGGTAGCAAATGATCAGAGATTGTATTGTAGATGTATGCTTTTGCACTTGCATCCTTCTTCTGCCAATGCTTTAAAGCATCAAGTTCCTCTTTCTTTGGTCGGCTTTCATCTTCAAATACTGGCTTCTCTTCTTCACCTGTTACATATACCATGAGATCCTTACTCATAAGTAAGGCTTCCATTCTTATTACCCATGCGGGGTAATTATCTCTGTCCAGTTTGTCAATGGAGATATGATCTGCCATAGTTCTTTCCTTCTGCTGCAACTTGTGAGCTTAAAGGATAAAGGATAATACCTTTTGAAGTTCTTTGTGTATGAGGATACTTTTGAAGTAACCTTTTGATGCCTTGTGTCTTCAAATGCTTCACCTTTCAAACTTTAATGGAAAACTTTACAAAACTTCTCGTACCTTTGTGGTCTTCTGCTCTCGAGAATCTTTCTGCTCTGATACCACTTGTTGATGTATGAAACACCACAAGAAATGAATTAATGTGACACTAGAACACCTCTATGGTCACCATTAACTCATTGCCACTCCAAACTTTGAGAAATGATAGCCTAAAGTGAGAACTTTGCTTCTATAGAAATTCCTAGTCACCGAAATGACATACCTTCAGTATTTTGCTAATTTCTCCTAGCTCACATATTATTTCTCATGACTTTATAGGCTGAAACTAGAAGAGTAGAGCTTTCCAACAAGCTATCATATGCATCAAACGGATCTCTAGAACTCAAGTTATGGCTCTCACAAGATGACCCTGTATGACCTTCCAAAACTGGAAATTTTACCTGTTTTAGTAAGAGCGCTTGTTTAAAATTAGAATTCGATGCCTAGCATCGACTTGCAATGAGAATTCGATGCCGGGCATCGACTTGGGATGTTTTTGGCCACTTTTCAGCAGGGATTTGATGCCGGGCATCGACTTCCCGCATAAAGTCTTAATCTTTTGGACACCATAATTATAGGTGATTTCATGCACACTTAGAATATGACTTACCAACTGGAATTCGATGCCAAGCATTGAGTTGCTCCAACAACATCATCTTTTCAAGAAGATTTGGCAGTAGATAAAAATCAGATATGAAGATAAGAACTTATCAAGTGAGATTCGATGCCATGCATCGACTTGCTTGGAAAACTTCAACCTTTCAAATCATTACACAAAAGACAAACACTGGAGATGGAGGAAGAAGACTTATACACAGAACTTTAACTAGTTCTTGTCATAACTATGAAAACTCAAAAGCTTACAAGTGCTTTCTCGCTCAGAGAAGCCCGACTATACTCAGTCATACAAAAATGAGTTCTTCTTCTTAAGATTTGACCTACAAATATATGTCCAATTAGTGAGTGTTTCTCCAACAAAAATATTCGAGCTCATGAGAATTGTCTTCAAAACCTTTCGGAAGGTACAGGCTCCATACATTTCCGCCCCTGGATTCTCTCAAGGTAACAAGGATTTAGTCTACGACATGAGCCAGACTCACTCAGTCAACATAATCTTTGCTTGGCATGCACGAATAAAGTACTTACCCGCATGCTTCAAGCAGACCTTTGAAGAAATGTTCTCTACAGGGTTCTGGGAATATCACTCGGAAAATTTCATTCCCAGACCAACACATTTGCTACATGTATTCACAGTCGAACAAGTCATCCATGCAGATCAGTTACGTCTGCCACATCCGGACATTCTAGGACCAATTGATTGGGATTGCATGATGACAGACTTGGCCAGAGGACTACGGATCCAAGAACATCAGCTTGCCACTCATGTTGTGGAATATTACATCCAGCACTCCCAACAACAAGGGTCTGTCAAGGACGACATACGCGAGAGAGGGGGGGTGTTGATACCAGTCAGGGCACCCAAGGACTGAAGAGACAAGGAAGCCAGCGGAGAGAGTCAGCGCAAAGAGAAGGATTAAGTAGACAGAGCAGTCAACACAGATCTGGCAGATAGGCCCTTCAATTTTTTCCAAATCAACATCTTTATAATAGTGATTCTCATCACTAACAATCATTGTAAATACCATTTCACCTTTTTGTAACTCCATTTTGTTCAAGCCGAGGAGTCCTCGAGCTTGAGGAGTATTAGAAGTATCACCCTACCAATTTTCATAATTTTTAGACCTCGTTTGAGCCCTCAAATAGGCCCTGGAACCTAATTTTTAACTAGTCCGGACACTAGGTCTGGACAGGGCCAAAAACTAGTCAACAACTATAAATAGAGCTAGAGAGCTCATTTTTGAGGTTAGCTTGTTGTAGAATTGAACTTGTAAGAGCACTTTTGAGAAATCTAAAGAACTCCATTGCATCTCTCTCTTTGTCTTACCTTGTGTGCGCGTGTGTGTGTATGTTTGTGCATGTTAGTGTGCTTCTCACTCACGCACTTGTGCCATCACTTGTTCGAGGTCTTCATACCATCCTCACGTCTTCTTGGATTGACATTAAAGGAGGTGCTACTCATCACTGAGCTACACCAGCCTCTTATCCTATCATGGGAGTTGGTAAGATCCTTTTGACTATTGTTGGTTGTAGTTCTTTTACATTTTTGGATGCTTTATTTGTGCTAGGGATCAAGAAGAATCTATTATCAGTTTAAGCTTTAGCGAAGATTGGCATGGTTGTGAAATTTATTGATGATAGATGTACAGTTCATCATCTTTCGAATGGAGATGTCATTATTGCTTCTGGCATTTATGTCATGGGTTGTATAAGCTCATAGACTATGGAAAATATATGAATGATTCAGCATGTGCAATACATGATTCTCAAGCTATGTCAGATGCAAAACTTTGGCATGCATGCTTTCGTCATCTAAAGTTTGCTAGTTTGCTACACCTATAGAAATCTGAAATGGTGTCTTCTCTTCCCAAACTTGAGGTACCTAGTAAACATGTTTGTCAAGGCTATATTTTGAGAAAAATGCAGTGTTCATCCTTCTCAAAAGATGGTTCAGTTCAAGCTACTAAAAAATTGCAGATTGGTTATAGTGATGTTTGTGGTCATATGCAGACACCCTCTTTTGGAAACTATCTTTACTTCATGACTTTCATTGATGATTTTTCCATGCATGCATGGGTACATCCATTGAAAGAAAATTTCTAAGTGTTTATATGCTTCAAACAATTACTAGTTTTGGCTGAAAATCTCTCAACATGTAAAATGGGCACCCTCCGTTCTATTCAATGGGGGGAATATATGTCTTCTGGTTTTAATGCATTTCTAGCTCAACATGGGATAGAACACTAGTGTATAGTGCAGTATACACCTCAAGGGAATGGAGGTGCTAAAAGGAATAACAATTCACACATGGAGATAGCGACGTGTACAGTCAAGGGTCTGGCTTTATATAGTTTTTGGCTTGAGGTTATTATGTGTGCATCATATGTATTCAAAAAGTGTCCCACTAAAGCATTGGTGTCAATCACTTCATATGAGGCTTGGCATGGTTGCAAGCCATCTTTTGCTCATCTGTATGTCTTTGATTGTCTGGCATATGCATTAGTGTCTGAACAACAACGCAAGAAATTGGATGATAAAGTAGTGAAATGTATTTTTAATGGATATAATTCTGAAAGCAAAGGCTATTGTCTATATCATCCATAGTCTAAACTGATGGAGAGTGTTAATCTCCAAAAGAACAAGTTATCTTTGATGTTAGAGCACCTCTATATCAAGAACAACTCAAAACCTCAACCAATTTTGGAAGATCAATGTCAAATTATCAAACTCTGAACTAACTCTGAAGAAACTAATTATTAAGAAAAGTCTACTACACTTAATTCACTCATTGACTGAGCAAATGTGTAAAGTTTTCAATGAAACTTTATACAAGGTTTCTTCTAAAGTTTTCACATCTTCTCCAAGTTAAATCTCTCCAAAAGATTTTACTTCAAACAATGTACCTACGTGTGAAACTATTCTCCTTTGTAGTCGACTTTGACACCTATAAGTTCTAATGCATAGTTATCCTAAACTAGACCCTGTTTATTCAAATGATTTTAGCCACAAGTAGTTTACCTTTAAACTTAAAGAATGAGTGCTTACTTGCTCAAAACTTTACACTGTCAAGGGAGATCTGATCAAAACATTGACCACTAGGATTGCACATGTTCATGACTTCACTTCTTCCATTTACACATGTAAATGTTCCTGTCTTCGATTCTCTCAGCCTGATTACAATTAGACTCTCAAATTTTAACCATAGATGCATGAATTATGCACTTAGACATTTACAAAAGGATTTATGATATGATCAAGCACATAAAGAGAAATGGAGAAAAGATCGCAACACAGATTTTATAAGTTTTCTTCTATTCTCATAAAAACAACTGATTTGATGAATCTCATTCATTCATCACATACATTCTTCTTCTACTCATCTATACTTGGTCTATATCTCTCCTCTCTCATTTGTCCCAACTCTATACTTGTATATATAGGCATATATGTACAAACTCATCACCATTACAAAGGTGTAAGTGAACTAATTTTAAGCTTAATGTACATGTATATACAAGTCCATTTTCTGACCATGCACTAATCTTCAAGCTTCAGAATTTGATCTTTGCTTTATTATTTGACTTCAATCCTTGTCCAAATCATCAATTGTTGATTGTCCGAAACCAAAAACTCCCCCTCAATCATCAAATGTGATTTTCTCCATCTTCTTTATACCTATCATGTCTTTGAACCTTTGTAACTTAGGTCCATCCAAGCTTTTGGTTAACATATTTGCAATCTGATCTTTTGTTGAAGTATGTATAACATCAATTTCTTTATCAATCACCTTCTCTCTCAAGAAATGATATTGAATCTCAATATGTTTAGTCCTAGCATGAAACACAGGGTTAGCAGCTAGATACAATGAACTCATACTATCTCCATGAATAGTGGGTGTACTCTGAATGATGTCAAAACTCTTCATGAGAGTCTTCAACCATATACCCTCCTTTGTAGCTTCAACCATACCTTTATACTCTATTTCTGTGGATGACAAAGCAACTGTATGTTTCTTCTTAGAACACCAAGAGATTAACTTATCTTCCACATATCCACCCAATAATTTTTGGGAAGGATCCTTTGGACAAGGCCAAAATCACATGAAAATTTAGGAAAGCTTCCCCCTTGCCAGGCATGATGGAATTTTTCCTTGAACATGATAATAATTGTTGCTTACTACCACTAAACATTGTTTTTTTTTAATTTGGAGTTATCATATCCCAAGTGACAAGAATGAAGTAAAGAAGCTTGATGAAGAGAAAAGAGCTTCTCTGGATATTTCCCTTGAGAAGTATTCAAAAATTGAAGTCAAAGAAATTGTTGAAGAGATCAACCTTTAGGCAGAACAGGAAGAGGTAAAGAACTTTGATGTGGCTACTTTCATAGCACAGACAACCATAAGAGAGCCAACAAAACAAGTGAAGATTTCACAAAAATCATTGTTTCTCCTAGATCTCCCGTATTACTTTATCTCTGGGAAGGACTTTATTCCTTTGTATTGCATTCAAGATCTCTTCAATCTAAGAGAAGACTATTGCCTTGTTGCAATAGCTTAATCACAAGAAGTTGCAAGAAAGCTTATAAATGAGAAGGAAAAAAATAAAGAGCATTTTCTTAGCTTGGATTTGTCCTTATCAAATGACGCATTTAAAGATTCATCCAAAGATCTTTCAAGCTTCTTTGAGAGAGTAATTTCAGAGAAGTCAATACTTGTAGATGAAGATTTTGACCAAAAGCAAAAAGACTTAGGGATTTACTCATTTGGACAAGGATATCCTTTTTTGGAGCTTTTTGAGGATAAAGGAACAATATGAATTGATGCACAGGAACTGATTCAAGATGAAGAGGAGGTTAAGGTACATCCCAAATTACTTGCATTGCAAATAATATGATTTTTGAGACCTGATTGATTCAAGTCATTAGGCACGTTAGAGACTTTCTGATGAGCCTATTTGCTTGTATTGGTCGTGTCCTAGATTTGTCCCTTTTAATGGATTTTTTGGCTTACTCCTTATATAATTATACCAAAATTTACCTATATTTCTATTGACAATGATTGTTTGGAAGACACAATAGATTTACACGATTAGGCCCATCTGAGACTTTCAAATGAGCCTATTTTCTTGAATCAATCATGTCCTATATTGCCCAATTTCATGAGTTATTTTCCGCAGGCAATAGCTCGTTCCTCATCATGTATTGTTGATAGCCAATTATTAGGGGAAAAATGAACCCTCTTTGGGCCTTTTAGATTAAGGGTTGATTAGTGATCCACCAATGATGTAAGAGCTATGGACATAGTCTAGTCTCTTATTCTACTAGATTAGGCATATGGTTCCCTTGTTTCTTTATGGTCAACGCCTTCAAAACAACTACCATATAGTGGATTTTTGGACGTGAGTGGTATGGGAGAGCAAGGGATTCAAATTCAGCTTTTAGATCAAGTCAAAGATCCAAGGGAACATGTGGCTTTGCAAAAGTCAAGGGAGAAAGGCATATTGGCCCTTTGATAGATGCTAGAGCATATGGCTCTTGTGTATATCCATTCGTAAAGGGCGCTCACACATATCCACCCTTGGACTGGAAGGAAATCAGATGGTCCATGAAGCTCTAATTTTGAAATAAGTGCCATTCATTCCTATCCATTGGATCATAGCCTTATTCTAAGGCCTCAAATGTTCTACCCCATAAGGAAAAGCACCTTTTCATATTATTCATTGGATCTAGACCAGATCAGATGGCTCACATACTTGTAGGTGGGAGACCAACCCCATTCATGGTCAACCCTTGGATTTGAGAAGAATCCAATGGCTCACAAACTTGCACAAGGGAGATCAGCCACATTCATGGTCGGCCCTTGGATTTGAGAAGAATTGAATGGTTGAAATGCTTGCAAAGATTGAGAGACATGCCTTTTTTCAATGCCATGTCCCCACTCCCACAAAAATGGATAGATGCCATTGATTTAAATGATCCAAAGGCTACAATTTCTATTCATGGTCCATTCAAAATTGAAAGTTTATGAAATATTTTTTTATTTATGAATACTACTAGTGGTTTAGGATGTCCCCTTAATCACCCAAAAATCAATTTTAATCCCTAAAAATTAGGGATCCTTACAAGTCCCATTTAGGGCTCGCTTTCTTTCCTAATGTATAAGACTTTTTGTAATGTTTATGAACAGTTTTGTCTCTATTTGTATTCACAATGATCGTCTAGTAGATAGCACCGATTCAAGCGATTAGGGCCATCCGAGACTTTTTGATGAGCCTATTCATTTGAATCGGTCGTCTTCTATATTTCTCAATCTCATGAGTTATTTTTCTCATTTAATACTTGATTCCCCATATTGCTTAGTGTTGCTAACAAATATTCCACTTTTTGTAAAACTTATGATGATCTAGGAGAGATGACCGATTCAAGTGATTAGGCCCATCAGAGCCTTTCTGATGAGCCTTCACTTGAATTGTTCATGTCTAACATTCATTTCAACAATTGTTTTTCATAATTTTTCCATATAAGACTTAGTGCTTTATCATCATTCAAAGACTGTTGTGCTCTCTCTCTGTCTAATTATTCTTTGTCGTTGTTTTTTGCAGTTATCTATTTTAGATGAAGGAAAATAGCTTGGAAGAGGGAAGGGCACAAGAAAAGCTCTATAGAATAAAGAAAAAGGAAAAGTGGATATTCATTCAATTATTCACTATCTTCCAAAGTTGAATCGAAATTTACTCTGTGTTGTACATAAGCAATATAGTGAGGACCCTGATTTTGCATTGTCTCTCTGAAGACCATATCTAAATATATGGGCTTTTCCCCACTGTCATTTAATTCATATAGGGTGTTACTTCTTGAGGGAACAGAAGCATTCAGGATATTTGGCTATGTCCCATGATTCAATGCTTCTAGAGCTAGTTATTTCCTCTATTCTTCAAGCTATGCATTGGCTATAGACACCTTAGATGTACAAAGTATTGATGGCTACAAAAGGAAAGAGTACCTAAGATATAGAGGAGATTTGCTAGAGTCAAGCTCATTCAAAAGATTGAAAGAAGAATAATGACTTTTCGTTTCACAAATCCCAAGATTTCAAAAAATGTATATACATCCATGTATCTTTGGCCTAGAATCCTTACAGATATTCCAATTACTATAGCATCACATTGGAATGAATTTTCATTCTTTTTTGTATTTAATCTCTCTATCCTAAGAGGAGATGATATCTCGTGATACTTCTTAATGACATGATTTGTATAGTTTATCTGGTGATGATATCTGGCATGTGCTCGTTTGTAATTATCTTCTAAAGAACCAATCAAAGAGCTCTTTGAAAGGGTTACTTTTTGTGACTCCTCCTTTTCTTGTGCATATGAAGAAGCTTTTTCTTGCTTGGTAATGAGATATTTGTTGATATATTTAGGTAATGATGTATGTGAACACACAAGGACCATCCGGGCACTTTTTTCCCTCTTTAGGAGGTTTTTTCTCTCGGCTTGTATATACACCTATTGCCCTAACGGGCTACTAATCTTTGTACATTCTAGTGGTAATACATTTAGTATTGTGTGTTGAGCTCCAAGCTTCTTCTTCTTCATTGTGTTGTTCGTGTGCTTCAGCAGACATCTAACTCCAACAATTGGTATCAGTGCATGTCGCCACTTCATCTAGGGCATCATTGACATCTCTCCGGTTGCAGTCTCAAAATCGCACGAATTTTGGTGAGCATACTCAGCCTGTTTCTGAGATCAAAACATCTTCGCTTTGTGGTGCCGAAATCACGATCTGAGCTCGTTTCGGCCTCCGAATGCACTATCATAGTGCTCGTGCATGCTATTTCATCTTTTTGTGCCAAAGGTATATACTAGTTTCGGTTTGGTATTATAAGCATCTCGAAGTTTGCTACAGGTCTGACAAAATTTGCCTGGGCAGTTCTATTCAACTTTTTGAGATACAGTCAATTTTTTGCATCAAGGTATTTTAGTCACCGCCATGGTTGAAAGCAGTGATGCATTTCCTATGTTGGATGTTGAGGATAAGTTGGATGGTACCAACTACCCATTGTGGGCTTACATGATGTGATATGTATTGGTTGCAAAAGGATTGTGGAACATTGTGCAAGGCATTGAAAAATGTCCTATCACACCTACAATTGTTACAATTGCAAGGTACTGAAGCTGATGCAGAAGGTGTTGAAGATGATGATATTTTGCATATTCCTCTAACAAAGATCAAAGTCTTGAAGGAACATTTGATTTCTACTGATGAGGTTACACCAGATAGCTCACTTGTGCAGACTGTTGAGAATGGTCTTCCTTATTCATATCAGAGTTTTGCTTCTACTCTTTGGTTGATGATGAAAGGCAATCCAAATGTCTTGTCATTTGAGGAGTTAGTCTCTATTCTGTTGCAAGAAGATTCATCCAGGCAGAACAGGTCCATTATGCATGTTGCAGATCAAGCTTTCGTGACTAGTCAGAAGGGCAAAGGAAAATGGAGCTCTTCAATTTAGTAAGCAGAAATCTGCTAATTTTGCACAATCGAAGAGGGAAGACAAAGATGAAAAGAAATAAAAAAAGCAGAAATTGTTTTGCAAGTACTATAAAGGAAATGATCATATCATAAAGAACTGTCCTAAATTGGCTGCAAAAGAGGCAAAGAAAAAAGAGGCTGGAATGGTTGTTGCAAAGGCTTCTACTCCAAAAACAGAGTCTGCTAACCTTATGCAGGATGAAGAATGGGCGTTTACTACGGTTTGCAGTTTTGACCCATCTTCTCATGAGCAGTGCATGTCTGCAGTAGACTTAGATGTTTGGTACTTTGATAGTGGGGCGACCAAACATATCACCTCGTAGCACAGTTTCTTCACTTCACTCGAGCCTGCCCATACAGGGAATACTGTCACATGTGCCAACAACTCCTCTTATCCTATCATGGGAGTTGGTAAGATCATTTTGACTACTATTGATGGTAGTTCTTTCACTTTTTCAGATGCTTTATTTGTGTCAAGGATCAAGAAGCATCTGTTATGAGTTTCAGCTTTAGCCAAGGTTGGCTTGGTTGTGAAATTTATTGATGACAGGTGTAGAGTTCATGATCTGTCAAATGACGATGTGATTATTTCTTCTATCATTTTATGTCGTGGGCTCTACAAGCTCATAGACTATGAAAGATCTCTGAATGATTTGGCATGTGCAATACATGATTCTGAGGCTATATCAGATGCAAAGCTTTGGCATGCATGCTTTGGTCATCTGAATTTTGCTAGTTTGCTATGCCTCCAAAAATCTAAAATGGTGACCTCTTTACCCAAACTTGAGGCACCTGGAAAACATGCTTGTGAAGGCTGTCTTTTGGTCAAAATGCAACATTCCTCCTTTCCAAAAGATGGTTCAGTTTGGGCTACTCGGAAATTGCAACTTGTACATAGTGATGTCTGTGGTCCTATGCAAACACCTTCTTTTGGAAACTATCTTTACTTCTACACATGCATACTAGACCCAAAGGAGTTTTCATCGTGGTAATTTATCTAATCTTCATGGCTAATAGAAACTGATCATATCCTGAGTACAAGTCACCCATTAAATAGATGGATTTCCTGGCAAAAGCCTCCACAAACTCATCTATAATGGGTCCTATTCCTACATTTTTGATAGTGACCTTATTGATAGGTTGCAGATCCTGTATGAAGCATAGTTTCCCATTCTTTTTGGGTACCATGAACCATCTATTTGAATATGGTGCAGATGATGGTTCAAGAAAACTTATAACAATCTTCTCTTTTAACAATCTCATCAACTCAAGTAAATGAGCCCTTGGGACTGGTATTGACCAAAGATTCCATGGAATATATGGTACAATGAATATGATCATAGGGGCAACTAAATTTGAATTAACACATCCTATCTCATGTGGAAATAGGGAAAATGCTTATCCATGTCAAATAATCATCTCTCTAAATTGCTCTTTTTCAATTTTAGAAAGAAATTCTTCTCCAAAATTTATAGATTTCCTCAATTCTTCAGTAGATCTATGCCCTATCTTTGATCGATCTCCAAGAAAATGATCCTCTAAAACTCTTCTAATCATATCATAACTTTCTTTAGGTAGCAGTTGAGCTATGGTTTTTACCTTGTTTTCAATCGTTTTGTATTTTTTTATCAATCTTGACTTCGTGCTCTATTAAGAAATTTGCAGTTAGCTCATATTCTTTAATAGAGTTTAGAAGGATAATCTTAGATCCTTGAAGAGTATTCTCAAGCTCGTCCATCAAAGTGAAACTTTTTGTAAGTTCAAACATACTTTCAATGTTTCCTTAGATGAAATATATCCTAGGTCTTTGTAATGTTTTTCATTCATTTTTCTAAATTTGTTTGCACGTTTTTTTTTTTATAAAACACAAACTAGATTCAAGGGTACAAACTCAAAAATTCTCATAATTATGTACACCTTCATGCGAGACATCAAACCATTGTCCACTATTGTCTCTCTCAATAGTGGAATCTAACAAAAAATTTGATCATAATAAGTCCAAAATTCTCTTACAAGTGGTGAATTTTCACACACATGATCCTAAGATTCAATGGGATTTCTTCATAAATTTCTCATATTCCTTGAATGATTTGGTGAGATAATCATTATTTGCAAGGAATCCAACCCAAACTTTGAACAAATTCTAGCATATGTTGAACCATCATCCATGATCTTGGTCTCCATTCTCATTTCTACTATGAAAGTTTTCCCTAATATCACTTCATATGACCTGTTATCTTGCACAAAGAAATGAAACTTCTCATAGGCTCCTCTTATCATAATAGGTACATAAGCACATGCACCTAGCAAGATCCTTGACACATTGTTTATCCTGCTTATTCTCCAACCATGGTCTCTGTCAATGGGCCATCTAAATTTATCAAAAAACTTTTTAGATATCACTTTTATCTTTGAGCCTGAATCAATCAAGGCTAGAGCTGGACATGATTCTTTCTCATTGCCAATCTGAATTCTGACTTCTAGGGTTCCTCATGCCTAGTAAGTTGTATCAAATTGGCTCTCACTTTTATTCATCTCATCAAATTGGACCAAGAAAATTTCTTTTTACTTTTCTAGTTTCAATCTCTTTCTCCTCATCACTATTGCTATCATTTAATGTGACTGCATCATTCATTACAAGAGTTTCCTCAGCAACATATTGCATGTCTTCATCCTTAGGAAGTGGAAATCCTCTTTTAGACTTATGAAATTGTGCTTGAACTCGGGTTTTGCTATGGAAAACACATTTAAGGGACATTGTTACCTAAATGTTTTACAATATATCAGTTAAAATTTCCTTACCGTCATTTTTCTTTTCGAGCTCCGATATCATAATTGATCTCAGATTCCTCCTCACTTTCTTTTTTATCTTTTTTTCTTCTTGTTTCTTTTCATCTTCTAAGGTTTTATCATTATTTTTAGTCTTTTCCTCATCATTTTTTTCATTAGTATGATTATTTTGATATTTTACCACCATTAAGTGGTTTTTCCCCTCTTTAATCTCTTTTCTCTTTTCTTCCTCAGTTAGTGTTGTAGTATCCTCAGAATGCACCTTCTTTTCATTATCTATATCCTTTTTTTTCTTCTTCCCCAGACTACCTTCTGGTTACTCTTCGATCACCCTCATCAACTTCATCATGCATATCATTGTATCTCCATTTTTCTTCAACATACATATGTACGAATGTATGAAAAACTGATCAACAAGAGATTTTCATGCAGTTTTACACATAATCTCATCTCTAGCTCTTACCAATGTCTCAATAGAATAAGGGCCTTGACTCGTAGTTGAATGAATCCTTTTTTCTTCTAATGGCTCTAATCTAGCTACTAAAGTGCTAGCAGATGCATTCAAGACAATTAGATTTTTGTATGAATTTTTCATAACTCCTTTGCCCCAATTGACAGGCAAAGGAAATCATGTACAAAAATCACATAATCTCCTATCTATTTCTACCATAAGTTGATTTTCTTTAGCTGGTTTATTTCATCACATACATAGTAGCATGATCCTCTCCATCACACCAAACACATCTTTTGCCACCAATTCCTCATTTTTCAGTGTTTCTTTTAAAAGCTAGCTGAGCAAGAGGAGGAGTGAATTGTTGCATTATTGGCTACATTGATGGAGCCACATTAGCCTGTCCAAATCCACTACTACTTGCTCTAGGGTCATGCAAACCCATGGAAAAAACTTTATTATTTAAGTTACTGACCTCTTTGGAAACAGATGCTTGCATGTTCATTACATTTTCCATTTGGTTGCATAGAATTTCAAGCTGAAACTCTATAGGAGTTTTAGGAGTAGGTGCAATATTGGTCGTGGCCGCAATCATAGTGTTGTTCTAGACAATAGAAAGTACCACATCAAGAAGCTTCACCTCTGTAATTTTCAATCCATGGAAGAGATAGGTGGATATGAAGATCATGAATGAGTGATGTGTGCAAAGGTGAAGGTGAGAAGCACACTAGTGCGCACACACATACACAAGGTAGAGATAAAAGGAGACTCAATGGAAGGAGGAAAATACACTTGCATTACTCAAATAACTCTTACACAGCTTTGCTCTCAACAACTAACAATCCAACCTAAAAAATGAGCTCTCTAGCTCTTTTTATAGTTTTCTACCTAGTGTTGGCCTTGTCTAGACCTAGTGTCTTGCCTAGTTAAAAAATAGGTCCCAAAGCTTATTTGAAGGTTCAAATGAAGTCCAGAAATTACAAAACTTGGTATGATTGATCTATCCAGGCTCCTCAAGCTCAAGGACTCCTCAGCTTGCATGAAATGGAGTGGCTCATCAAAAAATTGGGTTTTCTATGTTACATATGTTACATGAGTAGTGATTACAATCACTTTTGAAGGTTCGATCAATTATGATGAAGCAATAGTTTTGAAAACTGATAGGCTTGGTCCCCCTAGTAGTCTTCATGCATCTTCCTCTACATGTTTCCTTGATGTTGATGCCTATGGCCATTATCGATGCCACTGCTAACACCTCCCTCCCTCTCACGTTTGTGGTCCTCGATAGATCCTTGTTGTTGGGATTGATTGATGTAGTTCTGCAAGAGATCCTAGGCCAAGGTATGTTCTACAATCCATAAGCCTCATGCTACATCGGCTTCAAGCTTTTCCCAATTAATGGTTTGAGGCTCATCCTAGGGTGGGGTTTTGTAGTGAGTTGAATATACCATTTTCTCACATGAAAAGAGTTGTAGAAGGTGTGTGGGTTTGTTGATAAAGACTTCCAAATGGTACTCCCAAAACCCCATTGTGAACATTTCCTTGAACATTTACTTGTAGTAGGCAGATAAGTATTTGATCCGTCAGTGCCACGCATAGCACACCCAATAGCATAGTGTGGTATTCATATCATATACTAGATCTCCATTGCTGTGCTCAAATCCTAGGGTGGAAACATGAGGTGCTCGTACATGTCGGAAGACTTTAAAGGTTGTCTGCATAAGATAAAAAATTTTCACTAACGTCTAAGCAGCAACATCAATCATTTTGTATAAGCGAAGAAGCCAGTATTTGATTGTTTCCATCATATATCCGACAGTTTTGGGGGGGCCTCAAGCAGTGCAAAGTAAGGATAATTCAACCAGTCTTGGCTTTGCTTATTGTTTTGTACCTAAATTGCAAAGGCGGTCCAAGAAGGACAACAAGGCACTGGACCATCCCAAAGATTGTACTTGATGTGCAGAGGTGCCTTGGTCCATATGAACATCATCTCAAGATACTCTTGTAATAAATCTTTTATCCAATTAGGTTGAAAGATGCTACCTCATTGACCATTGGGTGGCAGGTCTACAGGTTCAAACTGAGTAGCATGGGTCGACTTTTTTCATGTGATCTTCTCAATGGCTAAGTTTTATTATGCCATGTACATAAAATAAGGTTTGTATTGTAATTCATTTATTGAAATGTACCATCTTGGTGCTAAATCTACAAAATATGGATACTAAAGGATGGTCTCCTCAATGGTTGCCATGGCCTGTAATTGTGCTTTGACGGAAGGAGAGTGCGTTTGGCCTAACTCTTCAATAAATTCTGTCCATATAGGTGTGGGCAGTTCAAAGGTTTCCTAGCCTTATTTCGTTATGCAACCACCAGTTGGTGGTTGTGTTTCATACTCTTCCTTGAATGTAGGTTCTACTGGAATAGTCACAATTTGATTAGCATCTGGTATATCCGATGGGGAGTCAGGCTGGCGAATTTCTTAGTGATATGTCACTTGAGCCTACAGTTCTAAGATGCTGTGGAGCTGATCGCAATCTGAGTGGATCGGGTCCGGTCGTGGCACACACAGGGTATATGAAGCTAATGAATGTTGGAAGGTTTAAGGACGTGAAAGTGAAATTAATGTTGAGTATGGAGAAGAGAGAGATGTTGAAATGATTATGGGAATGGAAATGTGGGAGTGCAAGTTAGATTTATGAACATGAATGATAAGAATGAAAGAGAACCATACACACGAATCAAATTTGGAAGGAAGAATGGTCCAGAAGGAGCTTCTTAAACACTTCATAATTCTAATCCATATGCATAGTCTTCTTTGGATGATATGTATGCATGACGAGAATAGATGGAATCCTTACACATAAATCAATTTTGAAAGGAAGAATGGTCCAATATTGGAGCTTCTTATACACTTTCAGAAACTAATCAATATGTATGGGTATGTATGGATTATATGCATGCAAGTGAATTATGATGATAGAGTTTAATCACAAGCTCAATGAAACATCCTCACTAGTTCAATGCAATACTGCAGAGCCTTCTCACACATAGAAGAAAATAGAAGACATGTAAAAATACTTAAGAGACTGAGAGAAAAGAGACAAGAGACAAGTGACAAGTGACATGAATTAAAAGGATTTGAATTAAGATACATGTATAAGATCGTCGTGATACGTCAAGCTAAGCAGTCTACTGATCAAAGGCAATTCTGACCCTCAAACCATGAGAGTTCAACGGAATGTCACACGTAAGAGGATGAGTTCCACTTCATTGACCCTATGTATGTCTAGGCTCACAACGTCTAACTAAAGAAGTCTAAGACTCATTAAAACCAGCTGTAACTCACTCACACGCTCCATCGAGGGTGAGTCAAGATAGAGATGTTGGTTTCAAAAGCCTATCCTAGATTGGAGTTCTAAGTTAAATTTGAAACTAGGTACTATACTCATACTAGCCGACCTTGGATCCTCACTCGCTTAATCGAGGGTGATCGTCTCAAGGAAACCTTAAGCTAGCAAGAGCCGTGTGGATGCCTAACAATGATGCTCTAGGAGTTTGGAGGGGGGTTTACATAGTTTTTTGAATGAATTTGGGCCCTTGGATCTAGAGAAATGAACTCTCAACTCTAGGATCACTACTTTCGATTACAACCGTTTGATTCATCAAATCAATGGCTTGGAATTGTTCTTTCTATCAAATCTAGTGTAAAGGAGTGAAATTTAGGCACCTTCATTCTCCACCATTGGATCTGGGGATGATCTAGACCGTCGGATCAGTGCTGACATCAATTTGGATAAGATATGCCACTATTTTTAGAGAAAAGTTGCATTATTGATCTTTAAGTGTCAAAAAAGTCTTCTTTGATGAAAAAAACTCGTGGATTCTCCTTGATTTAAGCATAAAATCATCTCCACCCTTGAATATGAGCTCATCTTGATCGTACAACATGGCTCAATCAGCTTTCACCATGTGGCAGCCCTTCAATTTGCTTAAACTAGAAAACTATGGTGACCTTGAAAAATGGACTTTGTGCTCTTTCACCCTTCAAAAAGGCTTTGATGAAGATGAAACTTTGTAGGACTATGTTTCCAAAGATCTCCTTGAGGAATATGTAGAAAAAACTTTTATCTAAATCTCCCTTAGACAAGTTTGACTACATTTGGAAGCTTGCAAGGTGGCATTAAGGTGTCTAGGAAACTCTGATAGCCTTGAAACTTTGTACAAATATGTATCCACATATTTTCTTTATACATGCCAAACCATATGGCTAACAAAAATTCCTATACAAGATTTTTTAGGATCTAAGTGAAAAAAATTACATTTTTTTACAAAATGCACATGGCATGTCACTGTGCTAGAAAATCCATTTTCATGTGAAATTCGGGCTATAGACTGCCTTTTATAGGCTTTATAGGTACATGAATTTTCATGTGATTTGGAGATATTGAAATTTTTGCCCTAATTTCCAAAGTTTGACCAGCTTTGATCGTTACCCTGGATTTGCTCAATTTCTTCCAAAGTTTGCATGTGAACTCCCTTTGACATCCTTGATGCATCTTGGACTTCTCAAGGAATTTTGGCTACCTTCACCGAATGTGTTTCCTGTAGGGCTTCATGAATGAGAGAGGAGAGAAAATCTTGATGGCATTCGCCCCCATTAAACCTACGATTCCTCCGGACGCGCCACTCTAGTATTTGTGAAAAACAAAATGTTCGAAGCATCAAATTCTTTTATAGGAAACATAAGAAATATGGAAGGAAAAAATGATCATATGCATGAATGAGTAGGCAATGTGACATGAAGCAAAATTTGCATGAAAGAAAGAATTGAAACACGCAACATGAATATGCATGAACAAATAGGCAACATATATGCAAATGAACAAGCAACATTGACAACAAGAAAGAAAACAATCAAGCGTCAATATGAAGTGGAAGTGGATCTATTGAGTCGTTTTAAGCATCAGTTCCTCTCATCTTGAAGAAAAATTTGTACCTTTTTCATAAAGCAATCTACCTTAAATACTATTATAAACAAAGATTTAGGATTTTCAAGAGACATCTTTCATCTTTAGCTTATTTTAGATCAACTCCTTTCCTACATAAATATGAATATGCTCTTTCTCGAATAACATGCAAAGAAATCTAACCAAACTCCACTAATGCATAAATTTGCCTATATAGCCTGTGATTTATTCTACAATGCCTCCTTATCTTCCTTTGGCTTGCTCTTTTTTTTTAATAATGATGATTCGGCAACTTTAAGGTTATGATCACTTTTTTAGGGTAGAAGAAAGTGTAAACTTCTTGGTAACATGTAGTAGTTTTTTTTTTACGGGGAAAAATTAAACCCTGATACAAGGTACAACCATTTTTGATGACGGAGAACAGTCGTTTAAACTCCGATACAAGTACTGTGAGATGGACTAAGGATGTAGAAACATGCAGTAGCAGGAGCTAGGACTTCAACAATTATGCTTTCGATACAGGATACATATGCATGTTTATATATGAAAGTTATGTCACCAAAATAAACATCCAAATCTACATGCCTTATCTTTCCATAATCCTAGATTATAACCGATTTATTAGTAGATAAATTACTACTTAAGATACAATTTTACACAAGTAGAGAAATCATCATTTGCCATTTTTTTTGACTTAAGTGATGTGGATATGCAATGCAATGCAAAGACTGAAAACAAACCTGCATGAAACAAGAATGGAAAAAAAGTAGAATGAACTTGAAAAAACACAAAGCAACATGAACTTGAAAAATTAATGATATTTTTATATGTTTATATATATATATATATATATATTTATATTTATTTACTTATTTATTTATTTATTTATAACATGCATACTCCTGTTTATGAATCGGCCTCATTGTTGTCATCTTCTTCAATGTCCTCATCCAAAATGTACTCATCATTATCACGTTTCTTGAATAGCTTTATCCTTTTACCAGCAATCAAAGTTTTTAGTGCAACACCATCTAATTCACAAAGAGCATACGTACCATTGTTGTTGACTTTTGATACAATGTATGGCCCAAACCACCGTTGAGTGAGCTTTTTGCGTGCATCATATTGAGACTCAAATATACTATCATAAATGAGCACCCAATCTCCTACTTCAATTGGCTTAGGACTCAATCGATGAGTTTCATCAAAATAATGCTTGTTCTTCATTCTAGATTCTCTTAATTTTTCAACGGCATCATCAAGTCTTAATTTACCTTGTTCTAACTGTTTAATGCGCAAACTCAAAAAATCATCAGTAGACATGTTTTCAAACCAAGGCAAATTTGACCATGCGAAAATATGAGATTGAATTGGAAACAATGGTTTTTGACAGTACATGAGTTTAGTAGGCATATACCCAGTAGTACGTGTGCATGTCATTCTATCTGCCCAAAGTGCAAAAGGTAAGAATATAGGCCATTGTTTGATGTCACCCTTACATGCTTTAGATATGGCTTTCACAATAGGTGGATGCCCTCTCTCTATTTTACCATTGGCGTCTGGATTATATGCAGTAGTGAGAGACAAACGAATACCGTGATGTTTGAAAAACTCTTTGGCTTCTCTCGCATTTAACTCTCCACGATCGGCAACTACTTTCTCTATGTACCCAAAGCAACTTATGACATCTTCAAGCAAGAATTTTCAAACATTGTAAGTGGTCTTAGATCATAGTGCACGTCCCTCTACATGATTAGTTAAGTCTTCTCTTGCAAGTACAATGTAATGCATTTTGTCAATACCTTTAGGCATAGTTACAAGATCTACTACCCACTTATAGTGAATACAAGGTGGATAAGTAGGATGCAATGGATCTCTATGTTTGACTGATGAATGAAGTTGACAAGTAGAACATGTAGAAACATAGCTACTAATGTCAACATACATCCTAGGCCAATAATAGGTACTTCTAATTTTTTCATATGTTCCAAAAAATCCTTTATGACCTTCCCATAATGTCTCATGCATTTCCTTCATTACTTGCAATTGAAGACCTCGTTTTCCTAGGACTCGTTGTGGATTCTTAACCTTACCCTTAGCATGTCTCCAAAGATAACCATTTCCTAATGTTACGAAATCTATTCGTAGTCCAGCTAGGTAATGGTTGTAGTGTACTAAGATACTTTCCTATGTCTCTCCATTCATTTTCGTACTTAGACTCATGAAATTTCTCATACTCGTATATATATGGAACATAGTCAACTAAGTTCACATTCTTTATTAGATCACTTTCAAGATCATCATCAAATCTAGCTCTCGATAACATATCAACAACTGAGTTTGACTTACCTAAAATATGAACTAACTCAAGATTTATGAACTTAATATATGAGATCCATCTAAGCATGGATATATCAGGAGATGAACAATTGGCTATCATTCCAATGAGAGGCAAACAATCAGTCTCAACTTTGACATTTGCACCAATGAAATATTCTTTGTCTGTTTTCAAAGTTGTTACCATACCCCATAGTTCTCGTTTGATCTATGGATATTTTCATTGTGTTTCATGTAAAATTTTGGCACCAAACCTAATTGCATATCTATTCCCTTCACTATATCTCATGGGGATACATAGTAAAGGCTTTTCCATGGCTACGTATGACTCTCTCAAATTTATCTCTCTCTATTGGCAAAAGAAAGTCATCATCTCTACCAATTTTCACCTGATTGATTGTCTCATCCGTGAATGTATGTCTTATGTTTTTCTTATCCCAAAGAATCGGATCATTTTTCACATCAATAATTTTTTCGTTACTTCCTTGGGGTAATGGTTGAGCTATGGGTTTGATTTTTTTGTCTACAGTTTTGTACTTTGTTTCAACTAAGGCATCATGTGTTTGGTTAAATTTTGAGCACTTCTCAACATTGAGAGCATATTCCTGGATAAGAGCATACTCATCAAGGGAAGAAAGAAGAATAATATGGGAATTAGAATTTTGTTGAAGACATAACTCTAACTCCTCAAGAGTAAAGAAACAATGAGATGTTTTAATCACATTATCAATGTTCTCATCATGTTCCATGATTTTGTTGTTTTTATATTTTTTTTGGGCTTTTTGGATAAATGGCTTGGACAATTGAATCTTATGAAGAAAATCTAATCTAGAATGTGGAAAACAAAAACTATTGTACATGTTGGTTGGATGTGAGATGACAAATCAATATCCATTGTTGTCCCGCTCAACAATGGATTCTATCTGAAATTTTGATCATATGTAGCTCCAAACATGAATTGAGGTGCACAATCACTACAAGCATGCTCATGACCCTGAGTAACAATAGGTTTCTTTCTAATTGACAATCGATTCCTAGGATGATTCACTCCTATCGTCATGACTTGAAGTGATTGCATTCCATCCTTAGAATTAAATCTAGCATAGGTAGACCCATCATCCATGGCTTTAGTTTCCATACGACTCTCACAAATAAAGGGTTGACCTAAGAGAACTTCATAGGAGCAATTATCTTGAATAAAAAAGTGAAACTTTTCTGTGATTCCTCCTATGGATATGGGCACACTAGCACAAGCTCCATACACGGTACCTACACCATTATCTGCAGTTCTCATATGCCATCCACAATCTTTATCTATGGGCCATCGAAACTTATCATAGACTTCTCTTGAAATCACATTGATTTCAGAGCCGGAATCTACTAATGCATTTACAGTGATACTGTTCTTATCATTTTCTATTTTAACATGCATCTCTGATGTACCTCTAGACCAAAATTTTCTTTTAAAATGACTTTCACGATTGTTTTCATGATTTTCATGGTCAGGTTGAATAGGTCCTAAGAAATTTTTATTGACATTTACTTCATCATCATCAAAGTCCTCTTTGTCAGATTCATCAAAGTTTAAGGCTTCATTCATAGCTTGATCTTGATCTAGAGAATCTTGCATCTCAGTATTTAGATTAAGCGAAAACCTCTTCCTTTTAATTAAGTCGATAAAGTTATCTTTAAAAACAGGCTTTGCAATAGAGAAAACTGGTTCTAAAGACATAGTCACTTGACTCTTAAGCAAAATGTCATCTAAAATCTCCATAGGATCTATTTTTCTCTCAATTTCTGAAATCAAGATGGCTTTAGGTTTTCTCTTTGGTTTCTTTTGTTTTTGCTCAGGATCTTGTTTTTGTTCATGTTCTCGTGTTTGATCTTCAGTTTGTTTTCATTGTTCTTGTTTATCTAAAGGCTTTGGTTCTGTTTTTCTTTGCTTTGTCTTCTTCCCTTTTTGTTTCTCCTCTTGTTTTTGTTCATTGGGTTGTGATTTTTGTTTTTTATCTTTGGATTGTGATGTTTCTCCCTGCTCTATGATTGTTTCTATTCCCTCTGAGGTTTGTTTTTGTGTCACTCTTCTTTCACTAGGCTCAGTTTCATCTCTTTTTCATTTTTCTTCTACATTGGATATGTGAGAAATAAGAGATTGATCTTCTATCGGTGACTCCCAAGCTGTTATTCTCCTAATCTCATCTCGTGCTCTTACTAAAGCCTTGATGGAAAAGTCACCTTCCTTTGTGGGTTTACTTGATTCTACTTGTTGTTCATCAAGAGCTTCTAGTATCACTCCTCTAGTTCCTAGGTCCGTTATGGTTATATTTTCATAATGTTTTTTCATTCATCCCTTACCATAATTTCCTTGCAAAGGTAGCCTAGATCGATAGTCACAGATTTTCTTGTCTATGTCTATTACTAGTCGTTGCTCCTTAGCAGCCTTCAATAGTTCATAATCTCTCAAAAAGTTCTCTAACAAATCACACCAAGGACACCTACGAGGGCCACGCACAAAACCATTTTGATTTTGAGGATTTTGATTAACTTGTGGTGGGAAATTTTGAAATTGAGGATTTTGTTGATAAGGTATTGTTAAAAATAAAGAAGTAAGCTCGTATATATTTTTGCAAAAAGGATTTTCTTCAAGTAGAAGGAAAATACAAAAATGAAAAATAGAAGCATTTACTTCAGCAAGTAGTGGAAGCCAAAAGAGAATCATTCAAAAGAGAATCAAATCCAAAATCTGAATTGTAAGAGGAGTGGCTGTCCAAAGTAGTGGAGAAATGATGGAGAAGAGCTCTCAAACTCATCATGAGAGTTTTTGGTCACTTTGCTATAAAAGAAGCAAGGGAGGACACTCAATGAGAGAGCAAGAAGGCGTGGAAGCCCCCTTGTATCTACTTCATTTGGTTTGAGTCATTTCGTTCAGTTCACTCTCATAGAGTGTGTCCAGCCGCACACCCATTTTTGGGTAGTCTACTTGTGAGAGTCATATCTCTCAACATATGTATCCAAATTTAGTGTTTAAACATTCGTTGGAAAGCTTATATTGAGTACTTCCTCTGTCTAGAACAGTTTTATGAAATTCTTTATGCTCTCTGAGTTATTCAGGTTTTAGTGAAGTCCAGTTTTCAGCTATGACCAGCCGCACACCAATTTTTGGGTAGTCTACTTATGAGAGTCATATCTCTCAACATATGTATCCAAATTTAGTGTTTAAACATTCGTTGGAAAGCTTATCTTGAGTAATTCCTCTGTCTAGAACAGTTTTATGAAATTCTTTATGCTCTCTGAGTTATTCAGGTTTTAGTGAAGTCCAGTTTTTAGCCTAACTGAGTGGACAGGTAGTCTGTTTTGAATCAAATAGTTGACAACTCAAATCTACTCCAAATTGAGTGTTTGATATCTCATTTGAAAGCTCTAGGTGTCTAGTTTGAGTTATCAAAGTTTCAAGTTCATTGGATATTTCAGTTGGTACCAGTTTTCATTTGAAGGTTCTACTGTTGGCAAGAGTCTTCATCCTGAGAAGGTCTTCTACACTTTCCGCTGCGATTAGGAGAGGAATTCTCCAACATTTGGTATCAGAGCCTTGGAGGTTGAAGAGGCAAAGCATTGGAGCTAAACTGAAGCAAAGGGAAAGCTACAAATCAAGGGGGAGCTTCGTGAATTCAAGAGAGAGCGCCACAACATACTTGAGGTAAACTTCAATCTTGGAAGTTTTCAATGGCTGATTTAGGACAACAAGTTGAGAAGTTAGACAAAGACAATTTTCAGTCTTGGAGGTATAGAATGATAAATTACCTTAAAGGTAAAGGTTTATGGGGTTTAGTTAGTGGAGATGATCCACAACCGGTAGACCTTGAAGATTCCAACATTACTCCGGCACAAAGGAGACAATTTGCTGATTGGGAAGAGAGGAATCGAAGGGTGATGTTCCTCATCTCACAAGTTATTTCTAACACTATGATTGGTCATGTGCAAAGCTTAGAAACAGCCAAAGAAGTTTGGGAAGCATTGGAGAAGGTGTATGCTACCTCAACAAGGTCTCGGAGGATGCAACTCAAGAACGAGCTCAACAACATGAAGAAAAGCTCAAACCAAAGCATTAGTGAGTATACATTGAGGATTAAGGAGCTTCGAGATCAACTAGCATCAGTTGGATGCAAGATAGAAGAGGAAGACATCGTCCAAACAGCCCTCAATGGCTTGAGGAGTGAAGAAAAGTGGAAGCCCCTCATCACAAACATCCTTTATAGAGATCCTCTACCAACATTCGACGAAATTATACCAAATCTTGTGGCTGAAGAGGTTGCTCAACAAGGAGAAGGCAACAAAGGTAAGGACAGCCATAGTCAAATGTTATATGCAGGAAGAGGTAGAGGAAGGAACTCAAGAGGAGGCTCGAGAGGAAGAGGAAGAAGCTACAACAATACAAATTTCAGCCAACACAACTCGGACGACAAGAAGGACAACTCAAATGACAACACACATGGAAGAGGTCGAGGAAGAAATAGAGGAAGAGGTCGAGGTTCATACAATCCTCATAAAGGTATAACATGTTATCATTGTGGTAAACTAGGACATTATGCAAATGATTGTTGGCAAAAGAATGGAAGGCTGAATGGAGGCAACCAAAGGAGCCAAAATAACTATGCGAGTACATCAAGTGAAGGAGACAAGCAAACCATGCTTGCCATGAAGCATGACTACAACAACTCGAGAAGTGATGACCAAAAATGGTTCATAGATTCAGGTTGCAGCAACCATATGACATGCCAAGGAGATTTGTTCACAAAGCTACAAGCTCCAAGTGGAAAAGGATGTGTAGAGACCGGCGATGAAACTCAACACGCAATTGAGCATGTTGGAGATATCAAGCTTGGAGACAAGAAGGTATTGGCTGATGTTCTTCATGTTCCTACTATTGCAAAGAATTTGATTTCAGTAGGACAAATGGTAGAGAAAGGATATCATGTTATCTTCAATGAAAAAGGCTGCTTTATAAAGAATCCAAAAGAAGGATTCAAGGTCATTGCTCAAGGAAGGAAAGAAGGAAGGATGTTCACTTTGGACATTCAACAACCGCATGGAAAGGTGATGTATATTCAGTTTGGAAACAAGAGGATAGCTGAAATCGATTTGTGGCACAAAAGGTTTGGACATATCAACATTCCCAAGCTCAAGGACATGAGCAACCATGAAGTGGTAAGAGGTCTTCCAAGATTCAATGATGCCGGACTACATGAGTTTTGTGAAGCATGCCAACTAGGAAAGCAAACTCGACAACCATTCAAGAAAAGCAACTATGTGGCAAGGAATGTCCTCGACTTGATACACACGGATGTATGGGGACCATCACAACAACCATCAGTGGCTGGTAATAGATATTTTGTCACTTTTATTGATGATCATTCAAGGAAAGTATGGATGTTTTGCATAAAACAAAAATCAGATGTGTTCTCCATGTTCAAGAGATTTAAAGCACAGGTAGAAAAGGAAACAGGACGCTACATAAAGACCTTGAGGTCCGATGGAGGAGGAGAATATTTCTCCAAAGAATTTTCAGACTTTCTTTATGAAAATGGAATCAAGAGACAATTTACATGTAGGTACACACCTCAACAAAATGGAATAGCTGAAAGGAAAAATCGACATATCACAGAAGTTGCAAGATGCATGCTCAATGAGATGAAGATGCCACTAAACTATTGGGCTGAAGCAACTAGTACGGCCGTTTATTTGATGAACAAGTGCACAACGGATGGAGTGCATAATCTAACTCCCGAGGAGGTTTATTCCGGTAAGAAGCCTGACCTTACACATCTCAAAGTTTTTGGATGTGTGTGTTATGTTCACATCCCTCAAGAACTAAGGACAAAGATGGAGGCAAAGTCCGAAAAATGTATTTTTATTGGATATTCATCGGAGCAAAAGGGATATAGGTGCTACAATCCGGTGACAAAGGAGCTACGAGTCTCACGAGATGTTGTATTTGATGAGCTAAGACCATGGTTTGGAGACAAAGGGAAAGAGAAGACTCTTGAAGAAGATTGTGAAGATGATGAAGGTGCTGTCCAAGAAGAGTTTCAGCAAACAAGCACTCAAATGTCAGGTCCAGAAGCTTCTACATCACTTGGAGAAAGCTCAACATGGAAGGGGAGGCTAAGGAGTCATTCCTCATCACCAACATCAGCTTATGAAAGATCTAAAGCCGAAAGTGCTGCCCAAAATAGTGATTCAAATACAAGTGAAGAAGAGTATGAAGAGGTGATCACACCGAAGGTAAAGTTGAACCGATTGAAGAAGCAATGTTCAAAAGGAAATGAAAGGAGGTCTTCAAGAGCAAGGTATCCAATTGAAAGGCTGAGCTATGATAGTTTTATTGCAAAACATTTTGCATATATGACACAGGTGGTCAAAGATAAAGAACCGGATGCATATGAAGAAGCATGTACACAAAAAGAATGGCAAGAAGCTATGCAAGAAGAGATGAAAGCTCTCAAGGACAATCACACATGGGAGCTAGTTCCAAAGGCTGAAGGTATGAAGATTGTTCCAAATAAATGGGTGTTTAAAATAAAGAGAAATGCTGACGGCTCTCTAGCAAGGCATAAAGCTAGACTAGTAGCAAAAGGATTCAAGCAAACTCACGGCATCGATTATGAAGAGACTTTCAGCCCGGTTGCAAAGATGGAAACAATTAGAACCTTGATTGGAGTGAGTGCAGCAAGGAGATGGCCATTGTACCAACTCGACATAAAAAATGCTTTTCTCAATGGTGAACTTCAAGAAGAGGTATACATGAGTCAACCGATTGGATTTGAAGACAAAAAGCATCCAAATTTTGTTTGTAGATTGAAGAAAGCTTTGTATGGGCTGAAGCAAGCACCACGTGCTTGGAATCAAAGATTGGTCGAGTACCTCACAAGGTGTGGGTATAGTCCAAGTAATGCAGATCCCTCTCTCTACATGAAGAAAGAAGAAGGCAAGCAGGTATATATTTGCATATACGTTGATGATCTCATCATAACAGGAAGTAATGTTATAGGAATACAAGAGATCAAAAGGAAACTCGGTAAGGAGTTTAAAATTTCAGATCTTGGTGAGCTGAAATACTTTTTAGGCATTGAGATAGTCTATGGGAAAGATGGCATTTACTTAATGCAAAGAAAGTACCTATTGGATGTTCTTTTCAGATTTGGAATGAGTGAATGCAAACCACTCACTCAACCTATGGACACAAATGTGAAGCTATGCTCAAATGATGGAGAGAAGTTACATGATGTAACTACATACAAGAGTATTATAGGTTCATTGATCTATGCTACGATCACAAGACTAGATTTGTGTTATATTGTTGGAGTTCTTTCTCAATTTATGCAAGCTCCAACAAGTGAACATTTAAATTCAGCCAAACGAGTGCTAAGATATGTGAAGCACACTGTCAATCATGCATTGTTTTATAGATATGATGAAGAATTGCAGGTAAAGGGCTTCAGTGATGCTGATTGGGCTGGTTCCAAGGAGGATAGAAGATCCACTTCAGGTTATGTGTTCATGATAGGTAGCAAACCTATCACATGGAGCTCAAAGAAGCAACCTACTGTTGCACTATCATCTATAGAAGCTGAATATAGAGGTTTAGCCTTTGCAACTTCTAAAGCTATGTGGATTAAGAAGCTCTTGGCTGATCTTGATGTGCAGGTGGAGACCATTCCAATTTATGGTGACAACATGTCAAGCATTCACTTGACAAACAATCCAATGTTTCATGCACGAAGCAAGCACATAGAAGTGCATTATCATTATGTTCGAGAAAAAGTTTTGAGCAAGGATGTGGATATAAAGTTCATTGGAACTAATGACCAGGTTGCAGACATGCTTACAAAGTCCCTCGATGCTTCTAAGCTCAAGAGGTTCAAGGACGACATCAACTTACAAGATATGGTTGAAGGTGCAAGCTCACATGTGAGCTTGAGGGGGAGTGTTAAAAATAAAGAAGTAAGCTCGTATATATTTTTGCAAAAAGGATTTTCTTCAAGTAGAAGGAAAATACAAAAATGAAAAATAGAAGCATTTACTTCAGCAAGTAGTGGAAGCCAAAAGAGAATCAAATCCAAAATCTGAATTGTAAGAGGAGTGGCTGTCCAAAGTAGTGGAGAAATGATGGAGAAGAGCTCTCAAACTCATCATGAGAGTTTTTGGTCACTTGGCTATAAAAGAAGCAAGGGAGGACACTCAATGAGAGAGCAAGAAGGCGTGGAAGCCCCCTTGTATCTACTTCATTTGGTTTGAGTCATTTTGTTCAGTTCACTCTCATAGAGTGTGTCCAGCCGCACATCCATTTTTGGGTAGTCTACTTGTGAGAGTCATATCTCTTAACATATGTATCCAAATTTAGTGTTTAAACATTCGTTGGAAAGCTTATCTTGAGTACTTCCTCTGTCTAGAACAGTTTTATGAAATTCTTTATGCTCTCTGAGTTATTCAGGTTTTAGTGAAGTCCAGTTTTCAGCTATGACCAGCCGCACACCCATTTTTGGGTAGTCTACTTATGAGAGTCATATCTCTCAACATATGTATCCAAATTTAGTGTTTAAACATTCGTTGGAAAGCTTATCTTGATTAATGCCTCTGTCTAGAACAGTTTTATGAAATTCTTTATGCTCTCTGAGTTATTCAGGTTTTAGTGAAGTCCAGTTTTCAGCCTAACTGAGTGGACAGGTAGTCTGTTTTGAATCAAATAGTTGACAACTCAAATCTACTCCAAATTGAGTGTTTGATATCTCATTTGAAAGCTCTAGGTGTCTAGTTTGAGTGATCAAAGTTTCAAGTTCATTGCATATTTCAGTTGGTACCAGTTTTCATTTGAAGGTTCTGCTGTTGGCAAGAGTCTTCATCCTGAGAAGGTCTTCTACACTTTCCGCTGCGATTAGGAGAGGAATTCTCCAACAGGTATTGCTTGAACATGATAATTAGAATTTTGATAAGGTAATTGATGTATTTGAGGAGCTTGGGGAGCAACATGTGGTACTTGAGGTGCAAGAGGAGCTTCCATAGTATATGGTTGATGATTTTGAAAATTTTGATTTTGAGGATTTTGAAAAGCTATTTGAGAAGCTTGAGGATACATGTTTTGATACATTTGAGGATTTTGCACATGAGGATGAGGATTTTGCATTGCAGGATTAGGCATTGGAGGAACTTGATATGCTTGAGTAGGAGCTACTTATGGATTTTGATGGGTAGTTATAACATGTTGATTAGGCTCTTGAAAAGACATTGGGTTCATTTGATTTTGGAAAGTTTTGGTGTAATTAGATTGTAAAGCATCTATAGTCTTGGCCAATTTGGATTGTGTAGCAATAAGACTTTCCATTTGCTTAGTGAGAATTTCCACTTGAGATTGTTCAACTACACTTTTATTTGGCTCTACTTTAAAACCTTGAGTAGGCTCCATCATTTGAGGAATAGGAGTAGAGTCAAAAAGCATAGCATGGGATTGTTCTCTAACCTGCTCCTTAGTTTGTGGAAGGCTAGCTTGAGGAAGACTAGTTTTCTCATAAAGCATGGATTGTGTTTGATGTCTATGGGCTACAACTTCTACTACTTTTCACACTGTTTTCCAATTGTCAGTAAGACCATAGCGCTTATCCAACTCTTCTAATCGCCATTCAACTTCCCTACGAGTTTCAGGATGAAGAAGCTTAAGAAAATTGATCACAAGATCAGGTTCCAGAGTTAGACCCATCGTAAGAATCCATCCCGATTATGTTGGCTATAATCTTCAAGATAGAATTCTTTGAGCATCTCCTTTCTAAAATCACTCCAGGGAAGACTATCATATTGAGTGACACGGTTTATGATAGAGCTATCAACAATTCGTTCAAAGAATGATATCAAAAGATCTTTGGGAAGACCAAAAATCATAGCTTGCTCTTCAAACAAATCTAAGTAGCTTGTAATGTTGATGCCATTGAATTTTCCCTTCTCTCTCAACATAGAAGAGACTATTCTTCGGCCTTGTTTCTCAACAATAAGAGATTTAAATCCTTCCTCCATCTTATGTGAATAAGCAAGTGATGCACAATGTTCTAGATCTCTCACAAATGCATTTACTTCACGACGAAGATGTGCAGGATATTGTAAGAAATCCAGTGCAACAATCAAGAATGATGATGATGATATGATGAGGATGAAAAATATGAAACAAAGGATATGGATCACAACCTCCCAACATGATCAGAAGCAAATGCCACATAGCATTTCATGTCAGGTTCAAATGTTGAGGTGATCGCAATCTGGGTGGATCGGGTCCAGTCGTGGCACACACAGGGTGTATGAAGCTAATGAATGTTGGAAGGTTTAAGGATGTGAAAGTGAAATTAATTTTGAGTATGGAGAAGAGAGACATGTTGAAATGATTATGGCAATGGAAATGTAGGAGTGCAAGTTAGATTTATGAACATGAATGATAAGAATGAAAGAGAACCATACACACGAATCAAATTTGAAAGGAAGAATGGTCCATTGAAGGAGCTTCTTAAACACTTCCTAACTCTAATCCATATGCATAGTCTTCTTTGGATGATATGTATGCATGACGAGAATAGATGGAATCCTTACACATAAATCAGTTTCGAAAGGAAGAATGGTCCAATATTGGAGGTTCTTATACACTTTCAGTAACTAATCAATATGTATGGGTATGTATGGATTATATGCATGCAAGTGAATTATGATGATAGAGTTTAATCACAAGCTCAATGAAACATCCTCACTGGTTCAACGCAATACTGCGGAGCCTTCTCACACATAGAAGAAAATAGAAGACATGTAAAAATACTTAAGAGACTGAGAGACAAGAGACAAGTGACAAGTGACATGAATTAAAGGGATTTGAATTAAGATACATGTATAAGATCATCGTGATACGTCAAGCGAAGCAGTCTACGTATCAAAGGCGGTTCCGACCCTCAAACCATGACAGTTCAACTGAATGTCACATGTAAGAAGATGAGTTCCACTTCATTAACCCTATGTATGTCTAGGCTCATAACGTCTACCTAAAGAAGTCTAAGACTCATTAAAACCAGCTCTAACTCACTCACACGCTCCATTGAGGGTGAGTCAAGATAGAGATGCTGGTTTCAAGGGCCTATTCTAGATTGGAGTTCTAACTTAAATTTGAAACTAGGTACTATACTCATACTAGCCCGCCTTGGATCGTCACTCGCTCAATCGAGGGTGATCGTCTCAAGGAAACCTTAAGCTAGCAAGAGCCCTATGGATGCCTAACAATGATGCTCTAGGAGTTTGGAGGGGAGTTTATATAGTTTTTTGAATGAATTTGGGCCCTTGGATCTAGAGAAATCAACTCTCAACTCTAGGATCACTACTTTCGATTACAACCGTTTGATTAATCAAATCAATGGCTTGGAATTGTTCTTTCTATCAAATCTAGTGTAAAGGAGTGAAATTTAGGCGCCTTCATTATCCACCATTGGATCTGGGGATGATTTGGACCGTCAGATCAATGCTGACATCAATTCGGATAAGACATGCTACTATTTTTAGAGAAAATTTGCATTATTGATCTTTAACTGTCAAAAAAGTCTTCTTTGATGAAAAAAACTCGTGGATTCTCCTTGCTTTAAGCATAAGTTCATCTCCACCCTTGAATATGAGCTCATCTTGATTGTACAACATGGCTCAATCAGCTTTCACCATGTGGCAACCCTTCAACCCTTCAATTTGCTTAAACTAGAAAACTGTGGTGACCTTGAAAACTGGACTTTGTGCTCTTTGACCCTCCAAAAAGGCTTTGATGAAGATGAAACTTTGTAGGACTATGTTTTCAAAGATCTCCTTCAGGAATATGCAGAAAAAACTTTTACCTAAATCTCCCTTATACAAGTTTGACTACATTTGGAAGCTTACAAGGTGGCATTAGGGTGTCTAGGAAACTCTCATAGCCTTGAAACTTTGTACAAATATGTAGCCATATATGGTCTTTATACATGCCAAACCATATGGCTAACAAAAATTCCTATTCAAGATTTTGTAGGGTCTAAGTGGAAAAATTACATTTTTTACAAAATGCACATGGCATATCAATGTGCTAGAAAATCCATTTTCATGTGAAATTCGGGCTATAGACTGCCTCTAATAGGCTTTACAAGTATATGAATTTTCATGTGATTTGGAAATATTGAAAATTTTACCCTAATTTCCAAAGTTTGACCAACTTTGACTGCTACCCTGGATTTGCTCAATTTCTTCTAAAGTTTGCATGTGAACTCCCTTTGACATCCTTGATGCATCTTGGACTTCTCAGGGAATTCTGGCTACCTTCATCAAATGTGTTTCCTGTAGGCCTTCATGAATGAGAGAGGAGAGAAAATCTCGACGACAATGCGTCCATAAGGTATTTAGTTCCTCCATAAGTTCGAGCGATTTTACTTCATGTGTTGTAGGTGGAGGTGCTGGTTCTCTGATTCATAAGGTAGTATTAATCTCTCCTAAGTGCATTACATTCTTTGGTAAATCTATCATAATCCTTAAGGAGTCTTGCATGGTCATCTAGCAATATCTATATTGTTTCTAATGGAGCTTCTTTCAAGTGATCAGGGCTGAGAGGTTCCTCTAGGTGGTCCGAAGTAGCTTTAAAGTTTTCTCAGTTCTGCACTTGTAATCATTGACTCTCTTCTTTAGCCACAATCAAGTGACATCGTAGGATGCCCATGTTTCTCATTAATTGAGCATTACAGATGACATGTTGTTTGAGGTGTTCTTCTGCATTTGCAATGGATTCTTTGGTTTTTTGCTCTAGTTCTAGTTCCATAGAATGATAGGACTCTCGGAGTTCTTGGTGACGTGCATTTAGAGGTGCATTTTTTATGGTAAGTGAGTTAAGACTCACTTGTAGTTGGTTGGTCATTTGTTGTAGGGCTTGATATTGTTGACCCAATGAGGGGAATTCCTCTTTGACTTGATGCATTGAAGAAAACATCTTCTAAAATGTGGTATCTACAGTGGAAGAGTGTAGGAGGTTGCAAAAAGGCATGTTGTTCTTGTTAGTATATGATCAATGTCTACCCCTCATGATTGTATGCACATTTTGTAAGGCCCCCTTTATGAGGAGAAGCCAAGCATGCATTACCCAATTGATGGGAATCCCAACTTGAATGTTGGATGAAGGTCATGTTGGACCATGTAAGATATTATAAGGAAAGGGAGTTATCAGGGTCCCCAATTGTGGGGTCCGAGGCAGCGGTGATCAGCCCCGGCTGGGGGGTCCAAGGGGGCCAGCGGGCCCCCTGGCTGGGGGGTCCCAGGGGGCCAGCGGGCCCCCTGGTGGGGGTCCGGGGGCAGCGCCCCCGGCGCGACGGTAAAGGGAATATTCCATGGAATATTCCCTGTCGGAGTCAGAAATCATTTATATTTGTTAGGTCGGTTCAACCAGTCTAAGCCGTGTATGGCAATTACGCGGGCGGTGGCCGCCCACGCTCTACCGCCCATGTATAGCCGTCCATGGCAGGCCACCCATGATCCTATATATACATGACTTCTGCACTACCTAAGACACCGAGTTGAGCCAGCATACCTCTACCTTGTATCTCCCTATCTAGAGTTGTCTAGATCACCATTTAAGCTCTACCTTGAGAGCGCACGGGTGGACAACGCCATCATCTTTGTACTTGCTGCTAGTAGAAAATTGTTGAGATTCTCCTATATCTGTTATCTTCTCTGTTATTGCTCCTGTGTTATATTGCGTAACTATTGTCTTACATGGTATCAGAGCTGTAAGGTTCGAATAGCTTGAGAAGTATCATTATTTTAGCCTACTAGCAGACTAGAATATCAGTAGATTATTCGAGTGATTACATGATGGCTTCATCATCGAACAGTAGTCTTGGTGCTTCAACTAATGTTAATGCTACACCTATTCGAATTCGTCCACCTGCATTCACTGAAGGGAAGCTGGATGGAACCAACTATACACTCTGGAAGTTCAAAATTTCTGCAATTTTGGACTCCTATGAATTACTTGACACTGTCATGGGACCGATGGGATTGGATCCAGAGCCTATACCAGTTGAAGATCCAGCAAATTCAAGATTGATGATTCAGCCAGATCCATATCTTCTACGAGCTTGGAAGAGGCGGAATGCTGATGCATTATGTGCGATTGTCACTAGTGTAAGTGATTCTGTGCTTACTTTAGTTCAACATACTACTAAAGCACATGAGGCTTGGGGCATATTGGCTCGACAATATGAGACCAAGAACCACACTAGGATACAGAATTTAGAAAATCAGTTGGCAAATGAAAAACATTCTGATTCTGAAAAGGCTGAAGATTTTATCAAACGGATAAAGCATCTTCAAGATCAATTGGCTGCAGTTGGTGTTGTTATAACACCAGAAGAGCTGGCTCGAAGATCTGTACGTGTTCTTCCAGCAAAGTATGATGGATTAGTAACAGCCCTTAACACTCAGGTAAGGCCAACTCCTCTTACATTTGAAGAGTTTTGTGCCATGCTTTTAGAAGAAGAGATGCGGCTGAAGAATCGGCAAAGTACAACTGATGCTGCATTCTCAGCAAATGCAAAAGGTAAAGGCTCTTCAGAGGGATCAAAGAAGAAGCCAAAGAAGAAAAAGTTCATAGGAAGTTGCTTCTATTGTGAAAAGAAAGGCCATGCCATCAAGGATTGCAGAAAGAAGCAAGCTGATGAACGGAATGGGACTGTAAAATCATCATGGAAGAACAAAGAGTCTGCAAACAACACAGAGCTGGAACTTTGGGTAGCTATTGAAGAGGTATGTTCATCTGCTCAAGCTCGTGTTGATGAGCCATGGATTTTAGATAGTGGAGCTTCTCGCCATATGACTAGTAAAAAGGATTGGTATAGTTCCCTAGTGCCTCTGCGGGAATCCATCAATGTAGTGGTGGGAAATGACTCCAAGTGTCCAGCTGAAGGAACTGGAACCATCTCTTTTATCACTTCTCTAGGTGTTGAGAAAAAGTTATCCGATGTTCTCTATGTACCTACACTCAAAAGAAATTTGTTGTCAGTTTCTGCAATAACAGATCGTGGACTCGAAGTTCACTTCAATAAGAGTGGTGCGGAAATCATGGATTCATCAGGTAATGTTGTAGGTAAAGGCATACGACGGGATAACTTGTATGAGTTAAGTGCTTTAACTGCTACAGAAGATAAAGATGTAAGCAGGTTATGGCACCGACGATTTGGGCATCTCGGATTTGCAGTTTTGAAGGAGATGCAACGAACAGGGATGGTTGCTCATATGCCTGCATTTTTAGAGTTGCAGGAACCTTGTGAAGCTTGTATGATGGGCAAGCAACAACGAAAAGCATTTCCAAGAGAGACCAGCAATCGATCTCAAGCTCCTCTAGAGTTGGTACATGCTGATCTCTGCGGTAAAATGTCTACACCTTCTTTAGGAGGATCTTTCTACTTCTTGCTGTTAGTCGACGATTATAGTAGAAAGATGTGGGTTTATTTCATTCGAGAGAAGGCTGATGCTTTTGAAAAATTTAAAACGTGGCATAAGTATGTAGAAAATGAATCAGGAAGGAAATTGAAGAAATTTAGAACAGATAGAGGAGGTGAATTCTTGTCAACAGAATTCAACAATTACTGTAAGGAGCATGGTGTGAAAAGGCAACTTACCACAGCTCATACACCCCAACAAAATGGCGTTGTTGAGCGCAGGAACAGGACAGTAGTTGAAATGGCTCGTTGTATGTTGAAGGCTCAAGACATGCCTGATTCATTCTGGGCAGAAGCAGTCAATACAGCAGTCTACATCCTCAATCGAAGCTACACAAAAGCACTGAAGGGGATGACTCCTCAAGAAGCATATTCTGGTAAAAAGCCTTCAGTTTTGCATTTCAGAATTTTTGGTTGTTTCTGTTATGCGCATATTCCTGATTCAACAAGATCAAAGTTGGATTCAAAAAGAAAAAAGTGTGTCTTCCTAGGATATAGTGAAGAGTCTAAAGCATACAGGTTATGGGATCCTGAGGCAAGGAAGATTTTTGTCAGCCGAGATGTGGTGTTTGATGAACGACCACACTTAGTAGAAGATAAAGGTAAATCTACTATCTCATCAAGCGGAGAAATATCTCACCCTCTGCCTATCAAAAGACAGGTTAAAGTTGAGGAGGAGGAAACATCTGATGGAGAAATTTCCTCAATAAAAAGCCAACCAGTTGTAGCTGCACAGCGTAAGCCACTACCGAAGTGGGCACAATAGCTCTTTGATGATCTTAATCCACATGTAGATGTACCAGAATCATCATCGGATGGATTACGAAGATCAAAGAGAATAGAGGAGCAAAGAAGAGCCTCAGAACACATTGTTAACATGGCTCTAATGGCAGATATCATGGGTTCGATAAAGGAACCTACCACCATTGAAGAAGCCATTGATGATCCAGATTGGAGAGCGGCAATGCAGTCTGAGTATGATAGTATACTCAAAAATGATACATGGGATCTAGTCGACTTGCCGCCAAAGAAGAAGGTAATAGGTACTAAATGGATTTGGAAAGCTAAGTATAAAGCTGATGGAACATTAGAAAAGTATAAGGCACGATTAGTTGCACAGGGTTTTTCACAGATTGAAGGATTTGATGTTCAAGAAACTTTTGCACCAACAGCACGCATGACAACTATTCGGATGGTACTTGCAGTAGCTGCACAAAAGTCTTGGCCTATTTTCCAGATGGATGTCAAATCTGCATTTTTGAATGGTCACCTCAAGGAGGAGGTATATGTATCTCAACCACCAGGTTTTGAGGTGCCCAATTCAGAAAATAAAGTTTGCAGGTTGAAGAAAGCTTTGTATGGACTTAAGCAAGCTCCACGGGCTTGGTACCAACGAATAGATCATTTTTTCAAAAATATGGGTTTTGAAAGAAGTACTTCTGATGCTAACTTGTATGTAACGAAAAGGGATAGCAAGCTAGTTGTTGTCATTGTATATGTAGATGATTTGATCATTACAGGAGATCATCAGGAACTCATCAATCAAACTCGGATCAGCTTGGGAACTGGGTTTGAAATGACAGACTTAGGTCTACTCCATTTTTGTCTGGGAATTGAAGTATGGCAAAGGAAGGATGGCATTTTCATCTCACAACAAAAATATTCCAAAGAAATTCTCAAGGCATTTGGAATGATGGACTGCAAACCAACTAGCACACCTATGGAGGTAAATCATAAGCTATCTATGGATGATAACATGCCTGATGTAGATGCTAAGAAGTATAGGAAGCTCGTTGGAAGTCTTATTTTTCTGTGCAACACTAGACCAGACATTTGCTATGCTGTTGGAGTGTTAAGCAGGTTTTCCAACAAACCTAAGGAGAGTCACTGGAATGCTGGAATGCGAATTCTAAGGTACATTGCAGGAACCTTGGATTTTGGTATTTTGTATACCACAGGTGATACACTCCAAGGATATTGTGATTCAGATTGGGCTGGAGATTGTGATTCTAGAAAATCAGTTTCTGGATATTGTTTCTCACTTGGTTCAGGAATATTTTCTTGGGTAAGTAGGAAGCAACCAACTCTCGCACTCTCCTCCACTGAAGCAGAGTACAAAGCAGCTTGTTTTGCTTCTTGTGAGGCAGTCTGGTTAAGGAGAATTCTTGCAGATCTTGGCTTTCCATCAAATATGCCAACTGTACTCAAGTGTGATAATCAAAGTTGTATGGCTATTGCAAAGAACCCAGTATTTCATGCTCGCACCAAGCACATAGAAGTACAATACCATTACATTCGTGAGCTAATTGAAGATGAAATTGTGGAGCTAGAATATTGCCCAACAGAGGCAAATTGTGCTGACATATTCACTAAAGCACTTGGAAGAGAGCAGCTCAACAAGCATCTTCAACAGATGGGCATAGGACCGAGACCTACTTGATTTATCATCGGTAAACATTGAGGGGGGGTGTTAGTATATGATCAATGTCTACCCCTCATGATTGTATGCACATTTTGTAAGGCCCCCTTTATGAGGAGAAGCCAAGCATGCATTACCCAATTGATGGGAATCCCAACTTGAATGTTGGATGAAGGTCATGTTGGACCATGTAAGATATTATAAGGAAAGGGAGTTATCAGGGTCCCCAATTGTCGGAGTCAGAAATCATTTATATTTGTTAGGTCGGTTCAACCAGTCTAAGCCGTGTATGGCAATTACGCGGGCGGTGGCCGCCCACGCTCTACCGCCCATGTATAGCCGTCCATGGCAGGCCACCCATGATCCTATATATACATGACTTCTGCACTACCTAAGACACCGAGTTGAGCCAGCATACCTCTACCTTGTATCTCCCTATCTAGAGTTGTCTAGATCACCATTTAAGCTCTACCTTGAGAGCGCACGGGTGGACAACGCCATCATCTTTGTACTTGCTGCTAGTAGAAAATTGTTGAGATTCTCCTATATCTGTTATCTTCTCTGTTATTGCTCCTGTGTTATATTGCGTAACTATTGTCTTACAGTTCTATGTGTAATTTAGTGGGAATGGGGATCGACTAAGGGAGTGTGGATGCAGTTGCACTGGTGGAGAGGTGCATTGGAGTAGGTATGTGAATAGTGGTGATGGAACTAGTCATCGTGAGTGATTGTGCAGTGGTTAGTGAAATATCCATATCGCTAGAAGTGTGATCTAGTGAACTAATAGTGAAAAGTGGTGTGACAGTGGGTGATTGTGTTGGTGTGAATACAAGATTTACAAAACTTGATGAGTATGTTACACGAGAAGGTTTGAGCACGGATCGATGAGAATTAGATGGTTGAGATACATTTTTGATGTTGGGATGGAGTACAGTTGAAATATGAATCGGTATATGGAGGTTAAGAAAAGGGAGTTGAGGGACAAGAATAGATGGAACATGCAATGTTAGGAAGGGATTTATAGCTATTGTTTGGAAGATCAAGGTGGTGAATAGTTTTGAAAGGTTTGTGGAAGTTATGAGGATAGGGGTTAACCCATTTAGGTGATGCTAGACTGGAAATTGTATGATTGGATGGAGAGCTAGGAACAATGTGATGTGGTATGGTGACTCGTGATATACGATGTATAGGTGACTATATGGTGGGTTCTAGGGTAGACACAATGTCCAAAGTGTGGGTGGCTAGGGAGGTTGTTTGAAGATGTGACATGCCAATGGTGGTGATGTCAGTCATCTCTCGTTGGTGTGTCTACAATAATCCGTGCTTCTTGGTAACTGGAGGTGCGAGCCTTGACTTGTACATGAATATATTCCCCTAGTTAAGACATTAGTCACACTCTTAGAGGATTGAAGTGAGGTAGGGGCTTGCATTTTAAGAAGGGTAATGCTTCTACCATGCCCACAACTTGAATTAATTTATTAAGAGCATTTAAAAAAGTAGCCTCGAATCCATTGTTGGCCATTTCTTGTTGTAGAATATCCCAAGTGTGTTGCTCTATGATCTGTCTTCTTGCCCAAATAGCATGCATGTTGTTGTATAGTCTTTGAATGGAAATTATGGAGGAAACTGGTTCTAGTACATCATCTTCTCTAGTACTCATGCCTCCTTTGAGTCTCCCTTTGCATCTCATCCAATTTTTGTTGATCCTCGGCATTTGTACCTTGGCTTTGTTGACTTCTATCATCCTCATCAGTTTTTGTTCTATCTTCATCCTCTTGACTTGACACGTCTTGATCGCCTTTAGGCTCAAATGGAGAGCTCGGGTAGCTGGGGCATTCATATTCCTATGAAAAGAACTAAGCAGCAGAGAATTGGAATTCACTAGAGAAAGCATCATGCATTTGGAAGTCAAACATAGTATTCAAGGCCTCAGCTTCTAGATTGGGTATTGGAAAGGCAAATGCTTCAATTCCTATTGTAGTTGTGGTTTTCATTACTTCCGGAGCCGTGGTAACTATGGTGGTTACTCTGGTTGCTTGAGAGGTGATACCTGCACCAGAAGTGCCTTCTAAGGTAAGAGGTCATGACAAGCAGATTTGGATTGGCATCACTACGGATTGGGGTTCCATTAGTGATTGTTGAGGTGATGGTTGAGAGGATGGTGAAGCAGGTACTTGTAGACATGGAATGGTCCCCCTCATTTATTTTTTGGAGCATGCCTTTGGTTGTTTACATGACTTGTTAGTGCTTTTAAATAGTTGAAACTCTGTACTTGATATGGCTCGCTCGATAGGAATGTCATAAGCAAGACATGTATACATAATTCTAGTAATGGCACAATAGCCATGAATTACTCTTTTTCTTACCCACCTTTGATTTCCAAGACTAGTTGTTCCTATATCCAACTAGCTTAGTTGATGGTTTGTGGCCTAGTATTGGCCATATAAAGTCCAAACCAAATACACTTTTTTGCTAAAGTGAAGCGATCATGCATTGCGAATGCAAAGTGCTACATGTAGATGTGCAATGGATTTGATAGCTCTGGTATGATGGTTGATATGTCTGCCCATTTCAAAACATCACCTTCTTCATAGGTTCTGGAATGAGGTTCTCTCTCTCTCTCTGTGTGGGCATGTGAGAACCATGATTCTTTAACACTAGTTTGGTACCAAAACAGGACACTTAAGTGTCCTTTTTTGACAATTTCCAAAAAATCACATACCTTCTACAAAGAGAATTTGAGAAAATCCTTTAACACACATATTAAATATAATTCAAAGGTTAATGCAAAATTATAAAACACAATAAATCATGTTTTGTGTTCATGTAAATAGCCTCTCAACATGCTATGGTAGTGAACAGGATGAAAATTCTTGATCAAATATATTTTTATCAAAAGAAAAAAATTCAACATATGAAAGAAAAAAATATACACATTCCTTGAAACATAGATCACATGGTATGAACCTCAAACTCACTTTGAAAAATCATTTCAATTCAAATAAAATCAATTAGTTTTACTTTGTACACGAAAAACAACAACTAGTTCTAATTATGGTTCAAACAAACTTATGGGAATCCATAGAAGAGTACAAATGTGCCAACAATCAAACAAGTTATGAAGACAACAACCAAGGTATACACATATAAAATCAACTTAATATGACTCTGGCCACCAAAAATAGAAAACTAAATCCTACATATATGACTCAAAAGAATTTATGGACATCATTCAAGGGCACATTCAAATTACCAAGTAGAAAATGTGTGACATAAAAAACCAAAGCTTACATATACGAGGCTAAATAATTTATTGAAATCCACCAAAATTTTCATGTCTTTGGATAGAACCAAGAATCTTTTGTTGGTTGGGCATCAACCAAATTCTATAGATACAATCATGAATAGTTTGTGGACACATACTCAATTGTCTTTGATATAATGTTTGATATCATAAAATGATAAGGACCATTTGAAAACATTTCATCATTTCCATCATGGATGCCATCTTTTTTTTGTCAAATGAAATATGTATGCCAATTATGTTCATTCTTATCACAATCACCATTGTGGATCACATATTATTTGACGAGATTAAGAATGAAACATGGCATGAAAGCATATTTTGGAAGGTTTAATACTTAGAATATCATTTAAATAATTATTATTTTTCATCATAATTTTTTTATTCCACCTTTGGAGCTATGTTCTTTTTGTGAACATAGAAATATATGCTTTGCCAATTCAGCATGAAAGTCAGCACCAAATGGAATGGCTCCTACTTCAAAGTGGAGACCTTCTAACTTTGAATAAAAATATGCATTCAATTAGTATGAAGGTTATCCATTGATAACTTGCCAATTCTTTGCAATCTCACTTACACACAAGTTATAGTGAGCCATTCTTTAAAAGGTGCGATAAATGGCAGTGCTCTAGAGAAGACAAGTTTTGAGTGCATGTTTATCACTTATGTAAGTGTTCAACCTTCTCCAAACATCCCTAGACACTTGCTTTACACTGCCAAAGTCCATGAATAGCTTTCCATTTCCTAAAACATATCCAATGAATCAAAATTTTTGAATTGTGTTATTTTTTCAGTTATGCTAAAAGTTGAGTTTTCAAAAATCCCCATTTTCTTCTTCATTTAATAACCCATGTGAAGTTGTAAAATGTCAAAGATTATATTTTTCTCTAAAAGTACATGATGTGGGCTATCAAATCAAAGTGAGTATGCCATCAAAGCCTCAAGGGTGTCATCAAGAAAAATCAATCAATTTGGTGTAAAAGCAGGACACTTAAGTGTCCCAGGACACTCACGTGTCCTAGTACAGAACTAGTTTTAAAGCAGCCCAAATCAGGTCCCTTGCGAGTCTATACTTCTTAAAAGGAGGATCAGTCAATTCCTTGGAATTTTGTGGATCTTCAAAGTCTTTTGAGAAGAATTTGTATCTTCCCAATGTGTCACCACTAAAGCATAAGGTTGCTTCATATATGTGTCTTGCATCAGCAAGGGGTCCTTCTAAACCTTGGAACTAGTGAGTTTTGATGTGTACTCATTCTATCCTTTTGATGGGTGGGTTGCCAATAGGGCCCATGAAATCTTATAACTCCAGAGGAATCATTGAAGGTTGGGCTTCCGTCGGTAAATTTTCAAAATCCACTACTGGTAAGCTGGTGCCTACTCATGAAGATCCTTCTGCTGCATGTTGATCCTAAATATTCATGTAAGAGATGTACTACAAAAGGATAACACATAGCATGGAAATTAATCTCGATACCAATAAAGTGAGACTACAATCCCATTCCATAACTAATGCACCTCCTATGCAACCTTGTGCCATGAAGTGATTTTTAAACAATCTCTGAGTGGCTAATGCATGTCACTAGACTTCCTTGGTTCTCTGAACAATGCATACATATCCATTCATGAGAGATGTCATTAACTATGGTAATGAGTTAGTGAGGGTTGATTTTTACAAGGATGATCAGTTACCTTGGGGGTTAGTGAACTATTACAAAGAGAACGGTTAGTTTCATGAGGTGTCATAACATACAATGTATGGGATTGAGGATTTTGGGGCCATTTAGGCAACCATTTCCTAGTGACTGATGAATGGAAATGGTTTGTTGGCTTAGATATAGTAGATGGCTTGGGAGGTGAAGATGTAGGTGATCGGTGTGATTTTGGAGGGATTGGTGTTACATGGCTTGGTTTCTGAGATGCTAAACAGGCCTTGGGCACCCATATTTGAGTGGTGTTAGAGGTGGTCATCAGAGACTTCTTAGGTACCTGGACTTGTCAAATTCTTGTTGGAGGAGAGTTTCTTGGCAATTGTGACTGTCGAGGTTGACTCTTAGTCATCTTTACTTCATGCGATTGAACTAGAGGACGTGGTCAATGATTGCTCACCCTTGGGTACCCACATTTGCTTTTTTGTGGTCACATTTGGATACCTGCATTGCATACATGGAGTAGTTTGCATTGACCTTTGGTTGAGGTGTTCGGTGAGGGTTGATGTTTGCATGGTGGTCTATGAGAGGTTGTGTGGATGCTCTGCTTTGGAAAAGAAGGGAGGTCCAACTCTTGCATGTCATACCCATTAGGAAGTGAGCCATTCTATACAACAGATCTAGGTAGGCATTCAAGAAGTGTGGAGTGTATGCTCGATGGGTTGATGGTCCCCATCTATCTGCTGATAGTGCCCATCTGGTCACAGAAGGGGAGGAAGATTTCTTGAGAACTCCTCTATCCCAAGTTGGTGGCCATTTGTTTGAAGAATTTTGCCAATGGTTGGAGGATTTTTTTTTTTTTTTTTATATAAAGGAAGTTCGGCAATAGCCTACTCTCCCGGACTTGAATTAAATTAAGAAACAAAGGTACAATAGAAGGGGACTAGTGCCCACGGGAGCCCCCAAATCCCACAAAGCAGGGGAAGCTTGATTGAATCCTAGGTTGCATTACAGAGAAGGTTAATCACCCTCTCATCGCCCTCATGCGGGGCCCACTTGGGTTTGAGCTTGTTGTTGATCAAAAGGAGGACTTGATGGTGCCTGAAGGGGGGGGATTTCTTACTGTTAACGATCCTTTTGCCAAGGAGGAGTAGTGATTTCTCAATCGACCACTCCCTGGGGGGATTGCCGAAGTTGAGAGCACACCTCTCCCGCCAAATTTTCCACAGGGCTTCCCCTCTGATGGCGTTCCAGAGTGTCGCAGAGCAGCCGATCGCTTCTCCCAAAAGGACTTGTTTCCAATTAAGCTGTTTTTGAAGTCTGATTTTCATTCCAACCGTCTGCCAGATTCTGTAGGAGTTGGGGCAAGTAAGGAAGATGTGTGGGACATCTTCGATAGCACGGTGGCAGCGTTTGCACCAAGGAGGGATCCCACAAAGTTTGCTAGCCTTATGGTTGGTCCAAATTCCCCGATGAAGAATTTGCCATAAGAGGACAGACTTCTTAATCTCTATAAGGGGGTGCCAGATACCCATGAATTTCATGTCCCACCGAAGCCGCGTCCAAGACAGGCACCACTTCTTGTTGAGGCTGATCTGGAGGTCAGCCGTTTCTTTGATGTTCGGGATTTTGAGTAGGCTATTTCCATTGTGCCATTTGAGACCAAGCGAGTTCGGTGTGTCGTGTCCCATGAGAAGGCGAGTCTTGTGACGATCCCAAGCGAGGCATCTGCTTTGCAAAGTGTTCCATTCTTTGTAGGAGATGTTTATGCGAGGGTCGATATCCTCGAAGTTGATCCAGCTGTTGGTGTCATGTTTCCAGAGGTGTTTCCATTTTTTGAATCCTTTGTTCCATAACTTCTTGGCATTTTGAATGTTCCACGACTCCACACTCCTGATGCCATGTATCGGAAACCAGATAGAGTCGTTTTGTCTGATTCCGGCCGCCCACTTCCAGTCCTCACTAATTCTTGTGAAGCTTTTGACTTTATTCCAGCCCTTCCAAAGGGAGCACACGAGATTGGAGCCTTTCGGGAAGACGGGGATCGGGGAGAATAGCAGGGTCATGATGTCAAGGTTCTTCCAGTTCGGGAACCCCATGAGGGCCAACTCATTCTTGTTTCTGAAGATCAGCTTGGCCCACGAGGCCTCCCTATTGCACCAAGCCTTAATCATCCATTTGGCTGCCAGCTTGTTAGCCATACACCCGATGTCCAGGATACCAAGCCCCCCACTATCTCTAGGGCTAGTGCAAATGGCCCATTTGATTTTAGGCACCCCCCTTCTGTTATGATCGCCCGTCCAAAGAAAGTTTCTACAAATACTATTCAGTTTGGACAGGCCTTGCTCATTCGGTCTCCAACAAGAAAGGAAATAGATGGTAGAAGAGAGGAGGAACGTGTTGATAACCATCGCACGTCCAGCGAGATTGATTTGCATACCTCTCCAGTAGTTAAGCTTGTTTTCGAGTTTGGCCAGCACCCAGTTCCATCGCTGCTCCATAGAGACGCCAAACCCCAAGGGGATTCCAAGAAGTCGAAAGATTTAGCCCTGCGGAATGATTTGACAGCCATGATCAATGAGAAGGCCAGGATGATGTCCCACAATAGCCCTAAAGGCGGTCTTAGAGTGGTTGATTTTGGATCCAGAGGCATCACAAAAGGTAGCAAGACACCTCCAGAAAGTCTCCAGGCTGGTATTATCATTGTGAACGAACGCGTTCATATCATCGGCAAAAAGTCTCATGATGATTTGACTGTGGTCGTGAGGCAGCCGGAGGCCTTTGATATTGCCAGCCTCCACATGATGTGCCACAAGTCTGCTCAGCCCCTCAGTGGCGATGGCAAAAAGAAGGGGGGCCAGAGGGCACCCTTGTCTAATAGATCTTTTAAGATGGATCGCCTTCGAAAGTTTGCCGTTAACGTTAATTTGGGTCGTTGCGTTTCCGAGAAGGGTCGCGATCATCTTGGTGAATTTCTGAGTACATCCGAGATCTTGGAGCGACTGCAGAATATAGTCCCATTCTAGCTTGTCATAGGCTTTGTCAAAGTCGATCTTGAGGAAAACCACATCTTGATTAGACTCATTTGCAAATTGAATACCTTCCCAAATATCCATAATGGTTTCCAGGATAGACCTGCCTTTGATGAAACCTTTTTGGTCCTCACTAAGCCAAGATCTCAGGTGGCACGAGAGTCTGTTGGCGATGACTTTGGCGATGATCTTGTATCCTGTTTGGAGCATCGTAATAGGCCGCCAGTTCTCGATTCTGTTCTTTTCCCCCTTCTTGTGTATCAACTTGATAATTCCATTATTTAGACAAGAAGGAAGAGCACCAAACTTTAGCGCTTCTTGCCAAACCATCCGAAGAGGGGTGGCAACCACCAGCTTGAAGGATTTAAAGAACTCGTTAGTGAGTCCGTCGGGTCCCGGGCTTTTACCGAGAGGGAGGGCATCAATGACCTCAATGATTTCTGATTCAGAGATAGGGGCATGAAGAAGGGAGTGGAGGTTGGGTGGTATTCTCCGGGGGGAAACCCTAGAAATGGCAGCCATACAGTCCCTTCTATGGTGGGAGAGGGGGTTCGAGGTTCCCAGGAGTCTCGAGAAGTGCCCTTCGATGATGCCAAAATTATCTTCTTCCGAATTGCATACATTGCCATGTGGATCTAGCAGTAGGGGGATCGATTCTCTGTTGTGTTTCCTTTTAAGGATACGGCACATCTCTTTGGTGGGTTTGTCGACTTTGCCAGCCCACCACTCCTTGAAGAAGATTTGCAAGTTTTTCCTTTGTAATTCTTCCTCGTATCTCAACACTGCTCTGATTTTTCGGAGACCTTTCTGGGCTTGGTGTTTTCCTTTGTTCACTTCCTCCTCAAGCCGCCAGAGTCTGTGGTAAAGAGCTTCCCTGCGAGCCCGCCGCACAGTCTCGAGCATCTTCTTAGTTCTGATCATGATCTTACGAGACTTGTCGACCGCACTTCTCCAGCACTTGGCTGGGGCCAAGCCAGAGGTGAACGCCACCTTCCACACATCGGCAATCTCTTGATGGACGGAGGGGAGAGAGAAGGTGGTTGCATTGGCATGGAACCACGGAGCCTTGCGGATCTTGTTGGAAGGTTGAAAAGTGATAACGATCGGGTAGTGATCAGAGATAGTGAGATCAGTGCGATGCGTGATGGTAGGGTGGCCCCACTGATGAGTAAAACTCTGAGAGATGTAGCATCTATCGAGTCTAGCTTTCCTCAGGTCCTCGCCCGCTTGGAGATTCGACCAAGAAAAGCCACTCGAGTCTTTGAATTCAACCAAATCCAAGTGGAGTTTGGTCATGTCCCACGTTTCTTTCTCCCGACTATCGATGACCTTGCCCTTGCCCATCCATCTGTCCATAGGGTCCTCCACCATGTTGAAGTCTCCACATATAAGCACGTTGTGAGGAAGCGAGTCTAAGGAAGCCCATGTGTTCAGTCTCTCCAAATCCCCGTTAGGGGCGTACAAAGAAACAATAGTAGCACAAAGAGGAGCACCAAAAGAAACAGCAATCCAACGGTGACTTACATCTTCAGTGGAGTTCTCAAGCTTTTCAAACCAGAGTTGTTTAACACCGATAACCGTTCCTCCAGACCCCCGCTGGTGCTTCGTTGAGATCCACACATGGGCCGAGGAGACCTGTCTGAGCCGCTTCTAGAGGTCTTCTCCGTCAATTTTAACCTCTTGAATACATATAAAGTCTGGGTTTAAGCTAATGTCGCGAAGCCATTGACCAATGATGGTCGCTCTTGAGGGGTCGGTTAGCCCTCTAGAATTTAGCGAGATGACAATCATTTTTGTATTGATCCCTCTTTGCGGGAGGGAGCTTTGTCCTTTCTTCTCTTGGCTTCGTCTTTCTTTTTCGCTGGGATCTGATCCCGACTTAGAAGTCGGTTCTTGTGGGGGCTTTTCCAGGGTAACTCCATAGGCTGTTTTCCTTTGCGGGATGCCCCTTGCTGGGGAGACTTGGGCCCCGTGCTCGGCACCGTATCCGGGATCGTCGATCCAATGATGGAACTTTCACTATCCATGTTGTCTTCGTTACTAGTGGTGAAGCCATCTTCTTTGCTTGTGGTGTAACCCTCCTGGGGTGTTTCTTTATTGTCAGGGATCTCTAGGGCTTTGTCGTAGGTGTCTACCTCAAGTAGCTTCCCACCTGGGTAGTCAAGCTCATTGATCTCCTTTCCTAGATTGCAATACAAATTGCTGTAGGGGTTGAGTGGCAGGTTGTTTCTCTCACCGTTGGCCCTAGGGCTTCTTTTCCTTCTTCTTCTAACTTCAATAAAGCCATCATCATCAGCTTGTGGATTAAGGAGGCCCTTGCCTTCCCCTTCCTTGGTCGAGTGGGTCAAATCGCCAATGTTGTCTTGAGCAGTTTTGGAGGCTTCTTGAAAGCGCTTGTTTTTTTGCCTGAAAGGGCAATCTTTAATCCTGTGACCTTGCTGGCCACAACGAAAGCACGCGTTGGGAAGGTTTTTGTAGGTGATGTCCTGCTCCCATACATCTCCTTCGCCCATGTCCACTTTGATCATTGATGGGAGCGGCGAGCTGAGGTCGGCCTCGACACAGATTTGGGGGTGCCACCTAGCGTTGAACGAGTGTCTTGCACCTTCATAGATGAGACCACCAATGTCTTCGCGTGAAGCCAGCGGCTTGCCGATAGGAGAGACAATGTCCCACACGAAGTTGTACAAGAAGTAAGGAAGGTTAGGGAGCTCAACCCAGAGAGGGTACCGAAGCGATTTCGATTTGTCGGGAGTAAAGTCCGGGGACCATCTGAATAGGCACAGGGTCGCCCGACCGAACTGCCAGGTGCCAACGCTAAGGGCTTGGAACGCCATCTCTTCATTTTCAAAGACTAGTAGCATGTGGTTCGCTGGTAAGAACTGACATTTGCTAACAATAAGACCTCGAGGGAACCATTCTTTTCGAAGCCATTGTCGCACAGTTTCGAGAGGTGGCCTAGGGCCAAACACTTGGCCGACGAGGCAAACTTTCTTGAGCTCCTCCTGAGCAGACAGAACCGCGGGTCTACTGAGGGACACGATGGGGGATTCAACACTATCGGATGCCCCAGGGGCGGCACACGACCCCCCCTCCAGCAGAGCGGCCAGGACATCGGTCTCCCTAGGGGGAGTGGCCCGATTACTTTTCACGAGAGAGGATGAAGCCACATCCATGTGGCCCACGAGCGTCGTCCACAGTGGAGACTTGCGTTGTTGGGCGCTGTCTGTTGTGCGCTCACGATTGCTCGATCATTACTTGCTGCCTTCTGTCTGTCGCACAAATGAAGTTTTCTGTCGCACAAAACCCGTCTATCGCACGATAGATATCGAGCACATGCTAGAGAAGCATCTTGAAAAGCCCAAAAAGCCCAAAAATCCCACAATAAAAGTAGCTCTCTTCTTTTTTTCTTTCGAATCTTTTCTCTTTTTCTTTTTCTTTTTTATTCTTTTTCTTTTTCTTCTTTTTTTTCTCTCTTTTTTTTTTCTCTCTTTTTCGTAGGGCTACCTCTTTTTTTTTAAGGGACTTCTTTTAATAATTCAATCGAGGGAAGAGTCTTGCGTTTAAAAAAAGTGATCTCACTCTGGAAACTCTTTTCAGACCCGAGCTCTATTGGACAAGCACGTGCATCTTTTTTGAGTTAATTGTTGCCACATTCAAATCCCCCCTCAAAACCATCAGTTGCGAAAAATACGGGCAGAAAACCATCAGTCGTAGAACTAAAACCATCAATCGCAAAAACCCGCTCCTCCAGTCAGTCGTGAAGCCACCACATATCAGTCGGCCCTCCTGGCGATGGACGCGCGCTACTCCTCCAGTCAGTCGTGAAGCCACCAGCTCCTCCAGTCGTGAAGCCACCAGTTGTTCTGTTTGGTTCACGGTTCAGTCGGTCGCGACTGATTGGGGCTTCTGTCGGTCGCGACTGTTTGGGGTGTCGATCGCGACTGATATGGACTTCAATCGATCGCGACTGATTTGGGCTTCTGTCATCCACGACTGACAGGAGGCCCGACTGACACGTAACCGAGTTCCGCCGTTTGTCGCCGTTGCAGTCAATCGCCTAGTCGACGCATTGTTACACGAACTCCAACCGATGGTCTGTCATGGATTTTGCTCGCTTCTTCATGGTTGGAGGATTTGCCCCGTTCGGTCTACCTTGGCTTTCATTATGTGGGGGTAGGGGTTGCCTTCCTTTGAGTGGAATTTGTTAGGGATCTCAACCAGCATCAGTTGTTCTTGGCCTGCTATCCCAAACTAAAGGGAGAATTTTCTAAGATTTAATTCCACTAAGTGATCATATTGTTGGAACATCAAGCTTACACTATGCTTGAGGTGGATTTGATCTATATCAATGGTTATCGCATCAAAAGAATATCCGTTGGAGAATTCTTTTTCTTATGCTCAGTTATTGTAATTTTTAAAAAAGATTTTTAATGGATTTTTGACCATTGTAAAAGAGTTGAACTTTACACATGTAAAATTAGAAAGATATAGCCCAAATCCCACGAATTTATAGTGGTTGAGTTGCATTCAATCAAGCAATCAATCACCTAAAAGTAGATCAAAATAGATCTTCACTTTTCCTAGATTGTAGGAAAGTGAATTGATTCCCTCCAACAACCATTCCCACCTTCATTTGAATTCAAATTCCACTTGTAGAATTTGTGGAGCACTCCTAGAGTCTATATAAAGACTCTGGAATCACTTGTACAATACATGGAAGCAATATACATACACTTGTGACCATCATTGTCTTGCTCCTTCAATTTTCTACATCATCTTCTTTGCCAATAGTAATTTTGCAGAGGCTCCTACTCTCTTGAGAGAGCTACAAATAGAGTGCAACATAGCTCATTGGAAAGATATTAGTGTCTAGTGTATGCTTGTAAATTTTCATTGTATTTGGTTGATAAGATTGGGAGAAATTGGAGTTTTTTTGTCATAAGGTCAATCTCTACATATTCCTGAAAAATAGGAGGTACCACCGTTGAGTGTTTGATTCATTCCTATAGCATATTTTGCCTTGCCTATTCCTTATACTTTTGTGCACTATATACACTCAACCCTATGTATATCACTCCCATAAAAGTATTTTTTCTAGTTGTAATCACCCTGGTCGCTATGAGCATTTGAAGTTCATTGTCTCTTCCATAGATAGTAAGTTTTTTGAGCTAGTCAACACGCGAACCTATCTGTTTTGTATCGACTCTTTCTCCTTGATGCCACAAAGTACATAGTGCATTTCTTTGCACTTATCGTATTCCTATAAGGTTTATTTGAGTCTCCATAAGCTCAAGGGTTGGTCTTGTGCCGGTTGGCTAGATCAAACTTCATCACTTCGAAACGCACTTCTCTACCTCCTACAAGCTTCTCCAAGTTCTTTTAGTGGTATCAGAGCTAGATCAAGATGGGTGATGGCTTTCCCTCAATGATCGAGAAGCTTGACCAACACAACTATGCGGCTTGGCAAATCAGAATGGAGGCCTATTTGCAAGGTAGAAATCTTTATGGAATTGTAGTAGGTGGTGAAGCTATGCCTATTACAAGATCCAAAGGAGGACCTACACAAGAGGAGAAAGATAAGCTCACACTTTGGTGCACAAGGGATGCTCAAGCAAGGTCGTACATACTAAACTCTATCTCTCACTTTCTATTACAACATATTCGAGGATGCAAGACATCTCAAGAGACTTGGGATGCCCTGGAGACGTTCTTTTTTGCTAGTACCAAAGCAAGAAAGAATCATCTTTGGAACGACTTCCACCAAATGAAGAAGACACCTAAACAAACCATCACAGAGTTTGTTACCAAGGTCAAGGAGGTTGCAGATCAGTTAGCATCCATTGGAGAGATGATTGAAGAAGAGGCTATCATGAGGTAAATTCTCAACGGTATTCGAAGTGATAAGCATTGGCAATCCTTCACGATGGCTTATGATCTCATCATGGATGTGGAAACTCTAGAATCCAACATATTTCTTGGACAACTCTTCAATGAAGAGGCCAACAATAGCATAAAGGAAGGTAAATCCTATCATGGTAACTCAACTAGTGCTCTATATGCAAATAAGAAGAATAAGAAGCAAAAAAGAAAGAAGAAGGAAGAAGATGAAGAAGAGACTTCCCAAGCCAACTTTGCAAGCAAGAGCAAATGGAAAGAGAAGAAGAAAGGACCAAAGCAAGACAAAGCCAAAGGGTAGAATGTTCAACCTTGTCATATCTACGATAAGACCAACCACACCACTCAGAATTGCTGGTTCAATGGGAAGACCCAGAAAGGAAGTGGAAGAGGTGGATATGATAGCAATAGAGGTAGAGGTGGACACAACTTCAACAATAGCAATAGAGGCTATAATAGAAGGGACTACAACAATTATTCAGAAGATCAACCACATGAAGACTCATTGCTTCACATGAATCTAAGCCACAAAGAAGGTACAGAAGATGATCATTTGTTCTACATAGATTCAGGATGTTCCAATCATGTTGCAGGCAACATTGCTCTTCTATCTGATTTGGAAAGTCCAAAGCATAGACATGAAGTGCAAACAGGGGATGACACAAAGCACAATGTGGAGAAGATTGGTAATGTCAAAGAGCTCCAATGGCAGGAGAAACATTCTTAGTAAGGTTCTCTATGTACCCACTATCACTAAAAACCTAATAAGTGTAGGCCAAATAGTGGAAAAAGGCTTGCAAGTTAGGTTCACCTAACATGGAGCTTTTGTGGAAGATCCATGTCAAGGCTTCAAGAAGATAGCCAGAGGTGAGAAGCATGGTAGGCTCTTTACTTTTGAAGTATGAGAAACTATGAACATAGCTCTATTCACTTTTGGGTCTCAAACCCTAAGTGAGCTTGAAGTGTGGCATAAGAGACTTGCTCAAGTGAATGAAATAACCTTGAAGGATATATGCAGGGATCAAAGTGTTCTAGGACTGTCGAACATATCAAAGCAACACATGATCAATAGGTGTGATGCATGTCAGATTGGGAAGGCACAAAGATAACCATTTAACCACAAAGGCTACATACACAACAACTTATTGGACTTAGTACATACAGATGTATGGGGACCAAGTCAAGAAGCTTGATTAGCAGGATCAAGGTATTATGTCTCATTTATTGATGACCATAGTAGATGAAATGTTCTATACTTTATCAAGAGTAAGAATGAAGTGTTTGATTGCTTCAAAAAGTATCTCGCACATGTGGAGAATCATACAGGTAGATCACTAAAATAGATCAGATCTGATGGAGGGGGAGAATACTTCTCCAAAGAGTTTGATGAGTTCTTGTAGGACAAAGGTATGAAAAGGGAAGTGACTATCAGGTACTCTCTCAACTAAATGGAATTGTAGAGAGGAGAAACAAGACATTGGTTGGATCAGCCCGAACAATGCTTGAATAGAAGAAGTTGCCATATTATCTATGCAGCAGAAGCTATTTCAAATGTTGTGTACCTTGTCAATAAACTACCATCCAAATCACTTCAAGGTATGACTCCTTATGAAGCATGGCATGGACGAAAACCTAGTCTTGGACATTGCAAGGTTTTTGGTTGTTTAGCTTATGTTCATGTACCATCACAAATAAGAGGTAAGCTAGATGAAAGGGCAACAAAGGTAGTGTTTATTGGATCGATTCAACTCAGATGGGTTACTAGTGCTATAATCCTTCAACCAAGCAATTCACTACAAGTAGAGATGTTGTGTTTGAAGAACACAGGTCTTGGTATGATGAAGACAAACAAAAGTTAACTCTACCATATGATCTTGATTCTGATTCTAATCAATTAGGAAGCAAGCATGATACACAAGTCCAAAATCCAAGAAGTGATACAGATGATGACCAAGATGAAAGGGAAAAGGATTACAAGCTATGGAACTCAAGAGGCAAAGCAAAGATGCAAGAGGTTGGAGAATGCTCCAAACAAGCACCTAGAAAGTCAGCAAGAGAGAAGAAACAACCAAAAAGGTATATATATGATTCCACATTTGTTACAAGGCATTCAATCTACTTGGCAAAAGATTCAATTTCAGAAGAACCCTCAACCTATGAAGAAGCAAAGGGAAACCCTAATTGGGAAAAGGCCTTGAAAGAAGAAATAGATGCATTGAAGGAGATGGACACTTGGGATTTGGTTCCAATGTCGCTGAATCAAAAGTTAATTGGTTACAGATGGGTATATAAATTTAAAAGAAATTCAGATGGATGATTTTGCACGTACAAGGCAAGATTAGTTGCCAAAGGATGCTCTTAAACTCATGGTATAGACTATGCGGAAATATTCTCACCAGTTGCAAAGATGACTACAATCAGGAAATTGATAAGTGTAGCTGCTGCAAGGAATTGGAGACTCCTCCAACTTGATGTGAAAAATGCATTCTTAAATGGTTGGATAAGTGAAGAGGTATACATGTCACAACCACCGGGTTTTGAAGACCCTAATCATGCATCTTATGTTTGCAGACTTAAGAAAGCATTGTATGGTCTGAAGCAAGCTCCTAGGGCTTGGAATTATAGGTTGATTACATACCTTCAAGATCAAGCATTCAGACCAAGCAACCCAGATCGTTCTCTATTCATCAAAAGGGATCACGATGAGGTTATCTTTCTATGTGTATATGTAGATGATATTATTGTGACAGGCGATGATCTAAATGGCATTCAAAGGATCAAGAGACACATGCAAGAGGAGTTCAAAATCAGTGATCTAGGTGAGCTCACATATTTCCTAGGTATGCTAGTGATATACACAGATGAAAGAATGTATTTGACACAAAGAAGATACATTCAGGGTCTACTTCTCAAGTTCAAAATGGAGAACACTAAACCTATAGGTACACCTTTCGAGATGAATCATAAACTTAGTGTTTATGAAGGTGAGAAAATTGAAGACATTAAAGAGTATCAAAGCTTGGTAGGTAGCTTGATATATGCTACTCATACAAGGGCAAATATCTCATATAATGTGGGAGTGCTTAGTCATTTCATGCACTTGCCAAGAAGACCACATGTGGATGCAGCTAAGAGAGTACTTAAGTATCTCAAAGGTACAATCAACAAATGTATATTCTATCCTTACTCTTCAAATTTGGATATCAAAATATAGTAAGATGGAGATTGGGCATGAGCTAAGGATGATAGAAGAAGTACTTCTGGTTACTTAGCATTTGCAAGTTCAAAGCTAGTGTCATGGAGTTCCAAGAAGCAACCAACAGTTGTTTTATCCTTGACTGAAGCAAAGTACAGAGGCTTGAACATAGCAACTAAAGGGGCAATATGGTTAAAGGCATTGTATACAGATTTGGGACTTATGACTTCCAAACCACACATATTTGGAGATAATGTAAGTTCTATGCATCTAGCAGCAAACCCTATTTTCCATGCAAGAACTAAACACATAGAGGTGCATTACCACTTCGTCATGGAGCTCATGGCAAAGGAGATTGACATTTCTTTTGTTCCTACTGAAAAGCAAGTAGCAGATATGATGACGAAGGCACTTGATGGAATAAAGCTTTGTAGATTCAAAACTAGGGCAGGTATTCAACCTATCAGAGAATGAAGACTCAAGCATACTTTAGCTTTGAGGGGGAGCTGTTGGAACATCAAGCTTACACTATGCTTGAGGTGGATTTGATCTACATCAAAGGCTATCGCATTGAAAGAATATCCGTTGGAGAATTCTTTTTCTTATGCTCACTTATTGTATTTTTTAAAAAAGATTTTTCATGGATCTTTTACTATTGTAAAAGCTTTGAGCTTTACACAAGTAAAAGTAGAAAGATATAGCCAAAATCCCACAAATTTGTAGTGGTTGAGTTGCATTCAATCAAGCAATCAATCTCTAAAAGAAGATCAAACTAGATCTTCACTTTTCCTAGATTGTAGGAAAGTGAATTGATTCCCTCCAACAACCATTCCCACCTTCATTTGAATTCAAATTCAACTTGTAGAAGTTGTGGAACACTCCAAGAGTCTATATAAATACTTGAAATCACTTGTACAATACATGGAAGCAATATACATACACTTGTGACCATCATTGTCTTGCTCCTTCAATTTTTTGCATCATCTTCTTTGCCAACTGTAATCTTGCAGAGGTTGTTGCTCTCTCTACAAAGCTCCAAATTGAGTGCAAGATGGCACGTTGGAAAGTATTAGTGCCTAGTTTATGATTGTAAATTTTCATAGCATTTGGTTTAGTAGATTGGGAGAAATCTCAGTTTTTCTATCTCAGGATCAATCTCAGCTTATTCCTGAAGAATAGGAGGTACCACCCTTGAGTGCCTGATTCATTCCTACAGCATAGTTTGCCTATCCCTTATACTTTTTTGCATTATATACACTGAACCCTATTTATATCACTCACATAAAAAGATTTTCTCTAATTGTAATCATGCTGGTCGCTATGAGCATTTGAAGTTCACTATCTCTTCCATAGATAGTAAGTTTTATCGACTCTTTCTACTTGATGCTCCAAAGTACATAGTGAATTTCTTTGCACTTATTGCATGCCTATAAGGTCTATTTGAGTCTCCATAAGCTCAAGGGCTGGTCTTGTTCCGGTTGGCTAGACCAAACTTCATCGCTTCGAAACACACTTTTCTACCTCCTACAAGCTTCTCCAAGTTCTTTCACATATGACCAATCTTGGTCGAGAAGCAGTGGTTCTATCAGATCATCATCATGAAAAACTAGGAGCTTCACCATCAAGGTTACATCTTCTATGAGTATAGGAATTTCCACCTCACCCATGCAAGGGGTTTCCATGCCTCCTAGCCCTATATGGTATGCCTCCATAGGACACATTTCTAGTCCCATGTCTTGATAGTGAAACTACCTAATCACACCAGTTGCAACACCTAAATCAATTAGCACCCTAATCTCCTTGAGAGTGGTGCCCTGCCTTACCTTAATCATAATAAATGGTCACCTATCCACTATGCTAGGGTGAGCAGTTGACTTTGTTTGACACATTGCCATAGCATATTTGGTGGATTCTTCATTGGTACAAGGGGTAGTGTGGAGGTTTCCTAATTGATTATCGCATTCCCTCCCTAGTCATTGTCTTCTTACTTTCATGCATTTTTTATGCATTCTAGGGATTTCACCTGAGCCTCCTCTCTAATTCTTTTTTCTTTTTCCTTGCACTTCTTTGCGAGAGTGAGTTGTCTAAGCATATCCTCTATCAGAGGTTCTTGGTAAAGCTTGACTCTACAACCACTAATATAATTAGGCACTATCTCCCCTTCCAGGGTGGCTAACTATACTACTCCACTCGTTGAAAGTCTATTTATAATCATAGGTTGATAACCACATTTCTCTAGCTTCTGCGTCTTGTTTCAGCATATAGACTAGGACTAAATCTTCTACCTTCAAGCCTTTGTCCTTTACATGTGCATCAAAATAGACTTTTTGTCTCTTATTGGATGCATGTATTCCTACCATTGCTCTTAACCTAATCTCTCATAATCGTTCTAAGCCCATGATCCTTGATGATAAGTCATGTCCTATTCATTGATGCTCTTGTGCAACCTTAACGGTGCGTATCAAAAAATCCAAGGGAAGCACCACATTTTGACCAAAAACTATATGAAAGGGAGTTGCATTGAGTACTGTCTTGTGGGCCAGTCTATATGCCCAAACAACATGGTGTAACTCTTTGTCCCAATTTGAACGTTTATTGTTTACGAGTTTAGCCAATACATTGCAAAAGTTCTTGTTAGTACTTTCTGCCTGTCCATTAGTCCAGGGATGATATGGTGCAAACTTCTTCTGAATCACCATAAAATCTTGTAACAAATATCCACTAGTTCTATAGAAAGTGAGTCCTTCTATCTCTCACTAGTTCTATAGCTAATCCAAAATTTCATTGTCGTGTGTGCATCATTCTTTTTTATAGCCTTAGCCATTACCCATTTGGTGAGATAATATATTGCTACGATGATGCACTCAGCATGAGTGCCTTTAGCAGGGGGTTGGTGGGTCCAAAAAAGCGTATACCCCACTTAGAGAATGCATATCCTCCCATCATGGGTTTCAGTGGCATCTCATCTCTACTTGTTGGATATTGAGCTCTTTGGCAAACATCACATCTCTTTACATATGTATATGCATCCATATGAAGAGTAGGCCAGCATAGTCTTGAAAATAGTATGGCCTTAATTATCTGATCGAGCCCAAAATGACCATCTATGACACCATCATGTGCAGTCTCTAATATTCTCAAGTATTCACTCTCATGAACACATTGTCTTAGATATCCATCTCTTCCCCTTTAATACATATTATCGCGAATGACTTTGTAGTCTTGAGATTCCTACTCTAGACTTCTTTGTCTTCCTAAAGTCATTTCTTGAGGGAATGTTTTCATCCTTAAGTAAGTTATCATGGGTTTGCTCCATTCTATCATTAGGGACACATGATATAAGGTAGCATGCTTAACAGGTGGCCTAGCGCAACAGATTGGGCATTCCCTGCATATCCTATGGACGTGTGCTTCCATTGAAGGCCAATATGGTCCTAAGCTATACAGAGTCTGTAAGGTGTGATGTTGCAAATGGTGTTGCTCTAATGCACCTGCATGTGCTAATTGCAACCATTTATCTTACTCTTTTTCTTCTACACAATAGGAAACAATTTTTGGGCTCTTCTTCTTGTAAATACTTTATGCCATTATTTGATATCTTTCTCACTTAGTTACTTCCCTTTCCTTAGCCTTGACTCTAGGGTTCTTGCATCCCAAGGTGAGAATGGGGACAATTGTCTTGGCCCATTGAGGCACTACTTCGAGATTAAATAAATATGCATCTAATAATTCATCAGTTATTGCTTCAAGGGCCTCTCCCAAAGTGAGCCATGAGAGATGATTGGCTCTAAGATGGGTCTTCCCTTATCTGAATACCACTTTGAAATCATACTCCATTAATAAGAGAAACCATCATATTAATCTTCTCATGTTACAAGGCTTGTTGACTAGGTATAACAGTGCTTGATGGTCTATGAAGAACTTGAATTTGTTTGACAATAGGTAATGCCTACATTTCTTTATTGCATAAACCATTCCTAATCGTTCTCTCTCAGTGGTGGTGTTGTTTCTCTCAGCTGCATTCAACTAAGTACTTGCATATGCTACAAGAAGATCTATATTGCCTTCACTTATGGGTTGTGCTAGCATACACCCGATAGCATAATTGGATGCATCCACGTGTACATAGAATGGCTTGCTCCAATCTAGTGTCATTAGAATTGGTGCTAAACCAAAGCATTGCTTAATTTAATTGAGAGATTTTTCACATTCATCTATCCATTGGAACTTAGTCAGAAGGGCATACAAAGGCTTTGCAATGATTGCATACATGTGTATAAGGCATCGATAGTAACCACAATGCCCCATGAAATCTTGTACTTCCTCAATATATTTTGGCTTGGGTAGCTCTACAATCACTCTAACTTTCTCTTCATTTGTAGAGATTCCATTGTTTGACTACGTCCTAGAACCTTACCTTGCGTGACCATGAAAAAACACTTTTTTGGGTTTAGGCAGACCTGATATTCTTGACATTTGTCAAAGGCTTGTTTTAGTTTAGGAATGTGTGTTTGCCTAATGTTGCAATGAAAACATGAATCATCAACATAGACTTCGAAGTTCTTATGCAAGAACTCCTTAAAGACATGACACATCACCCTTGAAAAGTAACAAGTGCATTTGTAAGCCCAAATGTGATTACACAAAATGAAAATGCCCCATTCTATGGCAAAAGCCATCTTATGCAGGTCTTCAGGGATGATGGATACTTGCTTGTAGGTAGAGAATCTATCAAGGAAGCTGTATACTTCCTTGCGCGCTACTCATTCTAGTAGGTGTTCCTTGATATGAAGTGGATAACTATCTCTAATGGTGGTTGCCTGGACTTTTTTCAAGTGAATGCACACACATAACTTTCCATTCTTTTTGGGCATTACCACAATGGAAGATACCCATTCCATATGCTCAATCTCATAGATAAATCAAGATTCTATCAAATGATCTGTCTCCTCTTTAATCTTGGATGAGTAATTATCATTATAAGTGTATGGTTTTTGTTTGGAAGGCTTGGCTTCTTGAGTCATGGGAATTTTATGGGAGCATATGTTGGGGTCTACTCCTTTCAAATCATTGTAGCTGCATGAAAACATGTCTCTATATTCTCTCAACAAAGCAATCAAATCTTTTTCTTCCTCTTCTATCAAATCGTGCACAATATATGTGCACTTTTCTTCTCTTTCCTCAACTGTAAATACAATCTTCTTAGTTTTTTCTCGATTGTCGTATGCTTCTCCTGTGCTAGTTTCTCTCTTAGGCATTCTTACCATTATTGTTTGATCTTCAATTTCATATTTCTTAAAGCTCTTGGGTACTTCCGTTAGGGGTTCTTCTTCTGTTTGTATTGAAGACTTATTTTGTTCCTTCTTCTACTTGTTCTCCTTGATTTTTGGAAGTGGGGTGTAACAAGTCTTCTAATCTTCAATCACAATCACAATCCCAGACTGAATAATAGATTTCGGCACAACAAGATATAAAGAAGGAAAAACAGAGCATATGCAGAACAAGAAGAGAAAGAATTTTATTATCTGCGCAGATTTACAAGTAGTTCTGATGTGCGTTACAAAATCTATCAAATAGCTTCAATGTGAAGCCTCATCCACCTGACCACCCCCGAGCTGATCTCAATCCCAATCTCAATCACAATCACAATCTCAATCACAATCTCAATCCCAATCACAATCTCCAGAAGCCGAAAACGATCGTGATCCATGTACCACCATCGTCCTTCGTTATCTTCTAGTCTTCGTCTTCTTGGATCTCCACCTTTTTGCCAGCGCATGACCAATCACACCTTCGTAGTCATGCACTCTTAGAATCTGCATGCTCCAAGATAGCGTCTTTTTGCATGTCTCATGCAAGACTTCCAAACCACCCATGCATCTACTTTTCATGTCCACCTTAAGAATCGTACCTGCAAAACTAGAGGCGATCCGTGCAACACATTCACACACACGTCAATCAACCGAAATAACCCATATACCCATGTGCGTTTTCTAAATCCGTGAACATGAATAAGATGAATGAAGGCTTCTCTTCTTCTTTTTTTTTTAAGTGTTGGAAAACGGCACTTTTCCAAGCCCTATAACTCAAAAACAATGAGGAATGAGCTTAAGCTCGTGAGACACAAAAATATTGAGTTTTTCAATCTATACAATAGTGTTCGAGATGCCTCAGGTCCAAATCTACTTCCAAATCTCACTTTTGGGCCCTACAAAATAAAAAATTCTAGAGAGAGATGAGAAAACATGTAAAATCTCTTCATTAACCTATCTTCATGGGAGCAAATGAGACATAAAACATAGGAACTACAAAAAATTCAATCATACAAAGTTTTTCTACTAAGAATACTCTACCTTTCTCTCATACAATACTTTTTCACATTCCTTCATCTTCACGCTCAAATTTAACACACAAATTTCATCCGACAACTTTCTAGAGAGAGAATGTAAAAACTTATTGCTAAAAAATTTTGCAGACATGATCACAATATCCTAAACATAAAATTTCGTTATTACCTACACATTTTGTTTTTTGGAAAAAATCAATGTGGCATCTTACAATTCTCCCCCTCTTTTAAGAACTTCGTCCTCAGAGTTGGAAAGAAGGATAATGTTCCATAAACTCATCTAAACCAACCCATGTTGAATCTTCAATAGGATATGCAAACCACCTAACTAAAATTTCCACTATTTCACGATTCCTAAGATGTCTTATTCTGTCCTGCAAAACGTGATCAGCATTAGGAACATATCTTTTTAAGTAATCCAACATGGAAAACTAGATGAATTTTCAAAGTGTTAGGTAGATCAAGTAAATATGCAACAAAACCAACTTTCTTTAAGATTTTAAAAGGACCAGCATAACGTGGAGACAATCGAGGATCTTTGCCTAAAACCAGATTTGATTTTGAAGGATTTACTTTCAAAAAAACCAGATCATTTGTTCTAAATTCCAAGGGTCTCTTTTTGAGATCATAATAAAATTTTTGACGTTTTTGTGCATCTTTCATGTTTTTCCTTATGTTATTTAGCTCCAAATCCATATTTTCAAGCATCTGTCTAGATATCTCAACTTGATTTTTTGAATTAAAAAGTGAATGCGGTAGCAAACAATTATAACCATACATTGCTTCAAAAGGTGTCATCTTAATAGAGGAATGCCATGCACTATTATAAGCATACTCAACCAAAGGCAACAGTCCAATTGTTTTGCTTATCATTCACATATATACGTAACATATCCTCAAGCACCCTGTTAACCCTCTCGGTCTCACCATCAGTTTGAGAATGAAATGCAGTACTCATGCGTAATTTTGTTCTTATGGATTGAAAGGTTGCTTTCCAAAAAATAGATGTAAATCTTGCATCCCTATCAGAAATTATACTTTTAGGTATACCATGTAACCTAAAAATTTCTTTTATGAAAAGTTTAGCAAGATGCAAAGTTGTATCAGTTTTCCTCATGGGAAGGAAATGTGCCATCTTTGTAAGACAGTCCACGACAACAAAGATGGTATCATGCCCACTTCTGGTCACATGCAACTTTGTTATGAAATCCATAAAGATGGATTCCCATTTTTGACCAGGCACATCTAATGGTTGTAACATACCAGGACTCCTTTTAAATTCAGCCTTAACCTGTTGACATTTCAAACATTCTTTCACATACCTCTTAATATTATATTTCATACGTGGCCAAAAATATGAAGCTTTCACTTTCGCATAAGTCCTAGAAAAACCAGGGTGTGCAGAGAAAGGTGCATCATGACAGTCATGCAGAATCTTCTCTTTCAAAACAGATTCCGAAGAAATACATAAACGAGAATTACAATACAAATCATCGCTTTTCAAATGAAATTTTTCCTGAAACATAGAACCTAGATTCGTGCCCAAAAATTTCAAGATTTTTGCATAAAATAAATCATCTTTTAATTCTTTTCCAATATCAAAATTAGAGGATAAAATAGAAATTGAACTGCATAAAGGTTTACTACTCAAAGCATTGGCCACTCTGTTTTCTTTTCCTGCTAAGTATTTAATGTCAAAATCATATTCACTTAGCAATTCGATCCATCATTTTTTTCTATTGTTAAGTAGAGGTTGAGTAAATATATATTTGAGGCTTTGACGATCTGTTCTTAATTCAAACTTTACTCTAAGCAATACGTGTCTCCAATGTTTAAGTGCATGGACAACTGCAAGCATTTCCAAGTCATGTGTTGTATAATTTAATTCATGTTTCCTTAGTTTCCTTGACTCATAAGCCACTAGCCTTCCTTCTTGTGAAAGCATGCATCCAATTTGACTTCCACTAGCATCACATGCAACAATAAATAGCTTCCCTAACTCAGGTATCTTTAGCACACAATTTTTGACAATTTTCTTTTTTAACTCTTCAAATGCATATTGACACTTATCGTTCCATGTGAACTCTCTATTTTTCTTTGTCAATTCTGTAAGAGGATTTGCAATTCGAGAAAACTCCTCAATGTGTGCTCTCTCATATTGTGCCAAACCAAGGAAGTTTCTCTCATCTCTCACACATATGGGTGTAGGCCAGTCAGCTATGCTTTTCATTTTCTCAGGATCTATGTGAATCCCTTCCTTAGACACAACTCTCCCCGAATAAGTCACTTCCCCTTTTGCAAAAAAAACATTTACTCATCTTACCATATAATTTATGCTCTCTTAGTTTTTGTAAAGTCTTCCTGAGATGCAATGCATGTTCATGATCATCCTTAGAGTACACAAAAATATCATCAAGAAAGACTAATATAAATTCATCGAGATATTCATGAAACACATTATTCATCAAACACATAAATGTTGTAGGAGCATTTTGAAGGGCTTTGGTGTGTAGAACAAGAGGAGGAAGGAGGAGATGGAGGGAGAGAGAAGAGAGGAAAGACGCGCGGATATGCGTGGGAGCTTCAAAACCCACATAATGATCTCTCTTGAGGCAATGCTCTATATATGATGTATATATATGAATATGGGGGTAAGGTCACATGACCCTTACATCCCCAACAATCTCCCACTTAAGGGTCAATGTGACCATAAGTGGTAACATATACAAAGAATGATGTAGGACTATATAATAATGTACAGGAAGAGTCCAGATCTCTACCCATACAAGATCAGCCTACACCAACCGCCTCGAACAAGGTGTATCCATGCACCTCAAACTGCTCTAGACTCATATCGATAAGAGTCGAGCTCATATCTGACTGATGCAAGAACTGATGAAGTTCTTGCAAAGCTCCCACTCACTCTATGCCTATGTCAATCATCGAACGACTGACAACTCCAAGTGCAAATGCTCCAATAGCAATTGCAACATCTGGTCTCGAGCATAATAGCTCGTACATCAGACTCCCGAATGCTGACGAAACATGTGCTACCCTGGCTAACCTAAGTATGTCGGCCATGCCTGTATCCAAGGCATCCAAAGCACCATCATCAAGACCAACATGTCCTGACATATCTGTGTCAACATCTGGCATGAGCGAATCCAAGAATGACTGCATGATCGCTGACTCATCAACATCTAAATCAGTCATGCTCGCAACCAAGGATGTATCTAGTTGTGGATCCTGAGAGCTAGTACGCTCTGGTATACACTGTGTATCATAAGAGCTATCATGCTCTACCACACCAAGTGTATCATCATGCTCCACATGAGCTAACTGCACAACATCAATACCAAGGTCAAACTGATGATCAAACTCTGACTGAGTATCATCACAATGCTCTATATAAGCATCCAGATCATGCTCTAAAGCATCCAACTGATCATCCAAAGTGTGCTCTATAAGAGCGTCCACATGATCAACCAAACCATGATCTATATGAGCATCATGAGCATCCAAAACATGATCTACATGTGCATCCATCTGAGCATCTGAATCCTGCCATACATGTGCATCATGAATGTCAATAGACCTATCTGTAGGTAGACAAAATGAGACATGACGAGTCTCACACCGCACATAAGGCTGACCTCCCACTGAGACGAGACTGTCTCTCACATGAAGTACCTGTAGTGGATACCTGTGCCCAACCCTGGCACCTCTGACAAGCGTAAGTTGTCCCAACTGCAACTGAAAATGATGCTCACCAAGGAATGCATAACATCTGCTCTCCTGTAACTGGCTAACTGAAATCAAGCTCATAGGGAATGAAGGCACATAGCGTACATATCTGAGCATAAGTGATGCTCCACTAGGTAGCATAAGGCATACATCTCCTGCACCCTCAATGTCATATGCCATACCATCAGGCATGTGCACACATCCACGACTCTCACTTGAGAATCGACAAAACCACTCGCGATGTGGAGTAACATGAAAAGTGGCTAATGCATCAAGCAACCAAGCCATATGTATGCTATTAAATGAGCAAGAGGAATCCTGAGATGAACCATAGGAGAAAGTGATATCACCATCACTAGCATAATCAACTACCATAGACTCTCCTGAAACCACTACCTGACCTGCATCACGTGCATATCTCTGACGTCGTCGTTGCATCCGCCTGAAGCAACGTCGTCGAATATGGCCCTCATGACCACAATGCCAACATCGAAGTCGTCGATGTGATCTATGTCTCGCATGAGTCAATGGACTCGCATACATATCATGTAGTCTCTGCCATACTCGTGTCCTCATACATCACAGACTCATATATAGAATCCACAAGCTGTAATCGGATAGTGGAGCTGGCCAATGCATCCATATCCATCCATACGTGGTCGGGCATGTCAGGAGGCCTCTGTGCATCTCTATGCACATACATGTCTAACAATGCACGAACCAATGTATGCCACATCTGAGCTTTCCATCTTGGGAAGTCAGTACCATCGAATCGAGAAGACACCATGCTGGCAATCCAAGACTAGCAATGTAATAAGAGACTAGAACAATACTCTATCCTCAATAGGATCACATCTGCATAACTCACATCACAAATGTCTCCATGGAGAAGGAACCATGTGAACTACCTGTCACATAACCATGCATCTAGTATGCACATAAAACCATGAGCATAATCACTATTTTAGTGATTACATTGGCCTTTGCTTTCCGATTGATTGGCAGGTGAACACTCATTTGCTTAATGATGATGGATCGCGATAGTTTCAGTTGTGATGGCCTTGGATCCTTTGCCATTCATCGTCTTCCTACTCAATCTGTAGACTCTGCCGTTTGCCATGCATTGGTTAGGCATTTGTGCACTTTTTCCTCTATTTCCATTTACTTATGCGTGCACCAAACGTTCTTTGATGAATTTGCTCAAATGTGCAAAATCATATTGAGGGGTTAAATATCTTGTGTCGCTAATCTCACAGGGAGGGCTGAAGATATTCCATCTGCAATGCTAAGGATAAATTGAAAATGATGTTGTTTTGCTCGTATACCCATCTCTGTCTCATTTTCCATATTAAATAACAAGTTGAATCAAGTGCCATGTTGTTACTGTTATACTCTATTGGTATTCCATTTCCTATTATGTCCGAAAACTGTTGGCTGGTTGAACGATGCATGCTCATTGCTTCTTGTTGTTCATACAAGGTCGTTTTCATTATAAGACATGCAAGACTAAATGCATGGTGGGTTATTGATCTCTCTCATTAATGCTATTGGGGGCTTCCCATGGTAGTGTTCGGTGACATTTATTGTGAATCATACCCTCTATAGAATCAGGGGCATCTCTATTTTCATTTCTATTTTAGAAGTTTCTTTGGCAAAGGAGAGGATAGTCAAACACACTTACTACATCATACTTGTGCGAAACTTGGGAAGCTTGATATGAGTGCTACTTCGGTCATTACTCCCATCCTTGTGTAAGCTTTGCATCCATACATGCACACCTAAAGGTTGAAAAATATGGCTTTTGTATTACACAGGTCAAAGAGAAGTGAAACCAATGTTTTTCATACTTATGTTTAAAGTTGTTTGAATGGCGCCCATAATGGCTTATTTTACTCCACACATATGTGTCTAAAAACTTTGCATGTCCAAATCGCTTGTGGAAAGCATCAAGCTCAAGAGGCTTAAGGGTAGGGGTGTGTGATTGCCCCAAGGAGGACTGTGTCCACACTTCCTGACACCACTTGTAGGTTTCATTCAGAAATTGCTATGCTTCAGAATACGGTATCATAAGCTTTGAATGTTTACGGCTAGTGGCAAATAAATGGGGATTGGTTTTCTTATGGTTTTGGTGTTCCTATGAAGTTTGTATAGATGGGGTTGTAACATTGATGCTTTTTATTTCCTCGGTGCTCATTGAGATATTGTAATATGTTGCCAATGAATTTTCATGCCAATCTAATGCATGGTTGCATAGGACTTTGAGCGGTATTCTATGAGTATTTCACACTTATGAATGAGTGACCACGTAGTAAGATATGTGCAATCGAGATAGAATGGATTCTCTTTGGTCCAACCTGCGCATTTCTATTTTTGAATCTTTATCCACTATGTGTAGATGAATCAGGCCATCAGATTATGGATATGCTCTCATAGGGTTACTTGTGCAAAAAGTTTTTGCCTCTTGGTTTGTGGCTATTTGCAGGTATGAAGATTCACATGGGTGTAAAGATAGCCTCTAGTGCTCTTCAAAAGTGTTTATATGCAGGGTGTTCTATTTCAAAGTTGTTATGCCATTGTGCCAACTTGATGCTTGTGGTATTTATGATTTTTTGACCTTTTGGTAACTTTGTCTTGTTAGTTGGAAGACACTTTGATTGAGGAAGGCTCAAAATAAAGCAATGAGGTTTTGATGGACAAGCATTCTATTGTCAAAATAAAGCAATGAGGTTTTGAGGGACAAGCATCTATTGTCAATACTCCAGTCATGTTCAAATTTTTTAGCAAGGATGAATGCTTTGCATCACTTTGATCATGAATGGAATTAGAACATTGATGTTTATCACACATTATCCTATGTAGCTCAATTTCACTATTTATGTGTGGAAGCTTTATAAGATTGAACAGGTATTGAAGCTAAGAAGCCAAAAATGCAAAAGTGTTCGATTTCATTTGAACAGATTTGAAAAGTGTGAATCTTGGAGTGCTTGTTGGCATTGGAGTTTTTTTTTTTAACCTTCTCAGGGTTGGGATAATTACTCACTTGTATAATGAATGTATGCAAGATTGAGCACTCAAAGATCAACATCAGGATTGTGTTTTAAAACTTATGTTCACTTCTCATTTAGGCCACCAAAGGTGGACTCTGATGCACGTTCACTTTTTATGCAACTAAAAAGTAATTCTTGACTATGATCGTGAGACTTGTTTTCTTTTGGATCTTCTACTTCAGGGGCAACTTAATTCTTGGTCTCTTGTGGCTACCCATATGTTTGGGTTGGCATCCAAGAAGCTTTTACTTTATGGATGATACACTTCATAACATAGAGGGTTCAAGCATCTACCCTCTTAGAGATCCACATCACTCTTGGGATGTTACACTGTGCCATAGTGGTGTAAGGCTATGGGACACTCACAAGTGTTCAATGTGGTGTTGTAAGGCCACCCTTGGCATCTTGGACTTGAGGGTAACCTCCTTTGGTCTCCTCCCATACCATGTCCTTTGATGCTTGATCTCTTTGAGTGTTATTATGTTTTTTCAAATTTGTTTATTACCACCCCTTGTTGTGCTAGGTGAGTGTCTTTAAGGGGCATGCACTACATTCTCTTATGGTCATTAAAGGTTGTGCACTTTTGGTTTGATTGTTGGCCTAAGGTTCATGCTGCTACAACTTTTTGCTGTTTGGTTTCAAGTGCCATCTGCGCTCTCTGATAATTCTTGGAGTTTGTAGGTTTTTGGTGCCCTCCCAAGGAGTGATACACATGTTGGGATTGAATAGTGTTGATTCCTTTAGGCACCTCGTATCTATGCATTTATCATATATACGATCTTCTTGCTTGATGGAAAGGTTGCAGGAATGTAGGTGATTGGAGTATTGGCGACTCTTCTCCTTGGGGAAGGTGTCCCTTATGGTGATTAAAATGTTTTAAAGAACTTTTGGGGTTGCTAAGTTCTTCTTTACTGATCTTTAGATGTGAAGCTTATATTCAATTGCTAATTGCGTACTCAATTCCTCTTGGCTCTCAGTGTCACAGGTTTGAAAGAAGGATGATGGTGCTTCGTGGTCTTGTGAAGTTTCTATTGCATGCTTCTGTCATAATCATTGGAAATGGATAAATTGCATGTTTTTACCTCCATATGTTTGTGTTGGTTGCATGTGATCACTATGTTTGGTACACAGGAAATTAGTGGTACCATAGGTTTGATGTGTGAATATTGTGCTAAGAACCCAATTGGCCTGTAGACATCCTAATACAAATTGCATTAACCTCATGATTAATGATTGAACTTTCTATCTTCTTTTTGGAAGGCATGTATTAGGAAATGTCCATGATGATGACTCTTGTTGCATGAATGACCCTATAGGACACATTGAACATGCTTTAGGAACTTTTGGACTTCTAGTAGATGCACGGGTTGCACCCCTAGACAGGTTGGAAGTGTTGTATAATTCATGGGTTCAAAAGGTTAAACATATGGATTCTAAAGGTTAGAATATGATGTATGTTTGCTTTGTCCTAGCCCTTGAATTACCCTTGGAACATGCCTTTAACCTTTGGGTGAAACCCTTGGTTTTAACCCTTGAGGTACTTATTCATATGAGCTCCCAATTGAATAGTTAGAACCTTAGGCTTGATTTATCCTAAGGTGTGGGAACCTTAGTCTTGGGAGAAGCTTCTCTAGGAGCCACCTTGGGTGTACGTGAGAGAAGAATCCTCATTTGATTTAGAAGGCATGTGATAGACCTTGGGAAATTAGAAGGCATGTGATCACCCTTGGGAAAGTGTTCACATGAGGGACACTTGGCTGGACACTTGGCCAATCTCAAGGACATGCACCCCCTTGGGCTAGAGGTATATATATGGGTGGAGTTGGATGGGTGGATAAGTGCTCTCTCTTATTGAGGTGTTCTTGCTAGTTGATTTAGTTGTTGGTAGAGTATAGTTTCACAACATTGGTATCAGAGCTAGTTTAGATCCTAGATCTTGTGTAAATTTTGAATTCGTATTTGTATGTGCGGGTATTTATTCGGTTGAGCTCGTGACAGGCTGTCCATTCTCCTTTTTAAGGGAGTAAAAACAGGCCGATAGGACACCTCCCTTAGAGGGGGAGGCCCATAGGACACCTCCCTTAGAGGGGGGTTGAGAGGCCACCTGATCGGCTACGCCTGCATAGAACCAGAGGATACTGCCCAGTCGCACGCATACTACCCCGCACATAGTTATACGTTGACCCATCTACGCATGACCTCAAATGGATCCACGTGGATGAACACACGTGCATTCTATCTGGCCAAGATAGAGGCGAAGCATAGAGACTTCAGCTTGTAGTTGTGGACAGGCAGCATGAGCTCCTCATTATATAGTGGAAAATCTGATGTCTTACTTCGAATGTGGGATAAGCCACCTTCGTGCGAGGTGTCGAGCACCACTTCGACTTCCATCTTCTATCATGTGAAGAAATACAAGCATATAAGAGAATCGTCGAGTGCATGAGGTCTGTGGAGTTCAAGGAGCCATGGACATGCAAAGAAGCAAAGACATGACTACTTCACTTTCAACTTCAACAAATGACAAGTCTCCGAAGCTAAGTATTTTTTCTAAGAGTTCATGATAAATCATGACATAAAAAAAATGCATGTGTCATAATACATATCTTACTTTTGTAAGATCATGGATTTAGGAAAATTATCCATTAAGCATTGGCATGCATTCAATATGCATAGATTTCAATCTATATATGATTATGGTATTTAGAGAATGAGCTTAGAACGCATATCTTATAAGATTTTCTAGCAAAAGCCTACAAAAAAATGGCATAGATTAAATAGGCACTAGACTCATGTCATATGAGATGAAAGTATGCATTTAAGCATAAGCATAGATGCATGTTGGGGCATAAAAGTAAGTATGTATATGTCCAAGGAAGTAGTCTAAAGGTGCAATGGCCAAATGTTGCAAAGTCAAATTTGAAGTATTCAAATAGAAAAGCTTCACCCTTCATGGAATCAAAGGATGGACGTAGAAAAAATAGAGGTAAGTACTATTGGCAATCTAATCATTTTGATTTGCTTCCATGGCCATGTTAAAGAAATGCATATATGCATTTCAAATGAAGAAGATTGTTCATATGCACATAGAGAAGTGCATAAATTTATTCATCTAAGTACATTTAAGGCATAGATGAATAGTAAAAGGTTTTCAATTTAAGCGGACTCACTATCTCAATAGGGATAAAGAGTGAACATAAAAATTCTAGCATAGCATGGCATGAGCATGAATGGAAACCATAAGCATATGTGGAATGTAGACTTATGTATATAATGGAATTCCAAGGATGAATTCCATGCATGCTTTAAGGAGGGATTCAGTACTTGGACCTTATGCATGTTAAGCATCTTCAATCAAAGATGTATCACTCCTTGGCATACACGGTATATTGAATTTTATATGCATGGGTTGATGGGACATGAGAGGGAAATTAAGTTCTCTAAGTTTAAGGTTACGATAGGAAATGACTTCTAACTCTGAAGTCAAAAGCATAAAATTTTAATGGAATATTGAGGATATGTGACTCAATAGCCATTATCCTTTATGCTTTTTATATGTTGGCTTGATCCAAAAGCCAACAAAATTTAACTTAGGAAAAGGAACTTTAAGCTTCAAGTCCTACTTTCCATAATTCCCATGGCATACCTCGTGAGCAAGGCCAAGTACTTAAGCTTCAAATTCAACAAGTTTCTCTTCTTATTAAACCATAAATGGTAGTAATAAGAACTTGGATAAAAAAAATCCAAAAGAGGAACTAGAAGCCTATATGAGACCCTTCACACATGGGGTAATCTTTGATCCTGAACAATGATAAGTTCATAAGATCTTCAACATATGATTATTGAGGACAATGATCACCTTAAAAGGGGGAAGAAAATGTCCTCAAATGACATATTAGGGAAAAAAAGGTTGAACCATTTTTTTTCAATAAGCTTCTTCCTTCATTGACAAGAGGTAGGATCCATTTGGAGCTTTGAGAAAATTGCTTCAAGAGTGAAGAACTGTAACTCATTAAGCATATCTAGAGAAGAGGAAGATTAAAGGGTTGAAAGAAACCCTTAAGAACTCTACTCCAAAATATGCTCTATGAGTAAGAAACAATTTATCAAGATGGTTAACAAGGTAACCATTTAGCAAAGCTTATGATTGATTATATCCTTGGATACAGATGCCTACTTATGTCAATAGATGATATCTAGTATGAGAATACTAGCTCTATTATCAAATGACATAAACAAAGATAACTTTGATTGCATCTAATCAGGGAAATATTTCAATGAAAGCTCAAAATCTTTTCAAAGAACAAATCAAGACTCTGTAAGAATACAAAGATTTTGATTATATTTGATAAGACTAAAACGAATGAAGTTTAATCCTTGAGTAAGAGCTAAAGTTGTCTACACTAAGGTGGGATTGTAAATCGGATGGTATGGGACATCTAGGTTTACAATGTCACTTAAGTGGGTTCAGTGGTATGGGACACTGAACTTAAGGATAACGGAAGCTTAAGCCCAATGATATTGGAGAGTTTTTTGAGTGAAGGATTTAGCATAAACGAACCTCCCATTTGGATAGGAAATTAAAAGATCATCAATTTCCTACAGTTTTTGAGGACGAAACTCCTTAAAGGGGGGAAGAAAGGTATCATCAATATGATACTTCTAAGAAAAAGATATTCCTTAACTCTTTCATGAAAGTTAAGGAGTACATTGGATGTCCAAGTATCCAAGTTTGTTTGAGTTAAATCTCAAACACAGTAAGAACCATATATGTAAGAAGGGAATTCATTAAAGAATTCCATTTTGGCAAGTGAATTAAGGTAAGCTAGCCAAAGATTTGAAGCATAGTCAGAGTAGGGTATTTGAGAATGGATAAAGATGGATCCAAAGTTTGGATCACTATGCATGACAACTTGCTTAAGTCAAAAGGGTGACATATAAGTGTTGATCCCTAAAAGGAGAATAGTTAATGGTTTGAAGAACATCAACATGATGTTGAAGACTTAATCTAGGATATAAACTCATGAAGGTATGAGTTGAAGATCCCAAGAAAATCCCATGGGTAAATATCATTAAAAAAGGGATCTAAAGGAGAAAAGACTTGATCTTATCTCATGATTAATTAGCTAGAGGAATTTTGAGAAAGCCAAGTGACCTAACCTGGTCAAATATATCCAACCCTTTATGATTGGATAATCCAAGAGGCCTACATTGGTCAAAAAGATCAAACCCTTTTATAGTTTGATTCCAAGTAAAGTTCAAAGTTCAACCTAAATAAACCTTTGAATTAATTGACATTAGAAACCTTAGTCTTTGCTCTCATGAAAATGATGCCAAGGAGTTCCAAGATGGAATTCATGATCATGGTAAATGATCAGAGAGCATTGAAAAGATAAGGGCAAAGAATGTGGAAAGGTTAAGGATGTAGTTCTACGGATCGGAGAAAGAACTCACTGGTATGGGACAGTGAGAACTAACTCCCATTGAGAGTTTTCTCTGATGGCCAGAGAGAAAATAGACTCAAGATCCAATAGGAAACATCAGGATAAGCCTTAGAACATTTAGATTAAGGTCTTGGGTTCATTATGAGGTGTAGAAATGTACCTCTTTGAACCAATTTAATACATCTAGTTGTATGAACAAAAGGGTAAATAGAATGAACATGACATTTACCCTAGAAAAGGCTATCCTTTATCCTCTTAAGTAGATGCATTTTTCTTAATAAAATGCATAGCCAAACTTTATGTGGAACAATAGAATTGGATAAGTAAGAGGATAAAGAATTTTTGGGAGTTTACAAAGTTAAACTCCAAAAATAAGTCAAGCCTATTCAAGTATAATAGCCTTCAATGAAAGAATGATCTGTAAAAGATCTTCTTTTGAATCTTTGGTGAGAACAAGTGATTCAAGAATGTTCCTAGCAAGATCTGAGATATGATACCTAGAAACAAGTAACTTTCTTGCAAGTCCTTGGAACTAAAGCTACAAAACTTGAATCATCTCAACTCCATCCAATAGGAAATCTAGAGGGTGTCTTGATGAGGTATTGTTCCTGAATTTTGAGAATTTGAAGGAATTGATTTATTAAGATTTGTTTTCTCTTTGCAAAGCTTTGATGACCTTTGAGGTTAGTATACATAACTATATAAACCAAAGTTGTTTCAAGATAGTTAGTACTAATTCTCATTGGAAGAACATGCTAAGCTAAGACAAACAAATGGGGTAGAGACCTAGGAGAATGATCTACCAAATAATTCCAATTCCTAAAGTCATCTTTGGATCTAAGTCTTGAATGTTAAAACTTCCAAAAGGATTAAACTCTATTCTGAGAATTAATCGAGGGAAAATCAAATATGATCAAGATAGGGATCCACTTATAGACATGAACTTGTAGATTGGGTATATTATCATTCGGAATACTTGAACTTTATGTTTCAAGAAAACCTGAATGATTGAAATAAGCCCACCTAAGTTGCCAAGGAATGAGAAGATAGTATTTCTCCTCATTTTATTGAGCATGTTTTGGCAGGGACTCACTAGACCCACTTTGCTAAGTTCACATCTTTTGTTAAGTCCTATCAAATACAAATAAAGTATATTTGTATTTGAAAGGACTATAAAAGAATAAGTTAAGTTTAGAACATATGAAGATTCATCTCCTTTCTATTGAAAGTGGAAGATGAATCTAGTTGCTGGTCCTTTTAAGATAGAGATAGGATCTCTATCATAGACTCCTAAAATTATAAATTCTATGCAAGTACAAAGTGTATTGAAATTTATTATTTTATGGAGCTCTAGGTTTGTGAAAGTGCAAAAGAAAAAGACCACCAAAGAAGTCCACCCATTTCACTAGTCCATAGGTACCAAGCATGCATGTACATTCAAGTGGACTAAGAGAAAGTGATTTGGGTAGGGATTTTGATTCCTTTCCTTTCAGATTAAGATAGGGATTAGCCCTTATCTGATTACTAGAAATGAGTCTAAAGAAAGAGATGACCATGCTCAGAGTATAGATCATGGTGCACAGGGGAATACTTCACATATTATACCTACACACATTTTTGAGGAAGAAAATGTTAAAGGGGGAAAGAATGTTGTATAATTCATGGGTTCAGAAGGTTAAACATATGGATTCTAAAGGTTAGAATATGATGTATGTTTGCTTTGTCCTAGCCCCTGAATTACCCTTGGAACATGCCTTGAACCTTTGGGTGAAACCCTTGGTTTTAACCCTTGAGGTATTTATTCATATGATCTCCCAATTGAATGGTTAGAACCTTAGGCTTGATTTATCCTAAGGTGTGGGAACCTTAGTCTTGGGAGAAGCTTCTCTAGGAGCCACCTTGGGTGTACGTGAGAGAAGAATCCTCATTTGATTTAGAAGGCATGTGATAGACCTTGGGAAATTAGAAGGCATGTGATCACCCTTGGGAAAGTGTTCACATGAGGGACACTTGGCTAGACACTTGGCCAATCTCAAGGACATGCACCCCCTTGGGCTAGAGGTATATATATGGGTGGAGTTGGATGGGTGGATAAGTGCTCACTCTTATTGAGGTGGTCTTGCTAGTTGATTTAGTTGTTGGTAGAGTATAGTTTCACAACAGGAAGCATTGATGTATTAATATTGGTTGAGCTTGCATTAGGGGGGATCTAAAACTTCAACTACACATGGAAAAGGTATCCCTTTTTTATCCTTGGTTGCTTGAGGAATAATTATGTGCTTTCATTTCATGATGCATCACTTTGATTGATTGTTCTCTACACACTTTTGTTGAAAAGAAAACACAGTACATACACAATGAAGAATGATGCACACATGTTGATATTTTCATAAATGCACCAAAAGAACCATTGCATAGTTATACTCTCCAATATGACACACATGCAGTTGTGGTGGACTATGTGATTATGGTTATCCTATGAGCAATATGTTCTAGGGCTCTATGTCATTTGAGCTGCTTTTGGACTGCAGGAACAAGCCCAATGCTCATGAGGACTTTTTGCTAGAAGAGCCCCTATTCTAGAACTTGATGATCCCTGAAGTGGAAACTAAAAATGGAATTAAATTTTGTGGCTGCTTCTTTTCAAATTCAGTCTACTTGTTGTGTATGTTTTAAATTTCCGGTATTGGAGCTTCTTGAGAGGAAATTTTTCGGCCTTACAAAGTGTTGCACCTTAGGTTGGAGGCTGGGCTGACTGCCCCCCAAGGGGATTATGTCGCTCAGCATTGCTGAGATCAAGACCTAACGATTGAAGACTTGCAGAGTCGAAGATTTGCAGACTTGCAAAATTCAGATTTGAAGACTTGAGGACTCAAACTTGGACCAGTTGGGCAATGTATGCTTCTCCTATCTTAGCTTTGTTGAGGACGACAAAGTCTAGGTGGAGGAGAGTGTTGGGTTATAAGGGTTGCCCACAATTTCTCTTATGTAATGGCACCCTCTAGTACTCACAAAAATACCTTTTTCTTGTATTTAGGAGTTGTGTCCATATGAACACTCTCCTAAGACTTTTTTGATATTTCCCTTAGGCTATGGTATTGAAGCCTTATCAATAAAAGCCCTTTTTGCATACACATACAAAATCCCACGTAGAAGAATTTCCAAGCCTATGTTTTTCTTGGAGTGGGTTGTTAGAAGGAATATTTGCAAAGATTTAGAGAGATATGAGCACATGTTCCCTTTTTGACTTTTCAAAGGCAGCACATGGGGAATTGTGCTTAGCCTATAAATAGAGGCTCATTTCTTGTAAAGTGGGAGCTTTTGGTCGACGTGCTCTCATGTATATATCCTTTGAATGGAAGAACTCTCTTTTCTCTTAAGGCTTTGTGCATATATGTATATGTATTTAGTTCTTGGAGTGTGGAGTGTGAGAGAGTGAGGTGTGTGTGCATGCTAGCATTTCCTATGTGTGTAAGTAGAGTGTTGCAACTTTCTTGTATTTTACATATGTGACTCCCAGCATGTGGCATAGCTGCGGGCTGATGGCCAATGGCTTGAACATGTTGGAGTTTGGGGTGGATGAAAGGAGAGTCCTTCTTGAGCCTTCTTTCTTGCTTCCATGCAAGGTGGTGTGGGTCTTTGCTCCCCAAGGGCATACGGCAACAACAAGCCTTCAACAACTCTTTTAAAGTGAGATGACACTGCACTTTAGTGTTCTTTATTACATCTGTATTCCTAGGAAGAACTAATTCTTCATTTCTTACTAGTATGGTGGGTGCTATCATATTGATTGACTTTGCGTGGAGATCGTCTATCTCTTGAAGTGGTAGGTGAGTTTCTTGCTCCAAGTTCCATTTCTCTTCTTGAATTTCTCTCAAAAATCATGTTGAGTACTTCTGTATCCAAGAAAGACCCTCCCAATTTTTGGTATTAGGCACTTCTGACAAAGAAGGTGGAATATCTTCTTGTGTCATCACAATAGAGTAGGTCCTTTTAGGATCAACCTTCTCAGTGTTAGAAATCAAGTGTTCTAGTCTCTCTAGTATTCCTTGAATGTGTAGCTCTAGTTTCACTAGGTTGCTCCAATTGACATACTGGGATGCTTTAAACATGTTTTGAACTAGTTTGACCATTTTCATGCAGAGATTTGTTGTTTATGTCTCTAGATCTTCTCTAGGATAGTTCTTGCTTAATTCTCCCACCTAGGGTCCTCTCTTAGTTTTTCTTGGTATGCTTTGAACATCATATCTAATCCTAAGGTATAGGCTCAACTAGAACACATCCTAGACTCGACGTCAAGTTTACCTGATTTGACTCTTGAGATGCCAATTCAAAGATTTTGGCTCTAGTGTCTTTTAAGCTACCTTCTAGTTTATTTATTTTCTTACTCCATTTTCTTTTAATCCTTTCTCATGAATCCTTCAAGATGTGGTTTTCCTTCCATTTCACTTTCCAACTTCACTACTCTCAGCTACCTTATCTGGGTTTATTTGTTGATTTTGTTGTAAAGCCTAGGCTCTCATCACTACTTGGATTGGTACATATGCTGATGTAGATCCATTTGAAGTATGCAGAGTGCCTATCACATTCATGGGGGTTACTTTTGAGGCACTGGTCAGTTTTTTAGGACATTCACGTATAACATGTTCTTTACTACAGTCGGATCAAAAACCTTGAAAGTTGTAATATTCTTGTTGTCTTGTTGGTGGAGGATGTGGTCACTCCCTTACATAATGGTCTCCTTGGCACCTAAAACATGGTCCTTTAAGGCCCTATGGTCTTGTCTATCTCAACTAGGGTCATGGGTTGGGATTGGCATACATGATATTAGTATAGTCTAGCTCCCAATTGGGTTATATCAGTGGATGCTCATATTGGTATGCTTTTGCATGATCAAGTGAATCAATGTAGTATGCATGGGGACTATCTACATGGGTGGAATCAAAACTATCGGATTAGGATCATTTCTTGTGATCAATGGGGATGAGAGTACTAAAGCCACTAAGATTCTCTTTCATAGAAACATATTTCATAAAGATTACATTCATTGGGGTTGGTGGCTATTGACCTAGCACAAGTTGGGGTCTAGCTTATGCTTGGTAGGGTAACTAGTAGTTTTGTTTTGGTCAATTATAATAACGCTAAGTGTTATATTGGCTAGGATATCTACCAAGTTGTGGATATGCTTAAGGGTAATTATGCCTAACCACTCGCTTCTTGTATGGGCAATCGTTTTTAGTAAGGTTAGTGTATCATCGTTCTATTGTGCAATACTGGCTACTCGAGTTGTCTTGAGGTTGTGCCATGTTTTGGCAAACATTTTCCATATGATCTCCTCTGCATGTGTAGCAACACTTGACTAAGGTCATTCTTGGTGCCTATTTTCTTGAGGCACCTAGCTTCTGAGCTACCTTTTCTGTTAAGTCCCTCTATGGAGTTGGAGTGTTGAGAGGAAATATTAGTTGAATTATCTGAGCCCTTATAGACCTTCAAGAGTTCCAGCCCATCTCCTAGGTTGTCCTCAATGTCTATACATATCCTCACACATTTCTTTAGTGTTTGGGGCTCTTTCTCATGTACATATGATCGTAGTTTAGATCACAATAGCCCATCCAAAAATAGATACACTTGTTTAGCTTCAGTGCGAAACTCAAGGATGGGGCATCTTTCTATGTATTATCTAAATGTGCATCTAGGTAATTTGACTATCTCTTGAGGGGTTTGTTTGAAACTGTGAATTAAAGAAGAAGTAATGTGGCTGATCCCACTTTTAGAGAACTCACTTATAAATGATTCTAATAGGTGGTGAATGTCTCTAGATTGCCTTTGTTGCAAAGGTTGGAACCAGGTTAAGGTAGTGTTTTTCAAGGTGAGTCCAAATGCATTATATTGGTGAACATGTCATCCACTTGTTTAGCTTGCAACACTTACTTGAACTCAACTACCTGTTCATAGGATCACCTATTCCATCAAAATAGTTTTTCATGCATTTCACTAATTGGGTGGGTCTCAATATTCTCGGATGCTCTCTAGGTCTAGGTAGCGGAAAATAATCTCTACCACATTGGGTTCTACATCCCTCGGTCTCTCTCTCTCTCTCCATTCTATCTATCTCTACCACAGATTATTCTCTTCCTACCATGTTAGCAAAGATCACTTCAGGTCTCTCTTTGCCATTTTCCTTTGAGAACCATGTGCTAGGGATGTTCCCACTCCTTCATCACCAAACGCAACATTAGCTTATGGTGGGGGAAAAACTAATTCACCCCTCCATGTGTAGGTGTGCCTCCCATGCTCTGATACCGCAAATACTAATTCTAATGTGTTATCTAGGTACACCACTTTTCTAGGTGTATCTTGATCCTTGAACTCATAAATAGTGACTGTTCCTACTTCACTTGGTTGCTCAGACCTATACCTCTAGAATGCCTCATCTGTATCCTTATTCAAAAACAAATCAATACTTATGTTATCTTGAGGAATCCACATTGGGTTGAGCACCCACGTCAACATAAATTTACCTCTCAATGTTTTAGGTTCACCATCTAGTGGTCCCTATTCTAGGTTACCCATTTTTGTCTCAGGGATCACTACTCCAAATCCATTCGTCCTATCAGGTTGAATGGTGATTATGTACATTGTTCCCTCCTTATCGATATATGCCTCTTTCTCGAATTTCACCATTGGATGCTCCAATCCAATGAATTGATCAAGGTTTATCAATTGAATGATAGAATTTCTCAAATTGTCCTCATAGATGGGAACACCTGATTGGTTTGTTCGAATATACTCTAGCTGAGCTTTGTATGGTCCTTTAGGTATTTCTAAGTATGCTACTTCTAAACCACTTTCTAGTCTCTCCATGTTGTAGGAAATCTATGACTCACTTGTTTCTCATTTTATTTTATACGCATAACCACTCAATTGCTAGGCCCAAGATCTATCTGTGGTTCTAATGCTAGCCTCAAATGACCTAATACTATGTGAATTGGCCTTTCCTATGTGCCTTCCTAATCTGTGGTTCATTAATTGTCGCTCCTTTAGCCACTCAGCTCAACAAGAATTTGAGTCACACTAAGTCCTTTTGAGTCAATTACTTGGTTTGTTTTATTTTCCCTTAAGTTCTTATCTTTTAGGTAATCAATCATCAGGTATCAGTTTTTTTTAATGTGTCTTTGAATGGTCATAACCTCGAAATTAGATTCTTTCTTTTCCTTGGGGTCCTTTTTTGGGTGGAGTTATAATATCAACATTTAAGACTCCTACATTTAAAAGCATCCTATAGAACTTAAACCCCTCTCGTCCCTATCCCTTCTAGGGTTTCTCCTTGCAAGAAATTGAATTGAGTAGGGTGTCTAGATCACTTATTGTCTTTGCTTTCCTTCCTAAGAGTCCTTGAATAGCCAAAGTTTAGGTGTCACCAGTGGACCAAGCTGCTTTTCTTCTGTTGTTGATTACTGTAATCTCCCAAGAAATGTGACCTTTTCTTTCCTTGTACCAAGAATACAAGCAATTCAAAAATTAGGAAATAGAAGATTACATCAAATTTTAAACACCCTAATTTTTGCCATTTTAGTTGAACTGTTGCAATGGTTTGGTAGGATCACGATGGTCAAATAACATCATGATGGTCTAGTAGGATCGCGATGGTAAGGTACCATCACGATGGTCTAGAAGGATCATGATGGTCAGGTACAATTGCAATGGTCTTACCCAATCGTGATGATGTATGACAATCATCATGGCATAGTGTCGTCACAATGGTATGTCACAATCCTGATGGCATGAGGGGATGGTCATCTTGATGGTCTAATGGATTGTCACAATGGCATGAGCCAATCACGATGGCATGATATCTTGTCATGATGGTGCATCGTTGTCACGATGGTCTTGTTGAAAGTGTGAACTATGCAAGCTTTAGGTGGACAAAGGGGTCAAGAGACCTTAATGTGGACAAAAGTCACAATTTATATCACTTAGGGTAGCCTCAAGGTTGGGCAAGGTCAGGCAAGGCATTCCTAAGGCGGTGGAAAAGTCACAAGAGGCATCCAAAAGCTATAAAAAAAGGTGAAGTGATACCAAATACATGGAAGTCTTGTAGATCATTGAAGACCAAGAGACATATACTCAAGGAGGTTCAAGGAGAGTGTCATCCAAGGCTCAAGGAGCTGAAATAGAGTTTTCCAAGCTAGGAAAAATGCAGAGGAGGGTGTTAATGCACAGAAGAGGAGGAGAAGCTATCAAGCCCACACCTCCTCTAGTCTCTTGTAGGTATAGACATAGTTTGCTTATAACATTTGTAACTCTTCGTATATGTATCCAACTCAAGAGATTTAAGATGCATTCTGTAACTTATATATTATCTTAATTTTTTTAAGAGGGCTTCTTGAAATCAATTTTACGTGCAAAGAAATTGGTGTATCTTTGTAACCCTAATTTTTGCATATCCTACATCTCTACTCAGTCTATTTTGTACAGAATTGTTGACTAATCTTAATGATTTTTGGTGAAATTTTGCGATGTAGGGAGAAGATGGGGTGAAGGATGAGCATAGGGGAAGTGGAAGAAGGTGAAAACAACACAAAATCAACAAGAAAACACTAGTTAATTACCTTCCAATGCTAATCTTCAAACACTTGTACCATCAAATGTTTGTCCTAGAGCTCATCCCTAGCAACGACACCAAATTTGGTGTGTTTCTAGACAATGGTAAGTAACATGTCAAGAAAATCCACCTCCTTAATTGTCAATCCGTGGAAGACATAGGAAGATATAAAGTTATGAAGATCGTGAATGAGTGATGTGCATGATGAGAAGCACACTAGTGCACATACAGATACATACACACAAGGTAGAGGTATGGAAGGAGGAAAATACACTTGCATTACTCAAATAACTCTTACAAATCTATTTTCTCTCAATAACTAATAAGCCAACCTAAAAAATGAGCTCTCTAGCTCTTTTTATAGTTTTCTAGCTAATTTTGGCCTTTTCTAGACCTAATGCCTAGCCTAGTTAATAAATAGGTCCCAAAGCTTATTCGAAGGTTCAAATGAAGTCCAAAAATTACAAAGTTTGGTATGAGTGATCTATCTAGGCTCCTCAAGCTGGACAAGAAGCTGAGCAAATCATCTCATAAACTTGCCATGCAGGTGAGTTAGAGACACACTAGATTTTGGGGAATTGGCCCATCTTAAAAATCCTTCCCGACTATATTGGCTGAAGTCCTCAAGAAAGAACATCTTATGGAGTTCTTTCCTAAGTGTTCATGACTGCTTTCTAAGATGATCCAAATACAACACGTTCGAAATAATATACTAGTATATCATCGAGTCATCCTTAGATCTGTGCTTGATCCTCAAACGCATCCAAGTACTCAGTTATATTTAGACTAGTTCCATTTTTCATTCTTGATACCTTCTAGAGTGGAGTATTAAATCTATTATGATTGGTTTGAGTAGTTCCTTAAATTGTCTTAAAATTTCACTATATTGATTATCCAGGAGAAACAATCTTTAGCAAAAATTATCAAGAGGCCTAAATATTCTATTTCCTTGCTTTTTGTTTAATCTAAAGTTCCTTTTCTAATTTTTAGATTTTTCTTAGTTTCCTTTCCTCTTAATTGAATCTCACTCTAAAAGAACTTGTTTCTTGTTCTAGAGCTTAGGATTCTTGATACTTTTGTTTTTTATATTTAATTTTCTTATTTTCTTTATTCTTCTGATGGGTTTTCCAATATTTTTAGAGTTTTTTATAACAATGGTAAAAATTAAGTAGCAACAAGTAAAACAAATAGAGAAACTATAGTTTAAGGTGCACACAACAAACCAATTTTCTAATGCTAGCGAAATAGTGGCACATGCGAACTTCAAACCATTATTTGTATATGTGCGTGCAATAATTTGAGAGAACTTGAAAAAACTTTTACCTTATCTTTGCTGATGTAGATGCTAAAACGTGCAATATGAAAATATATTTACAATATTTAATAATCAAATCCTAAATACATAAACTAGAAGTTCTTCTACAAGTGATATCTTTGCTTCTGTGTTGATGGAGGGGGGAGCAGAGTTGACGATTCTCCTAAATGCTCTTTCTCCTATGGAGGCACTCACTTCCCTAGGGGACAACCCTCAACAAATAGGGAAAAGGATTAGCAACAGCAACTCTTGGAACCTCGTGACCGACCTCCTTTTTCCACACACCTGCAAACAAAAAAGACAAGTATTAAAATTCAATCAGCAATGAATCATGTCTAAAAGCCCTAAGCAAAAAAATTCCATGTTGATTGGAATGACAGAGTCGCTCGAGATGAGATGCAGACGATGATGGGAACTTGGGAAGCATTTCAAGAGAGAGATTGACCGCGAACGACGGACTGAAATGCGCGAACGACGGGCTGAACAACGGGCGACTGACACGGGCGCTGGTTTCAGTCCATCGCGACTGAGCATTTTCAGTCGATCGTGAGAGTGCTATCTGCGATTGCCACGGGCGCGCGACTGACTGGATTCAGTCCATCGCGACTGATTGGTTTCAGTCGGTCGTCTCGGTGCTCGTGCGCGACTGATTGGAGTTTCGGTCGATCGTGAGAGTGCGCGTGGCTGTCCATCGCGGGGAGGGAGTCTCTGTGCATCGCAGCGGCCACGTGTATCCATCGTCTCGGTGCTCGTGCGCGACTGATTGGAGTTTCGGTCGATCGTGAGAGTGCGCGTGGCTGTCCATCGCGGGGAGGGAGTCTCTGTCCATCGCAGCGGCCACGTGTATCCACGTGTATCCACGATTGACGCACCTGATGAAGAGGGCTATGACAGAGTTGATTATAGTGTTTTAATATGTAATTATGATGTACCTCTTCGATAAGCTCCATTGAGGGTTTGTCGAAAGAAAGGATGTTTGTCATTTTCAGAAACGTATCCCACTATTTACTAGAATGCTATTGGGGTTTCTCCTAATCGTGGCCTTGCGCGATTGACAAAGGACTCTTTTCTTCGGATCTGAAGAGTTCTTTTCGAAAAAGAAAAAAAAGGGGAGAAAAAGAGAAAAAAAAAAAAAAAAAAGAGAGGGAAAAAAAAAAAAAAAGGGGGAAAAGAAAAAGAAGAAAAAAGAAAAAAGAGTAAAGTTTCGAAAAAGAAGAGTGCTACTCTTGGGCTTCTCTGGATCCCATTTCCAGCAATGACCTAGTCTTCCCGCTAGTGGGTTGAGGTCTCTCAATGCCTAAGTAAATTCGAGGAGCAAGGGTGGGTGCTGGTTCCTTTTGGCCATGGATGTGGCTTCATCCTCCCTCGTCAAAAGTAATCGGGCCCCTCCCCCTAGGGAGACCGATATCCTGGCCGCTCTGCTAGAGGGGGGGTCGTGTGCCGCCCCTGGGGCATCCGAAAGTTTTGAATCCCCCATTGTCTCCCTCAGTAGACCTGCAGTTCTGTCGGCTCACGAGGAGCTCAAGAAAATTTGCCTCGTCGGCCAAGTGTTTGGCCCAAGGCCCCCGCTCGAAACTGTGCGACAATGGCTTCGAAAAGAGTGGTTCCCTCGAGGACTAATTGTTAGCAAATGTCAGTTCTTACCAGCGAACCACATGCTACTAGTCTTTGAAAATGAAGAGATGGCGTTCCAAGCCCTTAGCGTTGGCACCTGGAAGCTCGGTCGGGCGACCCTGTGCCTATTCAGATGGTCCCCGGACTTTACTCCCGACAAATCGAAGTCGCTTCGGTACCCTCTTTGGGTTGAGCTCCCTAACCTTCCTTACTTCTTGTACAACTTCGTGTGGGACATTGTCTCCCCTATCGGCAAGCCGCTGGCTTCACGCGAAGACGTTGGTGGTCTCATCTATGAAGGTGCAAGACACTCGTTCAATGCTAGGTGGCACCCCCAAATCTGTGTCGAGGCCGACCTCAGTTCGCCGCTTCCTTCAAAGATCAAAGTGGACATGGGCGAAGGAGATGTTTGGGAACAGGACATCACATACAAAAACCTTCCCAACGCGTGCTTTCGCTGTGGCCAACAAGGTCACAGGATATAAGATTGCCCTTTGAGACGAAAAAGCAAGCCAAATCACGAAGCCCCCAAAAATGCTCAAGACAGCAATAGAGCATTGAATCACTCGACGAAAGTAGAGGAATCCAAGGGTCCCCGTAATCCAGAAGCTGATGCAGACGGGTTCATCGAAGTCAGAAGAAGAAGGAAAAGAAGCCCTAGGGCAACCTCTGAGCGAAACAACAAGTCGGTTTCCCCCTCCAGCAACTTGTATTGCAATCTGGAAAAGGAAATCAATGAGTTTGACTACCCAGGTGGGAACCAACTTGAGGAGGACACCGATGCCAAAGGCCTGGAGATCCCTAACAGTAAAGAAACCTTGCAGGAGGGCTACACTACAAGCAAAGAAGACGGCTTTACTACCAGCAACGAAGATAACATGGATAGTGAAAGCTCCATCATCGGATCGACTATTCCGGAAACGGAGCTGAAAACGGTGTCCTGTTCTTCCCAGCAGGAGGCATCCCGCAAAGGAAAACAACCTATGGATTTACCGTGGAAAAGCCCCCACAAGAACCTATTGCTAACTCGGGATCCGATCCGAGCGAAAAAGAAAGATGAAGCCAAGAGAAGAAAGGACAAAGCTCCCTCCCGCAAAGAGGGATTAATACAAAAATGATTGTCATCTCGCTAAACGCTAGAGGGCTAACCGACCCCTCAAGAGCGACCATCATTGGTCAATGGCTTCGCGACATTAGCTTAAACCCAGACTTTATATGTATTCAAGAGATTAAAATTGACGGAGAAGACCTCCAGAAACGGCTCAGACAGGTCTCCTCGGCCCATGTGTGGATCCCAACGAAGCACCAGCGGGGGTCTGGAGGAACGGTTATTGGTGTTAAACAACTCTGGTTTGAAAAGCTTGAGAACTTCATTGAAGATGTAAGTCACCGTTGGATTGCTGTTTCTTTTGGTGCTCCTCTTTGTGTTACTATGGTTTCTCTGTACGCCCCTAACGGGGATTTGGAGAGACTGAACACTTGGGCCTCCTTAGACTCGCTTCCCCACACCGTGCTTATTTGTGGAGACTTCAACATGGTGGAGGACCCTACGGACAGATGGATGGGCAAGGGCAGGGTCATCGACAGTCGGGAGAAAGAAACGTGGGACATGACCAAACTTCACTTGGATTTGGTTGAATTCAAAGACTCGAATGGATTTTCTTGGTCGAATCTCCAAGCGGGCGAGGACCTGAGGAAAGCTAGACTCGACAGATGCTACATCTCTCAGAGTTTTACTCATCAGTGGGGCCACCCTACCATCACGCAACGCACTGACCTCACTATCTCTGATCACTACCCGATCGTTATCACTTTCCAACCTTCCAACAAGATCCGCAAGGCTCCGTGGTTCCATGCCAACGCAACCACATTCTCTCTCCCCTCCGTCCATCAAGAAATTGCCGATGTGTGGAAGGTGGCGTTCGCCTCTGGCTTGGCCCCTGCCAAGTGCTGGAGAAGTGCGGTCGACAAGTCTCGTAAGATCATGATCAGAACTAAGAAGATGCTCGAGACTGTGCGGCGGGCTCGTAGGGAAGCTCTTTACCACAGACTCTGGCGGCTCGAGGAGGAAGTGAACAAAGGGAAACACCAAGCCCAGAAAGGTCTCCGAAAAATCAGAGCGGTGTTGAGATACGAGGAAGAAATACAAAGGAAAAACTTGCAAATTTTCTTCAAGGAGTGGTGGGCTGGCAAAGCTGATAAACCCACCAAAGAGATGTGCCGTATCCTCAAAAGGAAACACAACAGAGAATCGATCCCCCTACTGCTAGATCCACATGGCAATGTATGCAATTCGGAAGAAGACAATTTTGGCATCATCGAAGGGCACTTCACGAGACTCCTGGGAACCTCGAACCCCCTCTCCCACCATAGAAGGGGCTGTATGGCTGCCATTTCTAGGGTTTCCCCCCGGAGGATACCACCCAACCTCCACTCCCTGCTTCATGCCCCTATCTCTGAATCAGAAATCATTGAGGTCATTGATGCCCTCCCTCTCGGTAAAAGCCCGGGACCCGACGGACTCACTAACGAGTTCTTTAAATCCTTCAAGCTGGTGGTTGCCACCCCTCTTCGGATGGTTTGGCAAGAAGCGCTAAAGTTTGGTGCTCTTCCTTCTTGTCTAAATAATGGAATTATCAAGTTGATACACAAGAAGGGGGAAAAGAACAGAATCGAGAACTGGCGGCCTATTACGATGCTCCAAACAGGATACAAGATAATCGCCAAAGTCATTGCCAACAGAATCTCGTGCCACCTGAGAGCTTGGCTTAGTGAGGACCAAAAAGGTTTCATCAAAGGCAGGTCTATCCTGGAAACCATTATGGATATTTGGGAAGGTATTCAATTTGCAAATGAGTCTAATCAAGATGTGGTTTTCCTCAAGATCGACTTTGACAAAGCCTACGACAGGCTAGAATGGGACTATATTCTGCAGTCGCTCCAAGATCTCAGATGTAGTCAGAAATTCACCAAGATGATCGCGACCCTTCTCGGAAACGCAACGACCCAAATTAACGTTAACGGCAAACTTTCGAAGGCGATCCATCTTAGAAGATCTATTAGACAAGGGTGCCCTCTGGCCCCCCTTCTTTTTGCCATCACCACTGAGGGGCTGAGCAGACTTGTGGCGCATCATGTGGAGACTGGCAATATCAAAGGCCTCCGGCTGCCTCACGACCACAGTCAAATCATCATGAGACTATTTGCCGATGATATGAACGCGTTCGTTCACAATGATAATACCAGCCTGGAGACTTTCTGGAGGTGTCTTGCTACCTTTTGTGAAGCCTCTGGATCCAAAATCAACCACTCTAAGACCGCCTTTAGGGCTATTGTGGGACATCATCCTGGCCTTCTCATTGATCATGGCTGTCAAATCATTCCGCAGGGCCAAATCTTTCGACTTCTTGGAATCCCCTTGGGGTTTGGCGTCTCTATGGAGCAGAGATGGAACTGGGTGTTGGCCAAACTCGAAAACAAGCTTAACTATTGGAAAGGTATGCAAATCAATCTCGCTGGGCGTGCGATGGTTATCAACACGTTCCTCCTCTCTTCTACCATCTATTTCCTTTCTTGTTGGAGACCGAATGAGCAAGGCCTGTCCAAACTGAATAGTATTTGTAGAAACTTTCTTTGGACGGGCGATCATAACAGAAGGGGGGTGCCTAAAATCAAATGGGCCATCTGCACTAGCCATAAAGATAGCGGGGGGCTTGGTATCCTGGACATTGGGTGTATGGCTAACAAACTGGCAGCCAAATGGATGATTAAGGCTTGGTGCAATAGGGAGGCCTCGTGGGCCAAGCTGATCTTCAGAAACAAGAATGAGTTGGCTCTCATGGGGTTCCCAAACTGGAAGAATCTTGACATCATGACCCTGCTATTCTCCCCGATCCCCGTCTTCCCGAAAGGCTCCAATCTCGTGTGCTCCCTTTGGAAGGGCTGGAATAAAGTCAAAAGCTTCACAAGAATTAGTGAGGACTGGAAGTGGGCGGCCGGAATCAGACAAAACGACTCTATCTGGTTTCCGATACATGGCATCCGGAGTGTGGAGTCGTGGAACATTCAAAATGCCAAGAGGTTATGGAACAAAGGATTCAAAAAATGGAAACACCTCTGGAAACACGACACCAACAGCTGGATCAACTTCGTGGATATTGACCCTTGCATAAACATCTCCTACGAAGAATGGAACACTTTGCAAAGCCGATGCCTCGCATGGGATCGTCACAAGACTCGCCTTCTCATGGGACACGACACACCGAACTCGCTTGGTCTCAAATGGCACAATGGAAATAGCCTACTCAAAATCCCGAACATCAAAGAAACGGCTGACCACCAGATCAGCCTCAACAAGAAGTGGTGCCTGTCTTGGACGCGGCTTCGGTGGGACATGAAATTCATGGGTATCTGGCACCCCCTTATAGAGATAAAGAAGTCTGTCCTCTTATGGCAAATTCTTCATCGAGGAATTTGGACCAACCATAAGGCTAGCAAACTTTGTGGGATTCCTCCTTGGTGCAAACGCTGCCACTGGGCTATCGAAGATGTCCCACACATCTTCCTTACTTGCCCCAACTCCTACAGAATCTGGCAGACGGTTCGAATGAAAATCAGACTTCAAAATCAGCTTAGTTGGAAACAAGTCCTTTTGGGAGAAGCGATCGGCTGCTCTACGACTCTCTGGAACGCCATCAGAGGGGAAGTCTTGTGGAAAATTTGGCGGGAGCGGTGTGCTCTCAACTTCGGAGATCCCCCCAGGGAGTGGTCGATTGAGAAATCACTATTCCTCCTTGACAAAAGGATTGTTAACAGTAAGAAATCCCCCCCCTTCAGGCACCATCAAGTCCTCCTTTTGATCAACAACAAGCTCAAACCCAAGTGGGCCCCGCATGAGGGCGATGAGAGGGTGATTAACCTTCTCTGTAATGCAACCTAGGATTCATTCAAGCTTCCCCTGCTTTGTGGGATTTGGGGGGTCCCGTGGGCACTAGTCCCCTTCTATTGTACCTTTGTTTCTTAATTTAATTCAAGTCGGGGAGAGTAGGCTATTGCCGAACTTCCTTTATATTAAAAAAAAAAATTCCATGTTTGACATTAGGTTCACCAAATGTCGACGGGCCCAAATCGAGACCACTGAGTGGATTGGGTTTGACTTTACTGGGTCTCTCTACATGGCTACACGTAGGGTGCTTGTATGTTGCTTAAAATTGTGAGACGTGATTTCAAAAGAGATTGAAATGTATGCATATATGTTAAAGACATATGGGATACATGTGATAAAAAGTAACTTAGATAAATTTAGATTGTGAGAGGGACCTAATATTGTGCCATAGGAAGCAAATATTCAATAATAAGATAGTCCATCATTTCTTCCTCTACTCAATTGTTATGGTTCTGATTTATATTACGTTCACTAGGAGATTTTATGTAGAAAGAAAAATATAAATGGTGCTTTGGTTTATAGGAATATTCCGTGTTTGATTTGAAACGGTTCTAGAAGATGCATTTGCTTTAGTGGAAGAGTTTGCATCCATGCATAAACAACTGATATAAATCTAGTACGGTAAGAAAATCCTATACAAATGATATGTTCACAAGTTTGTTCTCAAAATATCTTCAAGTCTTAATGAACAAAATCCATCCACAACAAGAAAGATGGATGAAAAAAGAACAATTCTAGCATGTGTAGCCCAACGACACCAACTCGATTGCAAATTCTCAGTGCAATGCTCAAAGATTTGTTAGCTCTAATTGAGTCACCATAGAAAACGAGATATCTTTCGCTTATATAGAAATTTTAAGAGCTTTGTCCACACTATAGAGTATGACCTAGCTTTAAAAATAATGTATATATTTATTTGGAGTAAAAAATGATGTCAATAAATACAAAATCTAGTTTGGCTACTCTAATCATGCCCTTCAAGTTAGAGTACTACTCAAATTTTACATTGTGGGCTTAATTATTGCTTAATATTTTATTCTAAAAATAGGTACTTTAAAATGTATTTTGGGAAGAAATGGAAAAAACGTAATGTGAGGAGGGATTTGAGAGGGGGAAAATTGGTAGACACCTTCCTTCTTTACTTCCATGGTTGTGCCTCCCTTTTACCACTTTCTTCATCCTTTGATTGTGCCTTAAGCACCTTGGCTTGGTGATTTTAACTCATGTTTTGAGCTTCCTTCAATACTCCTCCCTCCCTACTTTTTGTTGTCCTCGATGGAAATCTTTGTAGGATGAACATGGGTGTTGATGTAGAGATATCAAGTGCTATATATTGGCATCATACTGCGGTAGTGAACACCTGCAGAACTTCTCAAATAGGTAGATAGTAGACTTTTGGAGACTATTTTTTATCTTTTAAATATTTTATACATACACTCTCCAAATGAAAAATAAATCATGTGCCAAAAAAAGATAAAAGATTGCAAAATGAGGGTGTCCATGAGTGATGTGACCCTTTTTTTCACTTAAGAAAATGATGAGAACTATGTCACAAAGCTTCACCTCCTTAATTTTCAATCTGTGGAGATGTGAGGATGATATGACAATTGTGAGCTAGTGATGTGCGTGAATGTGAAGGTGAGAAGCATGCAAGATGCACACACACAAGGAAGAAACAAGAAGAAGAATAATGTAAGGAAGTAGATCTTCCATTATGATAGCACAATGACTACAAAAGATTCCTTTATCAATAAATATCCCTCCAAAATGAGCTCTTTAGCTCCTTTTATAGTTTTTGTACTAGTTTTGGCCCATCTGAGCCATAGTGTCTCACATAATTAAGAATTAGGTTCTAAGTTTTGAGGCATCTAACAAAGTCACAAAATTATGAGATTTTGTATATGAGTTCTACATGAGCTCATCAATCTTGAGGATTCCTTGACTTGCACAAAATAGAGCATTTGAATACAAAATCGAGTGTCTATGGTACAAGGGTATTGAAAAAAATCATTGTTTGGGTACTGGAAGAAATGATTGATATTTTATCATTTGAAAAATGTGGCTCAATACCACTTGTTCCCATGCACACTTTTCATCATGTGCTTCCTTGCCTTTCATGTCTTCTTCATCTAGCTAGACCTTGGTCTTGTGCACTACCAAAACTCCCCTCCCTTTTGCATCTCTCATCTCTAACATACTCTTGTTGAAGGGACCAATCAATAGGGCTAGGGAATGCTCATTTACCTAGATGCCTTTAGCAAGATCTACCTCTAGTTTGGGCTAGTTAATTGTCATGGGTGTTTCTAGTTGAGGGTACCTGTTACGTGTGAAATATTGAGATTCTTTGAGCTTGAAGAGCTATATTAAATGTGCTAGCCTTGAAATGAAAAACTTCCAAGTGGTACTCCCAAATTCTTGTAGTGAATATTTCTTTGAACATTTGCATATAGCAAGGGGAAAGTTACTTCACTCTATAGTGCCATGTGCAACATACCTTGAATGAGGACGTTGTAACCATATCATAAATGAGATCTAGGTTATTGTGCTCCAAATTAGGCATAGAGACATGCAAGCCTTTGAGCTTCGAAAATAATTTAAAAGTGGTTTGCATGAGGTCAAAGATATTGATCTACATTCTTGCTGCAATATTTTCCATTCTATGTAACCATGCTAACCAATGAGGGATAGTAGCCATCATGTATGCTATGGTTGGTATACTTTTGGTAGTGCTAGGTAAGGATAGTTAACCCACTGTTGGCATTTTTTATCATTTTGTACCTTGATGGAAAATGTGGGTCATGTTCTTCATTAGGGACGGCATGGATTGTAGAAAATATGCAAGCGTGTGTTTGTCCATGTTTGCATCATTTTGGGTACTCTTGCAACAACTGCACTTCCAAATTAGGTTGAAAAGTCATTCCGTGGTGAGCCTCTAAACATAAGTCTTCAGGTTGAGATTGTGTTGCAATGGTTTGGAATTTCCTAATAATTCTTTGAATCTTTGCATTTTATTCGAACTGAATCATGAAATATGGCATGCATTGGAGCTCCTTGGTGGATATGTAATAGTGTGGTGCTAGATCCTAAAAATAAGTAGATTTTAATATGATTCCTCAAATGAATCCATAATCTATAATTTTGCTTTAATGCATGCTCAATGTGTGCAACTGAGTTCTTCCACATTATGTTAAGAGTATCTTTTCAATTGTGTTGGAAGCTTGACTATGAAGCCGAAGAATGCTACATAAAGGGTACTTCTAGTCAAGTGTATTGGGCGCAACCAAGATCTCAAGTAGGACTCTTACCATCACCCATCTTAATGGTTGCAGCTCCAAACCAAGGTAACTAACAAAACTTTCATCCTAAAAGAAACCTACAAAATGGAAAAGGAGTCCAATCACTTGTTGTAGGTCTAGGGATTGTATGCCCTCTATCGGAAGGTTCCCCCCTTCTAATCCTCTAGAGGTTAGAGATCATTATACCATGTGTTGCCCCACAAAAAAAAGCTTCCTCATCTAGACCCCATATCCAAGTAATATATGTGGGTAAAGAAAACACTACAGATGAGGCCATTATGCCTTCACTAATTTCCTAAATGGTCCACTGCAAAGTCAAATTCATGGTAGTGTAGACAAGGAGAAAGGGAGGAATCCCTCAAGAAGAATTTGTTCAAGAGTCCACAAAAAGGAAGTGCTTCGGCTAGCAAGTGACAAAAAAGGGTGTGTCTACCTCTAAAGGAACTAAAGATATTCCAACCATATGGTACCATGTAGACATGAATGAAGTGATTAGAAAGGCTTACAACATGCCTAATAAAGATCTAGAAGTCTAACATATCTCCCACACACTAGGTGAATAAGAGGTTACAAGGCTGCTAAAAACAATGAAGAAATAAGTAAGTATTTTTAACCTCCTAAGAATGGAAAAATTGTCCACTTGAACTTTGGTGGCAAATACTGGCACCCTTAGTGAAGAGAAAGTGGTTGGGGAAGCCCCCCTTATTGATTAATAGAGCCCCAATCCAATTGTGTGTATCAAAGGCCATGTATTCTATGGAGTTACAATGGATGGAGGTTCATGTATCAATTTAGTGTCAAAGTACATAATCAAAAGGTTTGGGCCCCAACCTTCAAATCCGATCAACTTTATATGAACTTTGTTAGAACAAAGCAAAGTAAAGCCTCAAGGATTGGCGCTTAGAGTACAAGTATTAGTTCAAGGTAAAATCTTCACTCTCGGCTTTTCTTGTGTTGAGAATCCCACAAGTGGGTGGAGGATTTCCACTTTTGATTGAAAGGCCCTTGTTAAGGCATTCCAATGCTTTGTAGGGGTAGGGAAAGGATACAATGTGGGTCAAGCATGAAGGGAAGCGGTTAAATCAAATTCCTCTTGAAGGAGGGCAACATAGTCATGGGCATACCAATATGATTCAAACAATTAACATTAATATTATGCAATATATGATGGAAGATCCAAGTTTGGATGTTGGAGAAGAAGAAGATATTTTGGCATAGTTAGAAATAGTTAATTCACTCCCTTGTTATGAAATTTCTCTATATGTGTCAAATGTAGAAGAGCATGCAAAAGACCAAGATACCATACAAGGTGTTGGATTGGATGAGCCTGTAATTGGTCATTAGAGAGAGAAGAAACCACCTCTCAAGTGCATTATAGATCAAGATGATAGAAAGAATGTGAAGGACTCTCATTGCAAAAAGAAATTAAAACAATCCAATGAAGAAGCTTCTTTTCCAGTTCATGAAATTCTTGTAGGATGGATGCAAGAAAAGAAAGAATAGATTGATATCCAATGTGCTCCTCCATATGATACAAGGACTATGTGGAGTAAAGTTATGCAAGGAGCAAAAACATAAGTGATGAAGAGTCATCAAACACATTTATGTAATGGAACCCAGTCAATCAAACTGAGATAGCCACCAAGGACAACTTCATGCTCTGGATCACCTAGAACTTGCAAAATCTGTCCAAGTTGTACATAGTCTTTTCATACCATTTTTTTGCTTACTTCTATTACGTTTCATCAATTTTCATGCTTTTTCTTGCTGTTTTCATGCAATTTAGAGGCCATTTCATAGCCCAATTAATGAGCAGCTTGTTGGAAAATTTTAGGAATTTTTCTCAAATTTTTAAAACTTTTTGATATTTTTTTGCCTTTTTTCTTCAATGCTCTTTTCTTGTTAAAATAAAAAACACGAGGATCTCTATGGTTTTGAGTGTGGCAAGCTGTTTAGAAGTTGAGGATTTTTTTGAGATTTTTTTCTCATTTTTTTGGAATTTATTTGTATTTTTTGCCTATCTTTTAGCATTTTTCGCACAAAAAAAGCGACCCCTTGCTATTTTTTATTCTTATTTAAAAACAAAATCTCTCTACCTCTCTCTATATTCTCTCTCTACTTGTTTCACCCTCTCTCTACCTTGTCTCTTTACTGCTCTCATCCTCTCTACCTTCTCTCTCTACTTTTTGCATCCGTTCTCTACCTCTCTCTCTCTTTCTCTCTCTGTTTCTCACTCTCTTTCTCTCTCTCTTTCTCTCTGGTATTCTCTCTCTCTCTCTCTCTCTCTCTCTCCCTCCCTCCCTCTCACTCCCCCCACCCCTCGTAGACCATAGGATAATATTATCATATGGTCTGGCCCCCCACATTATGTTTTTTATTTTTATCTAGAAAATACTTTTGGCTCTAGATTGCACCTTGAGTGGCCACTGTTTTCTAATTTGGGGTAGATCCCATGTTTATTGAAACCCCTCGACTCATTTTTTGCATTAGTTGCACAAAAATCCATTACTTTGTCACTCTTTTGGTCAAAACCACCACATGGTCTATTCTCTCCTTATTTTTGCACATGTGGATCATACGTATCTTCCATGTTTGACAATTTCCCTATGGATCATATGTATCTTCCATGTTTCACATTTTTCATATGGATCATATGTATCTTCCATGTTTTGGCATTTCTTTTACTATCAATAGTCCCAACTCATACTCCTTGCCCTTTCCTTTATACCTAGACCCAACCCGCACCCTCCTCCCTCCATGCCCTATCCTTTGTATAAACCCTCCCTGAACTTTCCTTCCTATTATCTAAAATCTTGCTTCATCTTCATCGATTTGGTTTCTAGTTTTGGTTATTCCCTTTTGGTTTTTCTTTCATTCTCTTAGTGGACTGCTCATATGTCATTTTGAAGGTTCTACACAAAAGGTGTCAACATGACACATCTCTGCTCATGGATTGGTTGTTTGCTCTCCAAGACGGAGAGCCCATTAGGTGGTGAGAAACTATTGAGCTGGTGAAAGGCCACACAGTTAAATGTCAAATTGGTGACTTTGCAAGTGATGCATAGGGGTTGCAAAAGTGCAAGGTGGCACACAATTGGTCAAGAACAAGGGTGCATAGGTAGTGCACAAACAGTTTGAATGCAGGTTGCAAAATGGTCCTTTTGAAGGGTCTTCAAGACTTTTTCAGTGTTTTAGAAGGTTCAAGTGAACCATCCCTTATGCACAAATTTTGAAGAAATGAAGGTCAAAAGTGGAAAAGGGATGAATTGAAGTAGTATGCAAGAGTTAATATGTGGCCCCCATTTAAAATTTTGTTTCTCTCTTAAAGTCACTACAAGACAAAATAGGGAGTCATTGGCCTTACATATAAAGTGGTTGTTGAGACATCAAAGTGAGCACCAAGATACACTAGCACTTGAGCCGACGTATGAAAGAGAAATTGACACACAACCAAAAGGGCATTAGCAATTTCTTGGACTAAGGAGTTAGACCGAGGAGTTAGACCAAGGAGTAAGAGAGAGAAAGAGACTTGAACCATGAGTATGCAGAGAGCAAGTAGGAGAGCACCTAGCATGGAATAAGTACCATCAAGGAAGTGTTGTGCATTGAAAATAGAAAGTGGTCTTTCCTTCAACCTTATTGCAAGCCTGAGTGCAACGTGTGCACAAGGGCAAGCTAGTGGACAAGGTGGAGAACTTACATAGAGGAGATTGACTCCACACGAAATTGTGGTATTTTTGTATACTTGTGTGTGCTCTTTGGCTTATGCACTACACAAAAATAACATTTTTATCTCATTCTAGACAAGGATATTGTATTTCTTCTTGTTAATCAAGACACATAGGCTTCCGGTGTAGTTGTTTCCCTTCTTCTTCTCATTTCTTCTCCTAAAAATACTCAAGTCCCTTTCAACTAAAGAATCTTGCAACACTTGTTGATGCAGGAGTATGAGAACGTCCGAGTGTGATGTTTGTAATAGATATCAACAACATCCTTTCCAATGACTACAAGAATATCATAAATGAAGTAGAAAATCGGTTGGAAGGGACCCTAAAGAATGTGTTTTGCAAAGAAAATATTTTTTCTTGTATGTGGATGGGTCAAAGTGTGTTTTTCCACTATGTATGGCTAGAAATGATGAAATTTGGCACAAGCCATTTTTTTTGGGGGGGGGAAGCATAGTTAGAGATTTGATGATGTAGCACTCACTTTCCGAGGGATTTGGATATTTTTGCTTTTTTTTTTTAGAAACAAAAAAAAAGAGTTAAAAGAAGTCACTTTTGGCATATATATTGAAAAATGGAACCTTTTGAGTAAATATACATTGAAAGGATACTTAAAAAGAATAATCATTTTTTCATTCACATATATGCATGAGTTTGATGATGTTGAAATTAGATTCTCTTGGTCTCTCTAGAAGAAGAGAGAGAAGAGCCTAATAACTCCTTTAAAAAAATCCTACTTGAGCTTACTAAAAAGAAGCCTATTAAATGCATTTTGTCCCCTTAAACAAGAACAAAATTAGGCTTAATCCCTAAAAATTAGGGATCTTTACAAGGCCCATGGAGGGTCCATTTTTTCCTCTAATGAATCATCATCAGGTAGGTTTATGTCATGAGATTGCTAATGTGAAGCCATAATATTTTAAGAGTTATTGATTATGCTAACTAGATATTTCTATTGTGCTCAATGGAAAAAGTGTATGTGCACAAATCACTAAGTATCCAAATACTTGAATAGTAAAGTTACTCCACCAAATGATTTTTTAAATTTAGGTCGGAGTTATTGCAATCATTACCGAGTATCCCTTCAACCAATTAAATTCACTCTATGATTTGATGACTTGAAATCATGTGGAAAAGTCAAGTCTCTGACTAACCACTGATAACATGGAGGACCTCATGTACCGCATAAATATTAGAATAATTTAAGAAATTTGGTAGCTTTGCACTACAAGACTACAATTCGTTAAATGACTATTCTGCAAAAAACTACACAATAGTAAAATATTGTCATGTAATTAGAGAGTACCATGTGATACTAGATTGTTTTGCATTAACTTCCCTATTTGCAATAATCTTCCTAATAAGTGACATATATATTAAAACCTAGTATAGAATATTGTTTTTCTTGTCTTCCTTTTCTATTTTATTCTTAATTGCAAAGAATTATGGATTCAATTTAAATCCATGAACTCGCTTCAAAAATATTTTTTCCATAGTATAACAAAATAGTATGTGGAAGGTCCCACTTGTTCATCAATCTACAAAGGAACTGTGTAACTTAATTCCTGTTACCTTGATCTCTTCCTTTAGTTATATAACAAAACCTAGTCATCAACGTAAAAGATATTCTGATTTATGTTCTTTTTAATCCATGTCTCATGTCTCCTTTGAGTCACCTTTGCTACATAGGCTGCATGCACTCTTTGTTCTCATAGATGAAGTTGCTCCATATGCCTCTCATGCTCTCCAGCAATCTCTCCTAGTTCATATTACGTAGATCTCCTTGGGCCTAAGAGCTCAATAGGTACTACTACTTCTAGGCCATAAGTAATCCTAAATGGTTTCATACGTATTGTAGTTTTATATGCAGTCCTAAAAGCCCATAAGTTTTAATCTAGCTTTTTATCCCAATCCACCCTATGCTTTTGAATAAATCTCTTCAAGATTCTGATAGAAATAATGTTAGTTGATTCAACTTGTCCATTAGCCTCATGGTAGTAAGTAGTAGATCTTTTGAGAAAAATCAAATGCGACATAGTGCATTCTTAAATTATTGCACTTATAAAGTGTACCCCTTGTTGGATGAAGCCCAAAATTCAGCCTAGAAATCACCAAGTCAAAGTGGTCAAAGTCAATAAAACGATGAAAAATATGGTTAAAGGAAGTACAAGCATCAAAATAAACATGATGGGTAAAAATTGCATCTTAAATCCCTCCTCAAATTATGCTTTTGCTATTTGTTACCCAAAATACATTTAAAAATGCCTATTTTGGCATAAAATCTTATCTTTAATAGTAATCAGGCCCACAATGAAAAATTTAAAGTAGTACTAAAGCTTTTGGATGTGAGTAGAGTAGCCACCGTGAATTTCATAATTTTGGACATTACTTGTTAGGCTAGGCACTACAATGGTTACTCGGTTAGAGTTGGAATTGCTTTTGAGCATTGTACTGAGACTTTTGCAATGAAGTGATATTCTTGGAGCTTAATATCTCTTGCCTACTTGTGGGTCTATGTGCATGCATGCATGTGTGCTACCATGTGTAGGCTTGACTTGCTCTTGTTATAGGTGCATGTGCTATCATCTTGTGTGTAATGTCTTCATACCAATCCATTGGTGGCTCTGTGGATACAACATTCTTCTTATTCTACGTGCTTATAGACTAGCACAATGGGGTGTAACACTTTTGGCACTATTTCTAGGTAGATTTATCATTGGATACTGATGATGGTAAGTATCTGCATAAGCTAGGTAGTTTTGGTGATCTTTGCATGTGTTCTATGTACTTCTCCATCTTGCTCATCACATAAGGTAGCTAGATAGATAGGTTTAGGTAGGTATAAATAGGTGAAAATCATGCTTTTGGGTTAGAGTTTTTCAAGGTTTCTATGAAATCACAATTTCCCAGTTCTTCTTCTTCTTTAAATTCTCTTCCATTTTCCAAAAACCTTTTATCCTCTTTTATTGAATTCCTACACACAGACAGGGGTTCTACAAGTATCTCTTGAGTTGGGAATCTTTTGAGAGCAAATACGAAGCTCAGAGGTGTGAAAATAGAGCCTTTTGCAACTCATGAAGAAGGTGATTAGTAGGGATATCGTCGATGGGAAAAGATCTAGTAAGCCTTTTCATGCTTGTTCTTGTTGGTACATATGGAAAGCCTAAGTTCTTGAACATATTCTTGGATAACATTTATCTCTGAGAAGCATCATGTGCCCACATATATCCTTAGTTCATTCCTAAGGATTAATTATCACTTCACGTTTTATCTATTATAAAAGCCTTTTTGAGGTTCGATATTCGAGAATTAAAGTAAGTGTAAAGAGAGCCAAAATCCATGAGTCATATGTGAGTTCAAATCAAATATACACCTAAAAGTGAGAGGAATGTTTAGATGGAATAAATCGACAATCATCTTCTAAAATCGAGGGAAAAATGTCACATCTTATGTTAATGTCACTTTATGTGATTGGCACTTTATGGATTCTTTATCACATAGGTAGAAGATAGATGGAGAATATTCATATTCTCATATTTTAGAGTTGAATCTCGGACGCGGCTGGGAGGATATGAACGCTATGATCTCTGTGTGATAGGCGTCGGCTGCGCATGGCTATGTCGGCGTAGAAGGATTGCAAAAGGATTTATGACACTGGTATCAGAGCGGTGATAAAGCCGGGGGCATTGCGCATCCATTTAGAAACATATCGCTGCTGTCGAGCGCTGGAATTGAACTCACGACCTCTGCTTGAGAGGCACATGAGCTATCCACGTTCTCCACTTTCCTTGGTATCATATGATCCCTCAAAAGAATGTACTGTTCTTCTCTCACGTCCGTGCAAGGCTATGTATGGCACCACTAAAAGAGGGAGAAGACCTTGAGTCTCCTCTTTTCTCCATATGAAAAGGAGGTACCTATGTAAAACTTTGTGTGTATTCAGTAGCTTATCGAGTTGTACCTATGGAAAACAAAAGAGGAATGCATTTGAGAGAGCAAAGCTCGACTCCGATGGTATAACAAAAGAGGAGGATGGAGAGAGAAGCATCCATGGAACTTCCACATAGTCGGAGGTTTCTTCACAAGCAAAGGAGATGTACCATGTCTTTTCACTTATATACAGGTACAAATTATGTTTTCTGTTTGTCATTTTTGACGTGAAATATGAGGTTCATATAAGATGAATTGAAGGAGGCAAATGAGGAATCCTTAGTGAGAGGAGCATGGACCTCCTCTAGGAAACAAAATTTTTAGGAATCCGTATAGAAAAGAGATAATGTTACCTAAATTCCCCTCTTCAACTATTTTTATGAGATTTTGAGAAGTTAAATTGGATTAAATCTCCAGTTTGGAGAGGTAGAAAGAAGGTTGATTAGGCATAACTTATTAGCCAAATCATATGTATGGAGAGTACGAGATATATACTCTCATGTTATCTCAAGAAGTGCCTCAAAATTAAAGAAAGCATAAGCTATAGGAATCTCCAAAATAGCTTTGTTTCATGATTCATACATAAATTTCAGGGGTTATTTTTTTATAAATAGCCATTTCGGGAAGGGGAAAAGAGAAGGTATTTTTCATAAATTTATGAAAAAAACCATGCACACTTATAGTCTAGTGTATTGACTTCCATATACAATCAAGAAATCCATAAGATAAAGTGGCTCTCTAATCAAACAGACCTTAAAGGTTGGAAGGCCCGATGGGCAGAGACCCTTCAAGAGTTTGATTATGAGCTTAGGTATAGGAAGGGAAAGTTTAATGTAGTGGCTGATTCACTTAGCCGCATGCCTATGCTCAATGGACTGAGTTTTACTCAGATCACCAGTGAGCTACTTGAGTCTATTAGAGGGAAATGTAGGCTTGATCCTGCATATTCCGAGATTTGGGAAGCCATAGAGAATGGGGATCGTGATATACGGGTTTCCAATAAGGATGGAGTATCGACGGGTACTCAAGAAGGATTCAAGTGGAAGAATTACAGTGTCCAAGATGGATATCTGTTATATAAAGGTAAGGTGTGTGTCCCTAGAGATATTGAGATGAGACGGCATATTTTATATGAGTGTCATGACACACCTAGTGCGGGACACCCAGGAGTTAACAAGACTTATGATCTTGTTAAGAGGCAGTTTTATTGGTCTGGACTTCATAAGGATGTCCTAGAATATGTGCTTAAGTGCAATAAATGCCAGGTCAACAAAGCTGAAAGATTAAGGATTGGAGGGCTACTCCACCCATTGGATATTCCCAATGGGAAGTGGGAGAGTATCTCCATGGACTTTATAGTCGGTTTACCTAAGACACAGAGAGGGCACGACTCGATCTGGGTAATTGTGGATAGGTTAACCAAAATGGCTAGGTTTATTCCAACACATACTACAGTGAAGACACCTGAGTTGGCTAGACTCTTTGTAGAGAACCTATACCGGTTATGTGGTCTTCCTTTAGACATAGTTTCTGATCGGGATAGGAAGTTTACTAGCCACTTTTGGAGAGCGGTCTTCAAAAGGTTGGATACAAAGCTTAGCATGAGTACGGCCGAGCATCCACAGTCGGATGGGCAAACAGAAAGGGTTAACCAAATCCTAGAGGATATGCTTCGAGCATATGTGAATGAAAGGCAAACTAATTGGGAAGAGTACTTACCTATAGTAGAGTTTGCATATAATAGTGCCAAGCACTCTTCCACTGGGCATAGTCCATTTATGCTTATGTATGGGTTTCAGCCAAGGGCTCCTTATGCAGTTGGCTTGCAGAATGAAAAAGTTCAAGCTGCAAAGGACTTCTTGGAAGAAATGAATGATATGCTTAGACTTGCTAAGGACAGCATTAGGAAAGCTCAGGATAGGGCTAGAGCCTATGCTGACCCTCAAAGAAGAGATATCAACTTTGAGGTAGGAGAGCAAGTCTATCTTAGAGTTCCATCTAGGTCTGAAACCATGAAGACGGGACCTTGTCCAAAATTATCTCCTAGGTATTGTGGACCTTTCCAAATACTTAAGAGAATAGGAAAGATGGCTTACCAGCTCCAACTTCCAGAGAATAGTCAAATCCATCCAGTTTTTCATGTTAGCCGGCTTAAGAAAAGGCTCGGTGAATCTGACAACCTCATTCCAGATAGTGAGGTAGTAGAGCCTATTTCTGTTCAATCTATTCCACATGAGCCAGAGAGCATACTACGCACTCGAGAGAAACGGACGAGGAGTCACTTGTATAAAGAGTGTCTAGTAAAGTGGAAAGATAGTTCAGAAGATAGTGCCACATGGGAGCGGGTTAGCACCCTTCAGAGACGGTTTCCCAGTTTTAGTTTACCTTCCCAAGAGTTTTCTTAAGGGGAAGGATATGGGGAAACAACACGGAGACAGGACCATGTATTTCTATACATGGGGATATAGTGGGAGTGGTGGTTCTATTATTTCTCTCTTTCTTTTAGACCTTCCAATACCATTTTGAGGACAAAATGGAAGTAAGGGGAAGGAAATGTCACATGGAGTATCCTATATGAATAGTATTTAGAGGTATGACCCTCCTCTTATTCATATAGAGTATGATGCTCACATGAGTGCCAAGTGGCACTCATGAGAGGAACCTTGACCATTAACCCATTTTGGGTGTAGAGAGAGAGAGGGTAATCATTGAACTCATCACGCGGCTGGGCGGCAAAGGATTCTCTTCGATCTCCGTGCGAACATCTCTGTCAGAGAGTAATCGATCGGCGTGCAGGAGCAGTCCCAAAATTGGGGAGCTCATCGGAGCAGGCACCTAACATTCAAGATACCAAGCAAGGTTGAGAACACGGGATCGAGACACCAAGGTTGCAAACAAGAAGGTTCAATACACCAAGGTTGAGAGCAAGGGTCCAAGAGCACCATGGAGGATTACAGTAATTCACCCCTACCTGCGGCAACACTTGAACAACAACTAGAGCTCTTGCGGCATGAGCTTCAAGGAGCTCAGAACGAGATCCGACAACGTGATGAAATCCTCTAACAGATGCAAGCTGAGGAAGACAACCTTACGAGAGTAGTAAAAGCTATTGTGTCTGCCCAATCTGAAGTTACTCATTCAAAGATTGGTAATAGAAACTACCAGTTTCTACGATTTGATGGCCGAAAGGATGGGCCTTTAGTACTTTCTTGGTTGTCGCAGTTTGATGATTTTTATACCGATGAAATGTATGCTGAAAGTGAAAAAGTTAAATTTGCCACTAACTATTTAGTAGGTAAAGCTCAACTCTGGTGGAATGTCCTGCGACACAGTACGGAGCGTCCAACAACTTGGAAGGCTTTTCAAGAAAACGTGAAAGATTCATTTCTTCCTCCTCAATACCATTTGCATGTTCAACAAGCATGGACGACCCTTACATGGAAGGAGGGTGATACGGTTACTACCTACACAGAGCGGTTCTGGAAAAATTTACTACTTGTACGAATGCTTGAAGATGTATCAGAGGATATCTTGCAACAAAAATACGAAGATGGTTTGGAAGTGGGTATGCAAGCCAAGCTTCACACCCTACGACCTACAACCCTCAACGAGGCTATATCTTTTGCTTATGATGCAAAAAAAGAATTCCAGTCCATAACCAAGTCACTCCGTCTACAACAACCACGTCCACGACCATTTCCTGTTAAACCTTCATTCCCTATGAAGCGTAATTTTAATGCCCCATCTTCCCCTAGTTTTCCTCGACCTCTACAATCCAATTACTCAACTTCACCCGTTGCTTCATCTCTCCAACCAACCAAACCACCTACCCTTCAAACTTCAGCAGTGAATGCCCAACAGAAGCGACCACGAATCACTTGCTGGAATTGTGGTAAACTTGGACATATAAAAATAAGGTGCAGATTGCAACCTCTTCATATGAAACAGGCTACAGCTCGATTGCATAACATGGAGGTCTATAATGAAGAAATTCCTCCTGTTTGGACAGAGGAATCACTGGAGAAGGACTTAAGTACCTTGGGTAATGATATCTCTCTACACTCTCTTCTTTGCATGCAGGGTACAATAAATAACAAACTAGTTAAAATTCTACATGACGATGGTAGTTCACATGACTTCATTTCACATTTATTAGTACAAGAACTTAAATTACAAACGTTTCCTTCTTTGTATAAAGTGAAAGCTACATTTCAAGGTAGTCGTTATAATGTAATACGAGAAGTGCAAGATGTTACGATTAGCATAGGCCCTTATGTTGACTCACGAACATTTTTAATTGCACCTTTGCAATCTTATGATGTTATACTAGGTATGCCTTTTCGTCACCATTATAACCCACGTATTGACTACCATACTCATACCTTTAAGTTTGTTTCCAAAGGTCAAATCATTACTTTGTCTGCACGGCATGATTTCCAGCCATTTCCATTGATTAGTCACACTCAAGCAAAGCGTGCATTTAGGAAAGGATTCAACTCATGCATTGTTTTTGTCAATGTCATCAATGATTATACTCATACACTTTCAGATGCATATAAACCTTTCATGAGTACTTATAAGGATTGTTTTATGTCTGAATATCCTTCTGAACTACCACCATCTCGAGGATCCTCTGACCATAGCATAGACTTAGTCCCTCGTAGTTCTCCTCCTCATAAAGCACCTTATAGACATGGCCCATTACATCAAAAGGAAATAGAAAATCAAGTAAAAGACCTACTACAAAAAGGACTTATAAGGCCTAGTTCTTCCCCATTTGGAGCACCAGTTCTCTTAGTAGAGAAGAAGAATAAAACTTATCGAATGTGCATTGATTATAGAGCCCTTAACAAGATCACGATCAAGAATAGATATCCTATTCCTCGAATAGATGATCTCTTAGATAAGTTACGAGGAGCTTGTGTCTTTAGTAAAATTGATCTTAAATCGGGTTACCATCAGATTCGTATGACACAAAGTGATATTTTTAAGACTACATTTAGAACTCAAAATGGCCATTATGAATTTATGGTAATGCCCTTTGGACTTACTAATGCCCCTGCTACATTTGCGCGAATGATGAACAATATTTTTCTTGATTACCAAGCTTTTGTTCTTGTATTCTTTGATGACATACTTGTTTACAGTAAGAATGATAGTGAACATGAAAAGCATCTTGAAACAGTTTTTCATTTGTTACGAGAAAACACATTTTATGCTAATCCAGAAAAGAGCTATTTCTTTCAGCGTAAGCTAGAATATTTAGGACATAGTATTTCAAGTGAAGGTGTGCATGTGGATCCGAAAAAGATTAGATTTATCATAGAATGGCCTACACCACAATCAGTCAATGATGTTCGTTCTTTTCTTGGGTTGGCTAGTTTCTATAGGAAGTTTGTTCGGAATTTTTCTTATTTAGCATTGCCTCTTACTTTGTTGTTGAAAAAGAAAATAAAATTTGCATGGGGATTTACCCAACAACAGTCCTTTGACAAACTTAAACATGCACTTTCACATGCACCTGTTTTACAATTACCTGATTTCTCACAACCCTTTCATGTTGTTACTGATGCTAGCGGTTCAGGAATAGGTGCTGTTCTGATGCAAAATGACCATCCCATTGCATTTGAGAGTAGAAAGCTTAAACCCTCAGAACAGAATTATAGTACGTATGATAAAGAACTGTTAGCCGTTGTGCATGCTTTGCGAATTTGGAAACACTATCTTATGGGCTCTGAAATATTAATCAAAACCGATCAACAGGCTATTAAGCATTTATTAAGTCAGCCCTTAATCTCTGATAGGCATCTTAAATGGGCATCATTCATTCAAAATTTCCAACCCATGATACAATATCAACCTGGTAAAGCTAATGTCGTAGCTGATGCTCTTAGCCGTTTTCCTTCGAATTCCGTTGTTTTGAATAATATTTCCGCCATTCAAATTCATTCTTTTCAAGACATGGTTTCCACTTATGCATCTGATTTGTATTTTTCACGTGCATGGCATGACTTCAATAATGTTGCATCTTTATCTGATGAACATTATACATTTCATAATGGTTTTCTCTATTTTCAACATAGATTGTGCATAACCCAAGCTTTTAAAGATTTTGTCATTAAAGAAATGCATGCACCCTCTTACATGGGTCATAGAGGCATACAGAGCACTATTTCTGCTTGCAAAGATTTCTTCTTTTGGCCACATATGGAAAAAGACATTGCACATTATGTTTCTCAATGCATTGTATGTCAGCCTGTCAAACGTCATCAGGGTAAATCATTTGGATTATTAATGCCCCTTCCTATTCCAAATGAACCATGGGAACAAATCTCTATGGATTTTATCATTGGTCTTCCTATCACTTCATCACATAATGATATGATTTGGACAATAGTTGATAGGTTTAGTAAATATGCATATTTCATTCCATGTAGAAAAACTTTGACTGCACCTCAAGCTGCAAAATTATTCATTAAATGCATTTTTCCACATCATGGATTTCCTAAAGTAATGTTATCTGATCGTGATGTTAGGTTTTGTAATCATTTTTGGGTTGCCTTATTTCAACATTTTGGTTCTAAAATAGATTTTAGCTCTGCATTTGAGGCTACAAATAGTACTATTCTTGATTTATTGCGTTGTTATTCATTAGATAATCCTAATAACTGAGATGAAAAGTTGCCATTGCTTCAATTTGCTTACAATAACACTTCCCATACCACTACTGGTCGTGCACCTTTTGAAATAGTTTTTGGTAAAAAGCTTCCCACTCCCATGTCCCTCACCCAAACCGACATTCCGATGGCTGATTCTATTGCTCAAGATCATGTTTCTATACTTCATGATGTTCACGAGCACATTAGGAAAAGTCAAGAGCGATATACACGTATTATCAATACTAAACGATTAGCCAAAGAATTCAAGGAACATGATTTTGTATGGTTGCGAATAATTAAAAGAAGTCTCAAAAATATTCTGCAGCATCCTAAAATTAAACTTGCACCACGCTATTATGGACCATTTCGCATTATAGAAAAAATTAATGATAATTCATTTTGATTAGATATTCCATCCCATTGGACTATACATAATTCTTTTCATATTAGCTTACTTAAACCCTTTAAAGGAACTTTACCACTTGCTCCCATTCTTGATGATCCTCCTTTAATTGAAGACCAATCTGAAATCTTAGTTCCTGAGAAAATCATTGATCATGATGTTACTACTACACGCACAGGTACTCAATATCATCGATATTTGGTTAAGTACAAAAATCACTCTATTGAAGAATGTCAATGGATACATAAAACACAATTAACACCTCATTATGACCACTTAATTTCTGCATATCATACACAAACACATTAATGTAACAGCTCCATGAACATTTCCATGCATGTATTTTTACATGGCACATGCCTATTTTCATTATTCAGTGATGAAACATGTGACTGGCCATCCATGTTTATTCTTTTATCACCTGAGGTCAGTTGCTTGTTCAACTGAGGGGCATGTTATATCTTATGGAATATGTTGAACAATGCATTGTTGGATTGAAATATGGAATAGCCAATGCATTGTTGGATTGAAATATGGAATAGCCAATGCATTGTTGGATTGAAATATGGAATAGCCAATGCATTGTTGGATTGAAATATCGAATAGCCAATGCATTGTTGGATTGTAACATAAAATATGTTGGCCAATGCATTGTTGGATTGTAACAGTAATATGGAATATGTTGAACACTGCATTATAATTGTTAGAGTGTTGAATTATTTTATCAACTGAGGTCAGTTGCTTGTCAACTGAGAGGCATGTTGTATATTATTGAACAAGGCATTGTTAATATGTTAAATTATTAATGTATTAATATGTTTTTGATGTTTTTATATAGCAGCTGAAGGTTTGTGAGGAGCGTGCAAGGCGTGAAAGGGTGGACATCAATAATCCGAATAATTATTATTTAGCTTGTAAATAAACCTGCGTAGAAGGTTCTATTGTTAGAAAAGTAATGGTTAGAATAAGGGTTGTTGTAGACCGCAGTTTCTATTATTCAAAGTAATGGCTTTCTGTAAAAGTTACCAACTTTTAGTTTCACGCCTGCTTTTCGAAGCCGCCCTCATGTAACCACTATTTTCGACGTAATCAAAAGTCCTATAAATACATGCACTCTGTGGACTGTCAAAACGGAGTGCATGGGGGGATATTGCACCCAATCTGCGTACTTTCTCGTCTCGTTTATTCTTGGGTGTGTTTTTCTGCGTTCGTAACCTCTGTTTGAGCGTGAGCAAGATCCTGACAACAATTATAAGTTTGTATCATATTCACACATTCTGATTTGACATTGGAATATAAGATAGTGTAGGTGAGCATCATAGCTTATTGTACACTGTGAAAGTTCTTGTTTATTCTCTCTCTATCCCTCACTCATCTTCTTTTTTATTCCTAATGTGTGTATGTTAAGATTCATGTGTTGTAAGATCTTGTAAGGTTTTGTATATTGTTATTGAGGTTCATCCACTTCCAACAAAGCCTCCCTTGCATTTTGCCATTTGAATCACCTTTGAGAGGGTCCAGTATATATATATATATATATATATATATATATATATATATATATATATATATATATATATATATATATATATATATATATATATATATATATATATATAGATTGAGCTCAATCACACAATTTTAATTTGTATCCCAAAGTACTTTATCTAATTTATAACATTTTCAAATCTAATAAGTTTTTTCTTTGACACACATACATTTTGGCATCCTCGGATGCAATATACCATGTATCTCATTTCAAATGTTGGATGTTATAATGATGGACATAACTCTTTTTATGTATCATTTAATGTACTATATTATTTACCATTTAGTACATACAGTATTGTCTTCCGTTTCAAGTATTATCAATTTCAATATATCATTATGCACATGTTTATGGTTATGGTGTATTTTAGCATGTACAAGTTTATGGTTAAGATGTTATTGTAATTCATGTAGGTTATAGTTATGATTTTATTCTTATGATTATGGTTCTAGAGGTTCATATTGTACAAGTCTATGCATGCATAAGCCTGAATGATTATGATTATATAGGTTCATGTTATACATGCTTGCACAAGTTTATGGTTATATGATGCTACTTTTATTCTTGCAAATGGTTATGTTATTATTGTTATGACTATGGTTATGCAAGATCATGTTGTACAAACTTATGCATACACAGACCTACATAAGCTTGTAGAGGGTAAGGAACTTCCTTCCTTTTTTATCCTAAACTGCTTATCATGCATTTTCTATATATATACTATTTATATATATGTCCATATATAATATACATATATTTTTAGCAATATAATACAATATAATATATTTACTTAAATTTATAATCATATTTTATCTGGTATGATTCATATACAAAAAAGCATACATATATTTTGGTATCCTTCGTTAAGGTAAACATATCAAATATGAGAATGGATAATGGAAGCATCCGCCTACATGTGACATATGTACAACCTTTTTTATGTGTGGAATCTATTTTTTGACTTATGAAAGGAACTATCTTGTTGAGTATAAATTTCAAGTATTCTTTATCTTAATCACACCATTCATGAGCCTCCCCATCATTTTTACAAACACAATTGATAAATTGCTGATCGTGTATAGTTCAAGTGTGCTAACTCCATAGAGTTATTGAAGTGCACCTATGGTATCATCATCTCATTTGCAGACCCTTGTGAGTTTTCATATGCAATATTTTGATAATTGGAGAACTTTGTGTACAGATGGATCAACCTCTATGACTATGTATGTGTAATGTCTACTTCTCAAAATGTTGAGATCACACCTATGAGTTCTTAAGTGTATTTCTCACTCTTCAATCACTCTAAATTCGTGAAATAGATTGGGTTAGCTCACTTATCTTCCGTTTGAATATATGCAAAAGGATTTTTCTCAAGTCACAGTAGGATGGGAGCATTGAACATTTTCCTAAGTGCCTTCCTCCACAAATACAAGCTTTTCTTCTCTAGATGAAAATCTATAAATAGTGCATTTGACTCAAAAAATTGAGACCTATGTTGAAAAGAACTATGATCATATTTATGTATCATTAGATAGCTTAGAGAGTCTACTAGGGTATCCAAGAAAGAAATAGGCTTGTCTAGAGTAGGATTTTGCAAAGAACATCTCATGTTTGTACCCTGCATCATATCCTCACAACAATGAGGGTATGCGCACAGAAAAGTAGAACCATGATGCAAACTTTTGTTGCCTTTATGGTGATCATTAACTTTATTTAGAAAAATTGCTTTCTATAGTGATGTTATCTTCAAACCCTTACTTAAAATTAGCCAAATTCAACCTTATACATGGGTTTTTATCCACAAAATATATGGAAAATATAATCTCTCAAATCACATCCCAATGCTTCCATGCCCGCATATTTAATAAGATCAAAACAAAAACCACACTTAATCTCATATTTAACACATGTAATGTGGCAAAGAAGGTCATTATCATATGAAAAATAGAGAAAAATTAGAATCCAATAATTATAACAAAGTATCTCAACCTCCCTTTTGTTTCTTAAAGCTATGGCACTCTTTTTTCTTGCATATATTGTGATAACATTGGAACACTATAAGATATATCTAGTCTTTCTAAAGTAGCAGACACCTATATAAAGTAATGTTTTCTATTCATTCAACTTCATGTGAAGTGATTTGGACATTCACTTCTAATGGATTTGCAATTGCCTTGCTTTCTAAAGTGTCATATTTTCAAGTGTGTTCAGTAAATAATTCCTTTACATAAGCCATGTACCTTCCTTTTTTGTATCAATTCAATGGCTAAGAATTGATTCAATGCATAGAGAATTCAGATTCTTAACAAATTTACATTCCTTCATTCTGGTCAAAGGCATCAAAACAGCCATATAATCGTGGTTTTGTTGGCGTGGGTAGTTTGGGAGATCTCAAAAATGCATATCAACCCTTTGTTTGCCTAAAACATCCAAGGATTTATGTCATTTTGCAAAATTCAAGGCGGGATAGAATAGAGACCCTTGGATCAAGAGAAAAATGTGTGGCTTTGATGCAATACCATTGGAAAAAGGCGCTCATCATTGTGGGCCATTGGATTAAGTTCCTCATCCAATGTAGGAGATTTAAAATTGAATAAGAAGGCACCTTTTGTTATGAGCACTTGGATTGATGCTAGATCTGATGGCCTACATTGTTCCATTGTCATCAAGTGCGCCTTTCAACATAGGCCTTTGGATGGAGGATCAATCCGATGGTGTAAAATAACTTCCACCATTTGATGCTTTGAAATCTCTCTCCCCCCTTCGATTGGAGGCTGATCTGATGGTTCTTATCTCCTCTAAAAGAAGATCAGCGTCGTTTGCGCTCTACCATTGGATGGTGGATAGATCGGATGCTCCACAAATCTGCAGAGAGTGTGCACAAGGGACCACGAGAAATTTTGCATTAAATGCTTCTCCTACATCCATTTGAATGCTAACCATCGATTTAAACGATCCAAGGCTCAGCATTTCATGCGTTTGAAGAGTCTCTTGAAGAGTTTGAATAAACATTTTTTTATTCTACAAAACTACTAGTGGTTTTGGATATCCCCTTAATCATCTTTTAATCCCTAAAAATTAGGGATCCTTACGAGGCCCATCTAGGGCTCACTTTTTCCCCTAATGTATGCACAACAACAATGAATAATAGATGAAGATGATGAAAAACTTCAATTGTAAGTACTGAAATATAACGCTTACTACATGGGGATGCTAGAGGACTCCAAGGACTATGAGATGAGTACAATCAACACTCTCAAAATGAGTGAGAGCTTTGCTTCTTTCCACGACTATTCCAATGAAGTATAATGTATACTTTTTTGTCATAAATCCTTTTGCAATCCTTCTACGCCGACATAGCCATGCGCAGCCGACGCCTATCACACAGAGATCATAGCGTTCATATCCTCCCAGCCGCGTCCGAGATTCAACTCTAAAATATGAGAATATGAATATTCTCCATCTATCTTCTACCTATGTGATAAAGAATCCATAAAGTGCCAATCACATAAAGTGACATTAACATAAGATGTGACATTTCCTTCCCCTTGAAAGCATTTTCGTCCTCGAAAATGTAAATGAAATGTCCGTAATGGTAGAAGAAAGTGCTCGGAATCCCCTGAACCCCATGTACTCTATGTACATGGTCATCTCTGTGTGTTGTTTCCCCATATCCTTCCCCTTAAGAAGTCTCATATGAGATCATCTCAAAGGTGGGAAACCGTATGAGTGGTGCCTACTATCTCCCATATACACTCCACCTCCAAACTATCACTCCCATAACCTACTACATCATCCAAATGACCTAAGTCCATATGATGTATCCTCTATGGAGTAATAATATGAAAAGAAAGTGTAAAGTGCCAAACTTATAAGTTTGACCGTATTATAATGGAGATAATAAACCATAGAATCCTATGAAATATAGAACAAAGTCCCATAACAAGTGACTCCAAACCCGTCTAAGACTAAATGATAGATTGCCCTCATAACACTCCAGGTCTTCTTAACCTTGAGTGTGCTCACAAGTAATAGTTTCCTCTAACTACCTTGTGACCATGCAATTCCATCATCTAACTCATATATAAGAATTTCTTAGTAGTGGAATGAAATCTCTACATTCCACCAACCAAGAAGTCTGTGGTTTGTCATCCTTTACCATTGGACTAAGTTCTAATGGAAGAGCATCAATTGGCACTAGTGCAAACTCTAATATTTCTCTTCCCTCTAGTTTGCCATATGAATGCAAAAGCATTCCCTTTTGAGATTCAGATAATCCTTAAGTACCTATCCTCCTAACTGATGTTTACTCATCATACTCATGATGTAACACCAGCTAAGAGTTTGGTACCCTAATAGGTTAGATATATCTCTATCTCCTATAAATCCTAAAGAGAAGAGTCATAGCTCTATTCCCAGTCTAACTAATGTCAATAACTAGATCATCTCATCTAGTCAAAGACCATCACTGGAAGTACAAATAACTACTTCCCTCAAGAGTCTCCAGGTGAGACTCAATCTAATCATCATGATTAACTGATCTCCTTTTTGTCTTTGATAGAAGAGTGCCACTTCTATCTAGACAACCTAAAAGTGAGAAAGTGAAAATCTCTCTCTCTCTCTATTCAACGTCTTCTAAGGAAAAGAGCTCTAGCAGTGGAAACTATTCCACTTTCCCTTTCCCTTTGAAAGAGATTCTGTTGAATCCATTTTCTCTACTCATCCATAGGTGAGAACATGCACATAAGTTCTCCATACTTTTCCTTCCAAAATAGTGGAGAATCATACTCCTATATGAAGGAAAATTACATGGAAAAGTAGAGGAAATGAATTCCTTCTGAAATATAGATTAAGAGATGTTTTCAAAACACCTCTTCTATCTAAAGAAAAACATACTCTATTCTTCTCCTATGAAGAAATTATGTTTTCCTTTCCTTCTTTCTCTCCCAAAGTATAGGAGCTAAAGTGAGAGTACTGAACTAAAGTAAGATCCCTCATGGATCTCTGATCTGATTCCCACTTTCTCCTTTCCTTAAAAGAGAAACTCATGAATTTATTTAGTCCTCTCTTCCATAACTAATGCATAATCCCTCATCACATATTCCTATGAAGATGGAGAACAGATCTCCGCTAACTAATGAAGGTGTATGTAGTGAAGAGTGGAGAAAATAAATTCCTAATAAGGGTCAAAGCCCTCTACTAAAATGGTCAGCAATGATGTGACATGATACCGTAAACATATGTGTATCCATAGTGAAGAACTATCTCTGCCAACCATACTCTGTGCATGGATCTATACGATCCAATCAAACTGATGGAATTATCCTTCCTGAAAACTAAAAAATGAGTATGTGATACCAATGGTGATAAAATCACCTATCACATTCTCTACTGGAAGAATAAATCTTCCCCATACTCTGAAGGATAACTCCCAATCCTCGTAGGAGATGTCTATTAAGAGTTCTCCTCTGATTTAGTGAGACATGACGCCATGAATGATGAGTCCTTTTCTCCCTGGCCATAGAAGAAGAGTGCTCAAAGGGAAGTCATTTCCACCGTCCCATACCAGTGAAAACTTCTTCCAATTCATGATGTCATAGCTACACTAAACCGAATATATATTCCAATTCATGATGGAATATATAGGTGGATTCTAATGAATCCCATATCCTAAAATCATGTAGGTGGACTCAAGTAAGTCCTATGTCCTCGAACTAGTTAGTTTGGTTCTAGTCAACAATGTGACAATGGATATCCCCTTGTGTTCCAAACCAACTTGTTCCTAGGTACAAAGACTAAGTCTAGGTACCTCTCTGTAGATCCCAAGATACATATGTATGTATTGGGTACCCCAACTATTCCTGAGTAAGGGATCTATGCTCTGAGTCATAGAGCCAGTGCCATGCATGTGGCCTTCCTAACCATCACTTGAATCACATAGCACCCGTCGATGCTGTCTTATGAAACCCATCTTTGTGATCCCATCTATTTGGTTTCCTTAGTAGTGTAGCAAAAATGCTTCACTACTTGCTCAAGTGATGTGCAAGAGTGAAACTAGTCACTCTTTGGGTATTTTTAATAATACCACAAAGTCTCCTATACATCATGTGAGACTCTTGTGAAGATAAATAAATCTTCACTAACTTGGAGATTATTAAAAATGCATCTCCCGTGCCTGAATGCAACTTCCTGAACCTATAGGATTGCTTGTGCACATTACTAATGGTGAAGGTGTAGCTCCTTCCGTTAGCAATCCTATGGTCTAAATCCATAAGGATTATGTGTAGGGATCCTGTTACTACTGAAGTTGCCTTATGTATACTACTATGATGGTCCTAAGTCCATCAAATACATGCGTAGAAGCATGTGTATACCTTATTGACGTTTGCAGAATAGGCATGTTACCATGCCATATCATTCTTACCTAAAGGCAAGTGCGTATATAACGCCATGAGGTGGGAAATTTTTGGACAGCATTTCCCCAGGAAATGGAATCCCAAAAAATTTAAACCATAGCTCAGTGGCACATAGGCCACCCAATAACATAGGGCTTGACAGGCTCATGGCATGCACGCCATAAACTTATATGTGGATTCCATGACCTGCAAAAAGATAAAAACAAATGTTGGCAACCATTCTCTGTGTTGCCTAACCATATAGTTTCTGCAATCCTGTTTCCTGCAAACAATCAAAAGTGTATACTTCCTGCATGTTGATCCATACTTTAAGAGCTTAAACAATGATCAACACTTGATGTATGCAATCCCATTCATGCATGTAGATACAGAACATGCCATAACATAGATAAAATGCCAGAAAGCATAAAATATACGTCCCTGAGTAGTCTGATTTTGGAATTGCATGCATCCAATCGCTCTCGATAAGCTTCGAGACCTCTGCACCTTCCTCCTCAGGTCCTAACATAAACTTTGAAGTGTCCGAAAACATCGGAACACTCCCCAAAACATAAAGCATGGTCAAATGATTACTAAAATAATGCAAAATTAGTCAAAAAATGCCTTAGTAATCCTTCTTTAGACCTGCAAAACCCACTTTAGGACCTGAAAATTTTCATAAACTGAAATATAAAGCATGTGCAAATAGGTCTAAGTGAAATTACTCAAATCGCCTTCCCGGTTTGAAAAATATGGCTCCCGGAAGGTAGTCGCCAAAAACTGTTCAGACTTTGCAGACCTGTTCAGACCTGCAAAAATTTTTACTTTCCAAATTTTTTTCTCATAAACTAAAATTAGACCTTGGCTCTTCGAAACGAGCCGTAGCACGTCCAATTTGGAGTTTCCTAGCCCAAGATATGGCCATTCCAAGTGGGACATGTAAAACTAGTGGACTGTTGGAGGGGCTGGAAAAAGTGTGAAAATGTGATTTTTGGGATGCCCAAAAGCATTCTTCCATCAAGAAAATACTAAAATTCTCTCCATAATCTCAGAGAGGGGTATATGAAGATGCTTGGGCCTATTTTTACCTTTCCAAATCCTCCCTTCGTGCATGCTAATTCGCTCCCCAAAATAGGCCTAAATCATAGAGCCATCTTTCTTTTTAACTAGGAGCATTGGCGATGCCCATGGTGAGTTACTAGGTTTGATGAAGCCTTTATCTAAATAATCCTGCAATTGCTTCTCAACCTCCTCATGCTGAGAAACACTAAGCCTATAAGGAGGTCTACAAATAGGGTTAGTGTTAGTAACAACCTCTATGGCATGGTCAATGTCCCCTCTCTCAGGTGGTAGCCCTCTAGGTAAGTTAGTGGGAAAAACATCTCTGTAATCAAACATAAGATCCTTAAAACTTTTAACTACACACTCTTGCAAAAAAGAATAGTAGAAAGTCCTGTTCATATTTACATTCAAAGCATGAAAATATACATCAGATGAGCTGTCTATACAATGCTCCATATCATGACTATACAATAAAAAGATATCCTGTACATGCTGTGAACAACAGAGACTATACAACTCTAATGATGAGATGAGAGGTGCACTAGGTACATCTCTCTCTCCCTGAATATAAACTGTACTTCCATTCTTTTCAAACTCGAGTGTGTTATTTTGATAGCTGCGTTTAAGTGTATCTCCCAACCCCCATAGCCACTCTCTTCCTAAGACTAGATCTGTCCTCTCCATGTTCATAATTTGGAAGTCCATATGATCTGTATAATCCTGCATCTTGACTTCCAAATTGGATACCATAGTATCCCATATTCTTTTATCTTGCCCTTGCATCATAGATACAATGTATTTATGTGCACTAGGCTGTTGGGGAATCTTCAATTTCTTGACCAAAGCATAGTTTATGAAGTTATGAGTAGCAGAATCATCTATCATGACTCGCACCCTGGTCCCGTATACACTACCATGTAGCTTGACCAAGTCATGTGGTCCAAACTGCGGTGACCACAATGACTGAGTCAAACAACACGTGTGCTCTATATCCTCGTGCATCACCTCCACTCCCTTGCAGCTAGAGCTGCCATGAATGGGAAGGGTCTGCACTAGGTGGACCACCTTTTTGCCCCTTTCAGGAGCCGTACTAGACTCTGGTCCTTTCTTCTTTTCTTCCCCCTTCTTGAGTGGACAGTTCCACTGTGAGTGGCTAGGGGATAGGCACCTAAAACACAGGTTCTCTCTTTTGGCCTTCTCAAACTGGTCTGTGGATAGCTTAGGCCCTTGTGATCTTTGTTTTTTAATAAAAACCTTGTTTTTCCCAAAAGTCAACTTTTTCTTAAATTTAGTGGTGCTAAGAGTTTTAAGGGGCTGATCCGTCTCCATAGGAGTATACTGAGGACGGTTATGGTCCTCATATATCTGTGCATATTTGATCGCCTCCTCAAACGTCTTAGGCGCATTCCTCCTGACTTCCCTCTTTATGGCTTTATCCAAGCCCCTAACAAACCCTCTGGTCTTCTGAAAATCATCTAGACCCTTAAGCTTCAAAGTGATCTCTCTATAGTGGGATAGATAGACTGAAAGAGGCCTGCCTCTTTGAGTAATCCTATCCCACTCATCCCAGTTCCTCTCCTCTTCATTTTCAGGAAGAAACTCTTTTAGAAAAAGAGTCTCAAACTGAGTCCAGTCACTAGGGATAGAGTTCGCCTCCTTAAGACTCATCCACCACTTATAAGCACGTGGGCCGAGGGAAAGACTCGCCTCTAGCACACGATACTCAGGTGGGGTGCCCTTCAATTGATGCAAATCTTGCCACTTTTGTAAAAAAGTGTAGATTGCATCCTTATTCCTGTCTCGGTCATCCCCCGTGAAGGTTGGTGGCTTTAAGTCTTTCAGGAGGGGAGCTTCCCTAGAGCTCTCTCCTTTATATTTACTAGGAAGAGAAGTCTCTTTCCTAGTAATCTCTAGAGGAATTGTAGGAGTCTCTCTTTCCTTCCTAGCTAGGAAAGAGGTGACACTAGTCTCAAGAGAGATCATTTGAGACTTAAGTTGCTGTATAAGAGATGTAATGCTACCCAAATCTTTCTCTAACTTGAGGGTTTGCTCTTTCAAGTCAATGAATTGGTCACGAGTGACAAATTCATCTATAAGCTCTTCATAAGTGTACTCTTGCTGTGAAGGCTCTTTTTCTTCTAAATTCTCTTCTATTTCTTGTCCTAACTCTACTTCTTCCATCCTAGCATCTTGATCCTCTAGTTGCTCTCTAGGTGGAGAAGTGGTCTCAACTACTTGTTTACCTTTAGTTTCCATGTTTAAGTACCCTTCCCCCGTTTGCTAACTAGAGAGTATGAAAATGAATGGAAGTAGAGTTTAAATATGCAAGAAGAAGAGAGATATAACACAAGAGCACTTTCCTGATACAAAGTAGAGTTGCGGAAGCTAAATCCAGGTGGTCCTTGATGCTTCAAGCCGCTGATTTTAAGTCCTCGCCAGTCCCAAAAAAAGATTGGAAATGTCCGCTTGGTCCGGGGAGGTTCTAGACACCATAAACCATCCAAAATAACACCAAAAGTGCGTAGGAAAAGCCTCAAATGGGCAAACTGAATGCAACTGAACAATTTCAGAAATTTTCCAATCCTCGCCAGTCCACAAAGTGTTGCCCAGCACCTGCACTTCAAAAATTTGAGACAATCCCAAGTGAAAAAATTGGATTTGGAGTCCGGATGAAGAAAAACTAGGCCCGGGAGTGGCCGCCTAGTTCCTGCTGAAGCGCTGCAGAGAGATTTTGGTAGGGCAAATTTCTTCCAAATCCAACACCGATGGTCTCTGAGCGAAGCTTGAAAGCGTAGCTTCGAAACGTGACCAAGATTTTTGAAATCCGATATGGTATGAAGAAGATATGGTCCGGAGAAGTGAGGTATGTCACCGGTGGGAAGTGAAAAGCTTTATCTTCATGAATAGATGGGTTTGGAAAGCTCAAAACTGAGGAATGAAAGCTTCTTTCACCAAACCAACACCCCCATCCCATAACCACAGCCCATAATACATATATCCCTCATGATTCTTACAAAATCTTGATCTAGATCATAGATTTGTAGCTCCAAAGTTTGGGAAAAAACTCGAAATTTTCTCAATAGAAGCTTTACCTAATGCCCTTTTCGAAAAAAATTCAGAGTTGATGTCGATGGAGCTTGATATCCCATATGTGCGCGCAACAGGCGGAGGAAGTCTCTATATAGCCAAGAGCATAAGATACTCATTTCCACCTTGGAGTGGGGAGGGAGGAGCAAAGCTCCCCCTCGTGGGCTGGCGGACGCCTGCGGGCTCCTGCGTGACTCTGTGCGCCTGTGGGCCTTCTCTGATCGCGGGCGGCGATTGCCTCGTTTAATGTGCTGTGGGCCGTCCATCGGTTCTTGATGATCGTTGTCCCGTTCGCCGTCTGGCTCTGATACCAATGTTAGGTGCCTGCTCCGATGAGCTCCCCAATTTTGGGACTGCTCCTGCACGCCGATCGATTACTCTCTGACAGAGATGTTCGCACGGAGATCGAAGAGAATCCTTTGCCGCCCAGCCGCGTGATGAGTTCAATGATTACCCTCTCTCTCTCTACACCCAAAATGGGTCAATGGTCAAGGTTCCTCTCATGAGTGCCACTTGGCACTCATGTGAGCATCATACTCTATATGAATAAGAGGAGGGTCATACCTCTAAATACTATTCATATAGGATACTCCATGTGACATTGAACACTCAATCAAGTGCCACCCAATGATTTTGAAGGAATTCACACTTCCAAGCTAGCTCATTGGAAAGTTCGTTCCGAGGGCTTTCCAACGGTATATTACACGCCTCAATCCGACCTACGGATTGAAAGTTACACTTAATTCTTTGTTGGGTCCATCCTTGAAATCACCGCGAGCGCCTTCCACAAGTAAGAGAGAGAGAGAGAGAGAGACTTGAGTACAACTCCAAGAGATGGTGGAGTGGTCAAAGTACTTCGCTTGAAAGTAGGAGGTTGTGGGTTCAAATCCTCCTACCTTAGGGACTCTAAACCTGTCTATTACCACTCAAAAATTAAAATTGCCTCGCGTGTAGCCAACGGCTGCCAAGGGAGCCTTGGGTGCCAATGTTGCCAATGTATTGCCTAAGTTCTTTGCCTTAGTCGACGCCTTAGTCGATGCCTTAGTCGACGCCTTGGAGTAAGCCGAAGGAGAAGACGTAGGTGAAAACGTAGGTTCTGGATCTGGATCAGAATCAGAAACAGAAACAGAAACTGGAACTGGAAACAGAGGCGGAGACGGAATCGGAATCGGAATCGCGAACCCTCTGTATTGATGCGTGCAGAGCTCTGATACCACTGTTGTCAGGATCTTGCTCACGCTCAAACAGAGGTTACGAACGCAGAAAAACACACCCAAGAATAAACGAGACGAGAAAGTACGCAGATTGGGTGCGATCTCTCCCCATGCACTCCGTTTCGACAGTCCACAGAGTGCATGTATTTATAGGACTTTTGATTACGTCGAAAATAGTGGTTACATGAGGGCGGCTTCGAAAAGCAGGCATGAAACTAAAAGTTGGTAACTTTTACAGAAAGCCATTACTTTGAATAATAGAAACTACGGTCTACAACGACCCTTATTCTAACCATTACTTTTCTAACAATAGAACCTTCTACGCAAGTTTATTTACAAGCTAAATAATAATTATTCGGATTATTGATGTCCGCCCTTTCACGCCTTGCACGCTCCTCACGAACCTTCAGCTGCTATATAAAAACATCAAAAACATATTAATACATTAATAATTTAACATGTTAACAATGCCTTGTTCAATAATATACAACAATAATATCTATATCCAGGCAGAAATAGGAACTAGATACAAGAGATTGTGTACCTAGGAGGTATGAAGAGTGTGTGAGTGACAATATGGAGAATATGAACAATTTAGCATTGTTTTATAGCAAACCCAAATTCTAACTATCTAAATCAAAAACTAGTGAATGAACAAATGGGGATATATGTAGATTTGTTACTCACAATATGTTGCTAAGACAAACTCCTCCAGATATCTCCAAATGTAGAGCACACCTTTTCCAAGTGTGTGAGAACACTCCCTCCAAGGGGGCCTCCAAGATCTCCTCCTTGTGTTGAGTAGATACTCCTTGAGAAGATGATTGATTATGAGCTAAGGTCTCATTATATAGCTACGAGGCTCCTTGAAAGACTCCTTCAAAAGAAATCATGCTAGAAACTTCCAAAACTATGCATAAAGTAACATAGCACAAAAAAACCTTCGTCAAAATTTACAATCAACATCTACTATTTTGCTTTGCTTTTCCAAAAAATGTCCAAAGGTGCGCGTCGCCGTCTACAAGGATCGAACCCAGGTCAGCTATATGGGAGGACATTGTTTTATCCATGTCACCCATGATGGCTTCTTGTAGAGGGATATAAAAAAAACTATTCAACTAGCTACAAAACGTAGACAATTTGACATTGTCTCCAACAATCCCCCCTTCAATGTCACAATGGTTCAAGGTTGAATAACTTGGAAAACTTTCGATGTCTGCAAATATCTCTTAACTGAGTTCCACGGAATCTTGAGCTGATTGTGCATAAACCTGGATACTTGAAAAACTACAAACTGAATGTCCAAACATGTGTTACATAGATATATCAAGCAACCAACGTTTTGACTATATAATATAACATCAAATGGTTCTAAATCTGCTTATGATTGTAATGACACATGGACATCCATAGGTGTCAGCATAGGCTTAGAATCTATCATCTCAAACCTTTCCAATAATTTCTCAATGTATTTCTCCTGTGTCATGTGGATACACTCATCTTTGTATATGAATTCAATCCTACGATAATAATGCAAAATACCTAAGTAGTTTACATCAAATGTATGCTTAAGTTGTCGTTTAAAGAACTAAAGATCTAAATCTTTAAGACCTATGATAATCATATCACTTTGTAGTGCACCCTGAACACTAATTGGTTCATTCTCAACTGAAGTAAGAGATAAAATTTTATGACTCTTGTAAGGAATTGAACTCACAACCTCTTGGTTAGGAATGTGATGGGCTAACCACTTGCCCCAAAAGCCATGGTTGAGGATTACTTCCTAATCTTTTCTCTTAGGGTGTAATTCAACCATCTCCTATCTATCAAGGGTGTGGTTCAACCATCTCCAACCTATCACTTTATTACATTCTTCCCCCCTTGGTTGATCATTGTCCTCAATGATCTACTCTTGTATCCCTCTAGCCTCGATGATCAGACCCTTGAACTCCCGAGGTACCCTTGAATTGATTTTTGCAACCTCCCACAGTTTCTTGAACCTTTTTGCAACCTTGGTCTCTTGAACCCTGTTCTCAACCTTAGTATCTTGAACCTTGTTCTCACCCTTGTTCAATAGCTTGAACACTCAATCAAGTGCCACCCAAGGTTTTCCCAAGGACTTCACACTTGCAAGCTATCTCATTGGAAAGTTCATTTCGAGAGCTTTCTAACGATATCTCACATGCCTCAATCTAACCTACAGATTGAGAGATACACCGTAGTTTTTGTTAGGCTAACTTGTGAAAGCGACGTGCGCTACTTTGTACCCTTTCATATAGAGGATGACCAAGCATCTTTTTAAGAGGCCATTAGGTCAATCCACCTTTCCCAAGCCTACTTCCTAGGCTCTGATACCAATGTAAGGAATTGAACTCACAACCTCTTGGTTAGGAATGTGATGGGCTAACCACTTGCCCCAAAAGCCATGGTTGATTACTTCCTAATCCTCTCTCTTAGGGTGTAGTTCAACCATCTCCTATCTATCAAGGGTGTGGTTCAACCATCTCCAACCTATCACTTTATTACAACTCTCAAAATGTTCTGCATAATTTACATGGTCTCCTTGTTTAACTTTTGGTTCTTCTAGTGTATTCCTTTATACCACTATCCTTCCAAGATTGATATAACTGCTTTGGCATATTCTTGAAAAGTGATGGTATCCTTTTTGGTTCTTCAATATCTCTTTCTTCACCTACATCTCTTAGGTTTTGAGAAGCTTTATCACCCCTTGTATGGCTGAATATAAGAATCCAAATTCTTTTTTAAAAATGCATAGTCATCTCCTTTTATGAATTCTAGAATCTCTTCCTTCTTATCATAAATCTGACTTTCTGCTATATATGCATTGCGTGAGAGTAGGATATCACATATATTTGGAACATAGAATTTGTATCCTTTGCTTTCAATTACATAAAATGCATTGCGTGAGAGTAGGATATCACATATATTTGGAAGAAGGATTGTGATAAGCTTGATGTAAAATCCATTAAAGCCATCTTTATTGGAAAGAAGCATTCTTTTTGTCAATAATGAGCTACTAGCGGTGGAGCATTTGTATCATGTCATTAGAAATAGTCCTCCAAATAAATGGAGAGATATCCTTCTTTTTTCCACATTGAGAAGAAGGATTGTGATAAGCTTGATGTAAAATCCATTAAAGCCATCTTTATTGGAAAGAAGCATTCTTTTTGTCAATAATGAGCTACTAGCGGTGGAGCATTTGTATCATGTCATTAGAAATAGTCCTCCAAATAAATGGAGAGATATCCTTCTATCCTTGTATTCCAAAGAGAGATATAGCATGATCTTCTCTATTCATTAGTTGTTGAGGTATCCACTCATACCTCGTATTTGCTGCACTAAGTCGTGCCTTTGTTTTTTTTTCAATGGAGGTTGCGCCGAACTCCACTCCCTCAAGCTTTAAATTTGAAATTGTAATTGTATAAGTGAACGGGCAGAGTACTCATTGGACCCCCCATATCCCACAAAGTAGGGGTTAGACTACTTGATGGCAACACAAGAGACGACTGTCCAAAGGCAACTGATCAGCGGGATACAATGTGTTTACATTGGTGTTAAGCCCACAATGTGTCCTACCATAGATGTGGATCAAAATTTCACCCCCACTGCAAGAGGCGGAAGACCCATCGAGCCAAGCTAACATGCACAGATAGTCATGTCTTTGTTGTAGATTGTACTGTGTGAAAACTGTAAATTTTATTGGCAACGTGTTGTATCATGATTTCTTGAGGAAGCTTTCCTTTCCAGTCCTGAAGTTTGTGAGTACATAGAGGTGTCTCTGCGTGCATTTTACTTATAGACTATATGTATTACCCAAGTCGAGGGAGAGTCTCCTTGTGATGCATGTGAAAATTCTTCATTAATTTCCAATCTCTTTGTTGCTACTCGAAAGAAGAGTAATGATACATTGAACTGTTATGTGTTATCATCTTCGTTGTGGGGTACCACTCTAGAGGATTTCATGTTGGAAGTCAAGTCCTCTACTATAATAACAAACTCACTTGCCTGTCTTCTTTGAAAACTGTTTTTCCTTTGAGAAAGTGAAAATCAGAAAAAACGTGTCATATGAAAGAGAAGGATACTTTTTTCCTGTCGTATGCAAGATGAAGGCACTCGTGGTTTTTTTTTTGAGAGTACAATAAATTGGAAACACACTCACACACCCAATCTAGTATGGTAGAGGCACCTATTCTCGAGGAATTCAAAATATGTTCAACCAAAACTTGAACTCAAGACTTCCTCTCAGAGTCTCAAGGTGACAAACCATTAAGCTATGCGAGTTTGGACAAGCACTCGTGAATTTTAGGCCGGAGATTCGTTGGAAAATGTCAAGCAAATCTTTTTTTTTTTGGAGAGTATAATGAATTGGAAATACACACTCACACACCCAAGTCGTAAGGTAAAGGCACCCATTGTGAGAGACTCATAGACATGTCCAACCAAGACTTGAACTCAAGACTTGGTCCCACAACTTCAAGGCATCAGCCACTAGGCTACGCAAGCAAACCTTTTTTTTTAATATATAAATAGAAATTCGGCAATAGCCTACTGTTTTCAACTTTAATTAATAAAAAAAACAAATGTACAAATGAACAATACTCATGGGAGTCGGGACCCCGAATCCCCCAGACTTTTTTGATTGTCACGTGGTTGAAAAATAAATGATCAACCGTCCTTCGATTCCGCGTTGACTGTCTGGCAATAGATCCATATATCGAATCCAGTGGGACAAGAAAGAACGTGATAATATCTTCCTTAAAATCTGCCTTAAAAGAGCAAAAGTCCACCAAGCATACAATGATTTCTCCGTAGAGTGTGGAGTCTCAGCCTCAGAAAACTCCTTTTCATACTATCAATAATTCATCCTATTGAGAAAAAATGGGTCGATCTTGTGTTTTATTTTGATAAAAGCTTTGACTTTGATCCTTGGACACGTTCTGTGGCGATGGTGATGCTTCCAGTAAGGCCAAGTACGCTTCGATATTCGATCTCGAATACTTTAACCCGCTTCGGGTCTCCCTTGATCTCATCTGTCAGAGCTCTCCTTGTCCAGCCTCGAGGCGTCTATCATTATATAGTTGTAACGTTCGGCGCCATGTCCATCAGTTTGACGTTCGCCTTATTGATCCCCGCATTGCCTGCTTTCTCTTCCTCCTCCTTGTTGCTGAGTTCGTCTCTCCCGTCTCGGGCGATGCTGTGTCTGGCTGTTCCTTTCTGTCATTCGCGTCTGGCGGATCCACTCCCAGTCTGATGATGCCTGTATAATCACTTGATTAGGTTCGTCTTCTCTTCTTCTTACGCATCCCGACAATGGCGACGAACAGTACCTGTCCAGCCGCGATGAAAGCTACATCAAACGGAGCCTGGCAAGGAGATAATCCGTTGGATTTCGCGTTGCCGCTGTTTATTGTGCAGATATGCATAGTCCTCTTCGTTACCCGGGCGCTTGCCGTGCCCCTTAATTATCTAAGGCAACCTCGTGTTATCGCAGAGATAGTGGTAAGAGCTCTCTCTCTCTCTGACATTTGACGGATTAGATGTCTGTCTTCTTCTTTTACCTTTTACGATGATGTACTCCTTATTTTTGGAGAACCGTTTTCCTGTCATTTAACTCGCGTTGAGACTGCGTTCGATCATATAAGTTCGGCGATTTTAACGAAGCAGGTGTAGGAGGGCTGGTCAATCAACAGTTTTAAACTGCAGGACCGTGCTGTATGCTTCTGTTTATTAGCTATGGTAGTTCTGTTTTGAATCCGTGATGTGGGATGATGACAGTGTTAAGATATCTGAATGATTTTTATGGAAAGTTATTTTTTTTTTGTTTAAAATAGAGCTTGAGCTGAAGCTTACTGTCTAGGACTTCAATTGTGAAATTGCAATTATACAAGTGAAGAGGCATAGTATTTATAGGACCTCCCGTATCTCACAAATCACAAAGCAGGGGTTAGATTGCTCAAAAGCGATACAAAAGAGAATTGATTTCAATGGGAATATCATGATTTTACACTGGCCTTAAGCCTACACTGTCCTACCGATAGTGAAGATTGAACCCTGACTCTCGCCTCAAGAAATAAAAAACCCAACCAACCCAACTAACACACGCATACTGGAAAACTTTTTAGATTTATAGGTTTAATTGACATATTAATGTCGCTATGAAGTGAGATGACAATGTTTGCACTCTGAAGGCCCAAAACATCCCCACAAAATTTGATTTCTTTGACTCTGCAATGCGGTGCAGTCCAAGCGCTTTTTGTCCTTCGATATAGCTCGCCTAGTACATTACTCTCTCTCTCTCTCGCTCTCTCTCTCTCTCTCTATATATATATACATATATATATATATATATATATATATATATATATATATATATATATATATAATTTCCTGGTGGTCATGAACCCTCAGTGTTTTGTACATTTGCAAGATGCTATGTTATTTTAGTAGATGTAGAAGCTTTCATATTGAGCATTTTATTGATCTTGATAGCGCGGATCGCAAGGAGGAATCCTACCTTTGTTTATTTCACATATATGCGCACGATTCAATTATCTTATTACGAAGAGCTCTTGTTATGCTTCGCTCAGCCATTGAAAGGAGTCCGTTCTTTTGTTTTTGAATCAAAAGAAGCTTGAGCAACTTTCTAAGACACCTAAATAGAGGCATGCAGAAGGAATTTAACTAGCTTTTACCACACTACAGATGGGTGCAAGCTGTGTACACATCATGGTCGGATCACATAAAAGGGGTTGAACTAACTTTAGCCCAATTACCTCCGCTTTTTGAAAGAGGAGAAGAGGACTTGAGTTTTACGATATGTTTGTCTTGAAGCTCTCCTAATATAGTGCTCTTCCAATATAGTGCTCTCTATATTGTGTGCATATAAATTTGTAGCAAGAAGATGCTATTTAGGATGGATTTAGACTGAGCAATGGCTTGATTCATAGGGAGATTTTGACTAGTCGATATAGAAGCACTTGCAAAATTTTGACCTTCTTGAGTCCCCTCCCACCCTAGCGCCATTGTGATGCAATTAACGTGTAATGTCCGAATAATATGGAGGTGGCAAGAGACATATGAACAACCACCAATGAAACTATATATGTAATCATTCTTAGGAAATAATACAAAACCGACTCAATCGATGATGTGTGTTGCCTTTTCTTTTTAAAGAAGAAATTCAGCCAAAGCCTAATCTCCCTTTATTTGAATTGATTGAACTAACAACTATACAAGTGAACAAGTATAGTACCCATGGGACCTCCTTATTCCACAAAGGAGGTGTTGTATAACTATGGGTCAAAGTGACCAAAGACATGGGTTTTGAGCATCCAAAACTACTTGGAGAACCCTTGGATTCTATTGGGAGAACCCTTGGGAAAGTGTCTTCACTATGGTTTCAACCCTTGAGTTGGGATTTATTTACTCCCAATGAAAGGGTTTTGACCCTTAGGATTGATATTTCCTAAGGGTATGGTCTTTAACCCTTAGGGAGGCCTCTCAAGCCTTGAGACTTGTATGTACAAGCTTGGGAGAAGTCCTTTTAGAATCCATGTGAGAGGCATGTGATTCCATGTGATTTCCAAGGTTAGAAGGCCTTGGATTAGCATCCATGTGGAGAGGACACTTGGCAAGCTCTCCTCACATTTCCCCCCTTGGCCTTGAGGTATATATATGGGTGGAGTTGGTTGGGTGAATAAGTGCATCTCTCACCCTTTATGGGTTTGATTAAACTTAGAATGTTTACATTGATCTCTCTTAGAGTAAATTTGTTGTTCATACAACAATGGTATTCAGAGCCACTTGATAGCTGAGTTTACTTTTGCGAGCTTCTTCGAACGCCACTTGCGTCAAATTCTCGAGGTGGAGTCTCTCTACACCTCTGTAAAAAGAGGTTTTAGGCCCGTGTGTGGGAACCCTCATCTAGGGAATGGCCCGCGCTCTAGTCCCGTGTATACGCGAGTGGATGCACGTAATAGATGGATTCAGCCCGTCCGTGAAAGTGACTTTCGCTTCTTCCTTTCAGGTGTTTTAAATGTTGTGCCTTTAGATTATATGTAGTCGTAAAAGTTGGTAATTATTTTGCATGTGGGATTTCGTGTCTACAGACTGATCTACATATTAGATTTCATGCTCACTAGCGCTCGTGATAAAATTTCTTTTATCTTTGTTCTAGAATACGATAGATATATAGTATTGTTTTGACAGTCGAATAGTTTATGTGAAATTATGTGCTTTACGAATTGAAGCCATGAGCTACCCATATTTAAATAATTTCTATGTTATGCACATGTGGTAGTTTAAGAGTTTAGAAGTAATGAAGAACGTCCAGAGGAAACTTTTCTCTTCATGAAACATTAAAATGGGTCTAGCTCATGGAGTGCATGAGGATGTATTCACTTCAACATCTATCCCTTGGAGCATGATGAAGAGACACAAAGGAGCACGGAGGGCACATCAACTTTTGGAGAAGCTACAGGCAAAGGATTATCCCTCCTCTAAATGCGAAGGAAGAATGAAGCTTCTTATAGAGCTAAGTATTTTATTCAATTATGTTTGATTTTTATATTGCTTACCGTAGATCTCATTATCTTTGCACACAATCATAATTGAAGCGTAGAATATTACTTCAATGATGGATATGGTTCAAATGAAAAGATAAGGTAAGTGAAGCATTGAATATGCAAGCATAAAGGCATGGAAAAGAAAATGAAGCACCTTGAGTAGTTACATGCATCTATGCATTGAAAAGAATGGATGTATGTGCATTTTTTTTTAGATGTTTCTTTTGATAAGAAACATATTTAGATGCACAACAACATGTGCATTGGCATGTGGATGCATGGAAGGGACTCCATTCATGAGGATGGATACATACATCCATCATAGCATGGCTTATTCCTAGCATATGTAGTATATAGATTCATACATGAAATGGAATTACGAGTGTGAATTCCATGCATGCTTTAAAGAGAGGTTCAATCTTGAACCTTATGCATGCTAAGCATCTTTGAGTAAAGATGTATTTGTTTCTAGCATACACTAAGTATGCAAATCAATAAATGACATTCCATATGCATGGTTTTCATGGGACAAGAGAGAGATTAAGGTTAAGCTTAAGATAGGAAATGACTTCTTGATATGAAGTTAAAAGCATAAAAGTTTGATGGTATGGGTCTTAAAGACCATTATCCTTTTATGTTTCTTTTTTTTATATGTTGGCTTGATCCAAAAGCCAACAAAGCTTAACACAAATAGAAAGAGCCTCAAGCTTCGAGTCTTGTTCATGGATATTTAGGTTCCATAAAACCCATGGCATGCCTGATCAACAAAGCCAAGGACTTAAGTAAGAGGTTCACTTGGTGTATATGAAAAAGTTTGTAACCAAAAATATCCAAGTCTTTTTTATAACTTAGAAAGTTTTTAGGAAATTCTTTCATTATGATATATGTCTAGTGTCATGTATACACAAGAGAACCTAGTATACTAAATGCTAACTCTAAGTATAAGAGATACTTAGAGATGGTCCCAAGAAAAACCTCTATATGAGATGACTTAAGTAGATGATTTTCCTAAAATACTTCTTTGGGGCATAGTATTACACTACTTCATAGAACCTACAATACTCCTCTAAGTTTAGACTTAGAGATAGTTATTTGAAAAAGGCTCTAAAATAGTTCTACATGAGATATCCTAAATAGGATGACACTCTAGAATGGTTTCAAGAGTCTCATGATATAAAGCTCTATTAAGTTGATGCCATCAAAGACATTCATGGAAACTAATTATGAACAAACATTACTTTCACCAACATGAATGGTGAAAAGTATTTGAGGCATCATGAAAATTGAAAGCTCCCTCCTTTTGGAAAAATTTTCAATTTAATTGAAGGCTTCATTAATTCAATAGATTTGCATCTCAAGAAAGTCAAGTAAGGTTTTCCTTAGTAGATGCAATGGTTCTTAATGGAAGGAACTCAACGTTCTATAGGTACAATGATAAAATGGAAATATTTTTCTTATTTCATAGTACCTTCAAACCTCTTATGCTTTGATTAGCATTGAAAATTAAAGCCACTTGTCCTAACACAGATAGGCATAAGCATTGCATTATTGCAAAACATGAGAACTCATGAACATTCCTATAAAGTCAAAAGGAAGTTCATGAGCAAGTTAGGATAGGTGGTCGCTGAGCTACCTCTAGAAGTTGTTCTAAAAGATACCAAAACTAGAACTGCTTTCTAGCAAATCTTCACGTTCTACACAAGTATAAGATTGCTTGAATAGTCCAAATTGGGAGGAGTCATAGTATTGACTCCCTAGTTGTGAATGAAGCCATAGATCTCACAATTTTTGAGGACGAAAACACTTCAAAGGGGGGAAGAAAGTACCAAAACTTATCAAGAATTGATACAATTAATTCCATAAAGAGAAACTTAGAATATAGACGATGAGATAAAGAACATCTTTTTATATATAAGATGTTTGGCGAACAATGAGTTGCTCAGAAAGAAACTTCATGGCATGCTAAATCTAACATTGGGATCCCAACAATATCACAAAAGATTTTGAAAAACGGTGGTTGTAAACCACGAGCTCGAATAAAGCATGGCAAAGCTTATACTTCTCTAAAGGGAAGTAAGAAGGAGAGAATATACAAAGTGCGCAGTATGAAACTTTGATAAATGATACTTAAGTCTGAAGAAGGTGAAACTTGTATTCACCTGTTCTTAAAGGGATTTCAAGGGAAATCCAAAAGCATTAGAAGATGCTTATACTTAAGTAGTAAATAAGGTTCCTAGAAAACCCTAGGTTAGCTTTTTGAAGGCTTTGGATAAACAAAGGAATCTAAAAGGCAAGAGTAATCTCTTGTCACTTCAAGTTAGTTAAGAAAGAACTAAGTAGATCTTGAATATGATTCAAGACACTTGGAATCGCACTCAAAACCTTAGAAAGGAAGGATGGATGTTTATTCCATCAGGATGGATATTTATTTCATCAAAAGGATTAGAGCTTCCAATATGAGTTTAGGAATAATTAGGATCATAGAGTGATCATATGTTGGAAATCTTAGAAACCCAAGCAAGATGGAAACATAGAGGTAATCCCTTGACTTCAAAAGGAATTTGAGTAAAGGGTACTCTATAGTTAGATTAAGCTTCTAGACTTTAAGATAAATATCATTCACACATTAGTGTTGGATATAAAGTATAGTGGTATGGAACACTATCCTTTATATTCACATTAATGTAGGAATGATGGTATGGGATATCAGACCTTGATATGATAGGTATCTTTTAGTCTTGGGCTCATGAGTTGGAGTGAAACTCAATCCCAATGGAAACTGAAACATCATAGATAAAAATGAAGTACATGTTGGTCAAGAATATGACCATAACAAGTAACTGAGAAAGTTTGAAGATCATGAAGTGAAATCACTTTCTAGATCTTCATAAATATTTTCAATAAGACTAATGTAGTCTCGTTAAGGATTTTTGAAGTTCTTTATCAGAAATGCTACATGGATTTCCGGGGAGAGAACTTGGAAAGATCCTTTCAAGAAAGGTAAATTTAACTCAGTCAATCTAGGATAAAACACTTAGTTGACAAATACAACTAAGCGAGTTAATATCTTTTAGAATAAAGATGTATCAAGAGATATTAAAAAAGATTGACTTAGTTATCTATGTAATTGGGGTTAGACTAAGTTACTCCAAAACATCTTGTTGGTAGTACAAGGTAATCAATCTCCTAAAGTAAGAGATTTATACTAGAGTTGGTATTCCAGTCTATAGGAGTCTCAAGAGATTGAAAAGGACTAACTTCTTAAATTTAGATATTTGAAGCATCATAGTAAAGTTGAACATCATCAAAACTCAATGGCTCGAGACATCAATGTTTTATACCACTAAAGTCTGGTAGATGGATGATGGTTAAACTTTACCCAAAGGATCTTCTTGAGAATTTAGATTCAATCTCATAAAGATAGAAACAATGCTTAAAACCATTACCTAGATTAAATCCTTAAAGTTTTGAGTCTCATCTGATTTGACTCAAATCATTTTAGTGTTTCAGAAGTTGAACCGGTTACATCGAGTTTTAATTCTTCCATCTCGCTTTTCCAGACCTTGGATTTGACTTGGAAGGAATCTTCAAAGTCACTCCTAGATCAAGTCTAGCCAGATGGAATGGATAACCAAATTAAACATCAGAAGTAGATGGATGTTTTGTATAGAAACCTTTCAATTTCAAAAGACACTTAAGTTTAAGAGAATTCATTCATCCATCTAATATTGCTTTAAGGTCAATGGATGAAGAATCTAAAAAGTTATCTTAAAAGAGTTTGAAGCAAAACTATTAGGAATAGTTTATATATTCTAGCAGTTCCAAATAAGTCAAGTTTTTTGAGAAAGTCTTGGGAAAATCTTTTTGAGGTTGGTTACCCAAAGAACTGAAACACTTCTTTCCTACATTCTACCTTGACTCTAAAGTACAATGGGACAGGGTAGTCTTGTATTTGGAAAAAGGGACCAGTAGATGATGGTTAATAAGTAGAAAATAGTCAGAGAGATCTTATTTAGATGTTTTGGTCAACCTCAACAGACTTCTCGAAGTCTTCAACTAATCACAGATCCATCTAATTTTTAGGCCCATACCTGAGTACTGGGTAGAAATGGATCTACATAGCAAATTAGTTAGAGACTATTTCAATCCACCTACTTCATATGTTTGTACTATGGACGGAGAGTTCGCACATAGGGAAACATTGAATTAGGTAGGGATGTTTTAATCCACCCTTATCATTTTATCCATACTTAGCATTTGATTTAGTGTTTCACATGCAAAGTTAAGTAATGATTGGGCAGGGATTAGCCCCACAAGTGGATTTCCTTCTTTTCAGATCTAGTATGAGATAGAATCTCCTTCTGATAAAGAAGCAAATCAGAGAGATGAAAAAAAAACCATGATCTATAGAAAAGATCATCGGGCACGGGAGAATATTCCACATAATATACCTACACACATTTTCGAGGACGAAAATGTTAAAGGGGGGAAGAATGTTGTATAACTACGGGTCAAAGTGGCCAAAGACATGGGTTTTGAGGGTCCAAAACCACTTGGAGAACCCTTGGATTCTATTGGGAGAACCCTTGGGAAAGTGTCTTCAAGAATGTGGTTTCAACCCTTGAATTGTTTGGATTTATTTACTCCCAATGGAAGGGTTTTGACCCTTAGGATTGATATTTCCTAAGGGTATGGTCTTTAACCCTTAGGGATGCCTCTCAAGCCTTGAGACTTATACGTACAAGCTAGGGAGAAATCCTTTTAGAATCCGTGTGAGAGGCATGTGATTCCATGTGATTTCCAAGGTTAGAAGGCCTTTGATTAACATCCATGTGGAGTGGACACTTGGCAAGCTCTACTCACATTCCCCCCATTGGCCTTGAGGTATATATATGGGTGGAGTTGGTTGGGTGGATACGTGCATCTCTCACCCTTTGTGGGTTTGATTAGACTTAGAATGTTTAGATTGGTCTCTCTTATAGTAAATTTGTTGTTCATACAACAGGAGGGGTTTGATTTCCCAATGGAAACATGTAAAAAGGAGTGCCTGAAGGCAACTTGGTTAATTGGTTTAATTATTCCTAGAAGCAATACACTCACCTAGGACCTACAACTATCCTATCGTAGGGAGGGGTTAAACCTTCACCCCTTCCTCAAGAGGCGAATGGCCCAACCAAAGAAAACCTAACATGCATGGATAATGTCTGTTGCCTTTGTCTATTTCCACCTATCATATGCTCGGTTCATTTATCTATTTGTCTCTGTCTTCCATGTCAACATGTTGTTCTTCAAGATGGATTCAGAGCCTTTCATTCTTGCATGCCTATGAAGACCCACGAATACCCAGAGCAAATTTGCTATATGACTTCTTTTACCCTCCCATCCCTCCCGTATCTCTAATTATTGTGCCCATCTCTTGTGCTTACCTTCTCCACTATATAAGGATGTGTATGAGACCCCTTTGAGGCTTCCAACAAACACTTCATGACATTGCCTCGTATTATCTTGTACTTTAGTGATGCCCATGTAATGATGCATGCCTTGTCGTTGCTTTCTCCCTTTCGTTCTTTTTGCCATGGTCATGCTTTAGTGTTGCCATATGAATCCTCCTCTGTGCCATTCAATCCATAAGTCCCTTTTTTTTCTTTTTGGAGCAACAGACAGGATGACTAAATTAAAAGAAGGTAAAATGCAACATGTAGGAGGCAGTATCCCACATCTAACTTTTCTAAAACCTAGGTAAAAAGAGTACAAAGAATGTTTTCTTCTTTAGTTAAAAAGATGGTCATTCGTGTTGAACCATATAAACCACAATATGTGGATCTCCATAGAGACCATAGAGCATTGTCCATTTTATAGAAGTTCCCACAGGAGTGAACTTTTGGGGCGAGATCAACTCATCCAACAAGGAGTGGTTTTTCTAGGATTTAGAAGAGATGAGATTGAAGTTATGAATATTTTGTTTCAAAAGACAAGCCCATATATCAGAGGAATTAATAGCTCTATGTATCCATGTGGCATCAAGATTCAGGGCAACAAATACCAAGGCCATCTTCACTTTTAGGAAGATTGGAGATATTCAAGGCCACTTTGGGAAGCTTAGAGCTTTGGGAGCTCCCTCCCCACGGAAATCTCGTGGCTAAGGCAATGTCTTGGGAAAGATTTTCCTTAGAGGTTATCCAACAAGCAAGAAAATAGGTAAGTAGGGGAGCACATACTTGTTGAGGACAAAAAGTCTATCAACAAAAAGTCTATCAGATAGAGAGCTACAAAAACTCAAAAGTCTATCAGATAGAGAGCTACAAAAACTCTATGAGATAGAGAGCTTTGGAAGGCGACGATTATCCTTCCAATAAGGCCAAGTACGTTTCGATATTCGATATCGAATACTTCAAACCCGCTGCGGGTCTCCCTTGATCTCATCTGTCAGAGCTGGTCTTCTCAACACTCGAGGCGTCTATCATTATATAGCTCTTACGTTCGGCACCATGTCCATCAGTTCCACATTCGCGTTATTGATCCCCGCATTGCCTGCTTTCTCTTCCTCCTCGTTGTTTCTGAGTTCGTCTCTCCCGTCTCGGGCAATGCTGTGTCTGGCTGTTCCTTTCTGTCATTCGCGGCTGGCGGATCCACTCCCAGTCTGATGATGCCTGTATAATCACTTGATTAGGTTCGTCTTCTCTTCTTCTTAAGCATCCCAACAATGGCAACGAACAGTACCTGTCCACCCGCGATGAAAGCTACAGCAAACAGAGCCTGGCAAGGACATTAGGGCGAAAAACGGCCGAAAAGGGGCTGTTTGCTAATGAGAGATTAAGGAAATTGACAAATAGCGTCTTTCCACGTGTACAAGAATATAACATTGCTGTCTCTTTTAACCGTATGGAGAATTTCTTTTTTTAATACAATTTTCTTTCAAAGCGCCGCTAAAGTGATGAAGAGTCTCGTATTCAGTGTACAATTTTTCGGTTTGATGCAAAAAAAGATACTTTTGCACACTACACAAAGCATATTCTCAAATTTCCAAGAAGGAATTGATTTTTGAAGATACGAAATATTTTTGGGTTCACAAAATGTCATGATCATTCAACGACAGGGTTAACATCAAATCAAAAGTTTCCACGTGTACAAAGCCTTTTTTTCTATAAATACTGCCAAAATTTGTGAACGTCGGTTTCTCGCTTTGAACATTCTTCTTCTCCTAAGTTCAAATGGCTTCTTCTTCTCGTCGTCCTTCCAATCGCGTAACTTCATGTGAGGTTTACAACAGAAGAGAGGATTCTTTGTGGAAACCTCTTTCTGTGAAAGTAAATGACTGGGTTACTATGCTTCCTAGCTGTAGAGGTGTCCATAAAGTCAAGCATGCCAAAAGAGACAACACAAGAAACCATTGGAAGGGACGTATTCTCAGTTTCAAATTGAAGAGATGCGGTTGGTTTGCACGAGTACAGCATGTGTACACCGCTAAGGATCTTGTTCTAGAAAATCATCTGCAATTCCCTTCGTACTGTAAGTGAAGTTTGACAATGCTCTTCTATCATTCCAGTTGATTTTGTATAATGAAACATATGTTTTTGTACTGCAGATATCTTTCCTTCCAATATTGTGGAATGGCAACCTGTTGAATGTTTAACAGGAACATTCAGAGTTCTTCATAAGGAATATGCAGAACTCATGTATGCAGAGAAATCTGTTCAATTCTTCAATAGCATAGAGTTATTTGTCCATTATGCAGATTATCAAGTGCCGTCAGGGAGGAGTTCTTATGGAATTCTTGTACACGTACCTAGTCCTTGCATCTCTTCATTAGATTGGGATGCTCCTGATCATTCAACAGTTTCAAGTTTTCTCTGCAAAATTAAATTTGACATCCAGAAGGCAATGTCAGCAGGCCGAATTTCGAGAAGGATAAAGATTCAATGGTTTTTGCCTATTCATGTCTTTGTAGCATGCTTTAAAAACATGTTATTACAGAAAACAAAAACAATGTGGTTGAATAGGAGAGTCCCTATTTCAGAGATTGATGATGTTTTAGGTAGGGAATGGGATAGCAAAGAAGTTCAAAAGCTAGGTGACATTATTTTATGTAAAGTTAGTCCCAATTCTCTTTCAATCTCATATCAGATATGTCGACAATCTCTGGTTCTAGGATATGACTATAGAAGGTGGAAAAAAAAGCTTGGACTTTGGATAGCCTTGGACTCAGAGGAGAGCTGTCCAGAATTTGAGTTAGAAGTATTGATTCATCCAGATTTTCAATCAAGGAAAATAATTGTCACTGCAAATTGGAATCTCAGAAATGTAAGGGAGCTTCTAGAATACCTTGATGAGGTATCATCTCAGTGTAGATTCTCAATTGATGATGCAATAGTTAACATTAGATCAGAGAAATCATTATCTTGCATAAGCTGCCTGCCACCAAGGGTGATTAAGTTCCAACCTTTAAGATTGTAACAAGTTAACCCTGACATTCTTACATAATGTATCTTCATCTAATAGAAGCTTCTATTGATACTTCCATTGAATTTTCTTGGCAGGATGGTTACAAACAATGTGTGTTAAATTATTAATTTTAATGATATTTTTTAGGTCCTTAATTTCATATTTCCATTGAATTTTTTTTACAGGAGTGAATTGATGACTAAGAAATAATTATACAGGAACTTGCATAAGTTAATTCTAGATGAAGAAGAGATCTAGAATTGAATATCTAATTTCAATTTAATAATTATAGTCTATCAAAGGTGCACACTAGTCTCAGCTAAATAATTTGATTCTATCCAACTTTTCTGTCCTCAAGTAATGCAAGAGAAATTATCATGGTACACATAACAAGTAATATAAGAGAGTGTGGAGAACTTGGTGCAAATTCCAATCCAAGGTTTGGTATTTCAATATTAGAAGAGCATGTCTTAAGGCATAAAGCAGAGGAGACGAGATAAGTGAAGACGACCGATGCAAGCGACTAGTGCAATCTGAATTTGTCGGATGGCCCTTATCGCTTATATCGGTCGTGTTAGCAAACTACCGCGAGAGAAATTATCATGGTACAAACGCAAACTACCAAGTAATATAAGAGAGTGTGGAGAACTTGGTGCAAATTCCAATCCAAGGTTTGGTATTTCAATATTAGAAGAGCATGTCTTAAGGCATAAAGCAGAGGAGACGAGATAAGTGAAGACGACCGATGCAAGCGACTAGGGCAATCTGAAATTGTCGGATGGCCCTTATCGCTTACATCGGTCGTGTTAGCAAACTACCGCGAGAGATTATCATGGTACAAATGCAAACTACCAAGTAATATAAGAGAGAGTGGAGAACTTGGTGCAAATTCCAATGCAAGGTTTGGTATTTCAATATTAGAAGAGCATGTCTCAAGGCATAAAGCAGAGGAGACGAGATAAGTGAAGACGACCGATGCAAGCGACTAGTGCAATCTGAAATTGTCGGATGGCCCTTTTCGCTTACATCGGTCGTGTTAGCAAACTACCGCGGGAGACTTCAAGAAGTGACATTGCGTAAAGATTTGACTCACGAGTATAAAAACTAGCAACAGCGATGAAATGGATAATACGACCGATGCAAGCGATAGGGGCAATCCAAGATTCTCCGATTCCCCGTATCGCTTGTATCGGTCGTGTCCTCTTAATTCTTTATGTCCTGTAAATTCTCGAATTTAAACACTCTCCAACAAGAATGAAGTAAAAAACCCACAATGCATTCATAATTGTGACATAAATAAATTTAATTGGACCATCCAGTGAACTTTTGTCAAACTCTCAAGAGGTTCAATACAACTGTGACCATCTTCCAGATGAAGATTGGCATAACTACATACAATTTGTTAAAAAATAAATATTCCAACCTCGGTTGGCTTTACAATTGATTTCAATCTACGACTCAAAAATTGATTTAACCCTTTCTATCCTTTTTAGAGCCTTGCTTTCCCTGTTGCTGCTGTCCCTTTTTGGAGCTTTCAGCTTGACTCTTTATGTTGTTCATATGCTTTAGTGGTGAGTGAAGAGGAAGCCCTTTCTTTTTATCTTCAGACTGTTTTTTATCAGGTGGAGGGGGTGGAGGTGAGTCTGGATCATGTGGGCAGATTGCATGTTTCATGATACTATTTATTGCTCTCTCTCTCTGATCAAGATGATCCATGCATCTGGGTAGTCTGATAAATTCAATCCAGGACTGTAGAACCTTCTTTCCAAGAATCTTACAGCATTTGCAATCACTCTCCAGCCACATGATGTTGAGTCTCTCTGCAATGGCACATGAATTTGGCTGTATCCAAATTGCTTTTGTTCATTCATTTTAGCTATTCCTGGAAAATTCTGATCAATATGCATCTTGAGAAGCTTTGCAGCACTGCATTGTAAAGTGAAAATCAAAACGGGGCATGGCTTTAAAATAGAGAACAACAAAATGTATAGTAACTTACACTTTGCAATTCCCATGCTGTGATGGAAGAGAATTTAGGAAAAGAGCTTGATATGCATTGAAGTCCACAATAATCAAACTCCAATGGCCCCTGTCAATGAGTTGCATGTAAATATACTTTCTTAAATGAAACAAATATGTTTCCAAAATGAAGATGAATACTTACTTTTCAATGTATGGGTAAATTACACATTCTACTTCTTCTGTAAAACCCCGTAGAAAGGACTTGGCATCTCCATGTTTATGTAAAAAACATTGTGTCACCAGAGGATCTAAAATAAATACTTTTCTTTGAACCTTTTCCTCACATTGTTGAAGAAGAACCCTACAAATCAAGAAATAAAAATGCAGTTAAGGAACTAGAAAATTATGCAAAACAAAAGCATTTTAAGGCCTCTAGATATACCTGAGTGAAATGTTGACCACACTATCTGATATTTCAAGATGAAGCTCCCTCAACATTTTGTTATCTTCAGGTCTAATGTCAAGAAACAATTCACTTTGCCATGGCATTGCAACATTTACTATAACCTGCCCATCTCCTTTCTTGAGGAGCTCTTTATTTGCTTTCTGTAACTTTTGAATCTGGGTTAAGATGGCACTTTCCTCTGTAAATAATCCCTGCTTTTTCCTCTCCTCCTCACTATTTGCTGCAGCTCTAGTCTCATGATCATGAGTGACTTGAGCGTTGATCTCTTCAATGACAACTGCTGTTTTAGGTGCTCGAGCTGGAGGTATATTTAAAATATCGAAGAATTTTTTGTCGTGGTGATCAATAGGAACCAGAGCTTTATCAAACTTATATCTTATTCTTGAAACAATAACATAATCCTTTGCCATCAAAGTTACCCTATGAGAATGAGCAGCACATAAGTAGGCATCATTCATGAAATCAATAGCAAAGTCCTCTGCAGCTTCTTGCAAGGCATAGCAGTGCTTGAGTTTGCCACCTCACATTGACAAAGGATGAGGTCTTCATCAAAGAACAGAGGTTGGATGAGATCTGCTTGACAACTCTCATAAATGGAAGTCTTGGGATCAACAATCCCACAGACTTTTGGGCTCTTCTTATTTCCCTCAAAGACTTAACATGGTAGTTGACCCTTTTTTTTGAAGGCTGGTCTGGCACTTTGGCTTGAACCTTCTGGGAATTTTGCTCCTGGACATTTTCCCCTTGGGCATTCTTGTCCTGACCCTCAGGGTACAACTTCCTTGCTGTCTTTTTGGTTCTAGCCATACTCTGCAAAAAAATCAATCTTTAGGCAAGGAATTAGGAAAAGTGGAATATTCCACTGTCAAAACTTACTCTCTAAAAGCTATGATCAATGACTCTTTCCACTATCAGAGGCACGACCGATGCAAGCGATAACAGTCATCCGAAAATGCCCGGATGTCCCTGATCGCTTGCATCGGTCGTCTTTAAATTAATCATCAAATATCAATAAATAATATCTGACAATGCAAAATACTCAATTATCACTAAGATAAAGATAATTGGAAAACTATAATCAATGACTCTTTCCACTATCAGAGGCACGAGATGAAAAGGAACGTCCGAGATATGGAAACCAAGACATTAAAGATGCTGCCTTGCTTACTATAAAGAAAAATTTGAATGCCGAACTTCCTTTATATTAAAAAAAAGAAAAATTTGAACAGCCAGACAGAAGAGTCAGCTTCTCAAATCCTACACTAGCAGAACTCGCTTCCTCATTTTTGATGGAGACCTCCCACACCTATATCTCACGAAACCCCCCACTGGTGTCCTGCTCCTCGAAAAAGATCCCCACATGCATGTCCAGGATTTGAGAAGCTGACTCTTCTGTCTAGCTGTTCATATTTTTCTTTATAGTAAGCAAGGCAGCATCTTTAATGTCTTGGTTTCCATATCTCGGACGTTCCTTTTCATCATAGCAAAGGAAACCAAAATTTGCAAGCTATGATCAAGGACTCGATGATATTAAAAAACATGACCGATCCAAGCGATTAGGGTTATCCAAAAATCTCGGATGTCCCTAATCGCTTGCATCGGTCGTGTCCACATTACCTTACGTAGAGAGCGCTCTCTATAGAAATTGTGAAGTAGGCTAAAAACGTGGTGGCAATGGAAACCAAAATTTGCAAAGGAAACCAAAATTTGCAAGCTATGATGAAGGACTCGATGATATTAAAAAACATGACCGATCCAAGCGATTAGGGTTATCCAAAAATCTCGGATGTCCCTAATCGCTTGCATCGGTCGTGTCCACATTACCTTACGTAGAGAGCGCTCTCTATAGAAATTGTGAAGTAGGCTAAAAACGTGGTGGCAATGGAACCTCGACGATTGGCAAGTGTTGACAGAAAAAAATGAAGGAAATGAATAGGGAAGCTTAAATAGGTCCCAAAACTGAGTTGATCATTGTGCCACGTGGCATGCTCCGATTGGTCCACGTCAGATACCCGTTGCGAATTCCAACGTCTTTTGCCACGTGGCATGATTTGATTCGTCCACGTCATCTATCCGTTGCATCGGGCAACGTACACGTTGCCACGTGGCACTCTGTGATTGGTCCACCTCATTCGACCGTTTCTTCCCTCCTCACTAGAGACACGACCGATCCAAGCGATAAGAGTCATCCGTAAATGCCCGGATGTCACTCATCGCTTGCATCGGTCGTCCCTGAATTCATCATCATATTTCAATAAATAGAAGTTAAAATAAAGGTAACAATGCATTATACTCAAGCAACACAAAAGAAACCAAAATTTGCAAGGTATGATCAAGGACGATGCTATTTAAAAAACATGACCGATCCAAGCGATTCGGGTTATCCAAAAATCTCGGATGTCCCTAATCGCTTGCATCGGTCGTGTCCACATTACCTTACGGAGAGAGCGCTCTCTATAGAAATTGTGAAGTAGCCAAAAAACTTGGTGGCAATGGAACCTCCACGCTTGGAAAGTGTTGACAAAAAAAAAAAAAGCAAATGAATAGGGAAGCTTAAATAGGTCCCAAAACTGAGTTGACCGTTGTGCCACGTGGCATGCGCCGATTGGTCCACGTCAGATACCCGTTGCGAATTCCAACATCTTTTGCCACGTGGCATGATTTGATTGGTCCACGTCATCTATCCGTTGCATCGGGCAACGTACACGTTGCCACGTGGCACTCTGTGATTGGTCCACCTCATTCGACCGTTTGTTCCCTCCTCGCCTATAAATACCTATTTCTTCACAAACTCAAACTTTCAACCTTCAGAGAATTTCTCACCTACATGTGTATTTTTCTTTCGTCGCCGACACGATCGATACAAGCGATTTTCACCGTTTGACCTACGTTGACTCGCTCTAGTCGCTTGCATCGGTTGTGTTCTCCTAATAGACATACAAGAGAAGCTGCAGCTTAGATGGAGGTAATGAATGAGATCCTTAGTGTCTCTCCATCAGAGAAACTTCTTGATTTCATGGTTCAAGAGGGTTTAAGTGTAGATTATTTTCCTGATGCAATGACCATATTCAACCCCGAAATTGATTTTGAAAAACTCTTAGAGAACTCGAAAAGTTTTCTTAAGGATGAGTGGGAGATTTTCTTGGGGTTGGTCGATGGGAGGATCCTTTCTATTTCTCAGAAAACCTATGTCCATCCTCACATCTTTGGGAAGGATCCAATAGATAGGGCTAAAATCACAAGAAAATGCAGAAGGATATCCCCTTTGCCAGGGAAGCTTGATTTATGCCCAGAGCATGAAAAGGACTGCTGCTTGCTCCCTTTAAACATTGCTTTCTTGATATGGCTTGATCATATCTTAGTTGAAAGGGAGGAAAATGTTCATGATGAAGACGAGCCTTGCTTAGAGCTGGCACTTGAGGCTAGCTCAAAAACTATGAAAGGTGTCATGGAGATTGTTGAGGAGATCAATCTCCAAGCAGAAGAAGAGCAGGTCAAAGATTTTGATGTGGCCACTTTTAAAGCAGACTGCAATAAGGGAGCCAAGTGAAGAAGTTCAAGTGTCTGAGAAGTCCCTACTTCTCCCAAATCTACCTTTTTACTTTATCTATGGGAAAGAGTTCATACCTCTATTTTACATTCAGGAACTTTTCAATCTAAGGGAGGACTACTGTCTTGCAGCTATAGCTGAGGCAGAAGAAGTTGCAAGGAGATTCATCAATAAGAAAGGAGAAAGAAGAGAGGAATTTTTGCGTCTTGATTTGGATTTGTCTAATGAAGAATTCAAAGATTCATCACAAGCTCTTTCAAAATGCTTTGAGAAAGCTATCTCAGAGAAGCCAAAACTTGCTGATGAAGAGTTTGATGAGCATCAGAAGCAACTTGGAATATACTCGTTTGGACGTGGCTATTCATTCTTGGATGTCGCTGAGGACAAAGGAACAATTTGTATTGACTCAAAAGAGCTCATTGAGGAGGAAGATGAGGTCAAGGTATGTTGTTTGATATATTCTATCAAGTAAAGTTTTTGTCCGAGATCTCTATTTTTAAGTGAGAAAATGACCACGACCGATGCAAGCGATACAACCTAACGGATAATCTCCGTTGGGCCTTATCGCTTGCATCGGTCGTGTTCGGACTTGAAGAGGAAGATGAGGTCAAGTATGTAGTAAAATATATTCTCATGATTTAAAGGAAAAGGAGATGAGATGGGCTTGATGCAAAATCTCTATCTTGTGTTAGTTTGTCCAAGTTCTCCATTAGAAGTGTCAGAAGTCGATCACGACCGATGCAAGCGACAAGGCCCATCAGATATTTTCCGTCGGTCCTCATCGCTTGCATCGGTCGTGTTTGGACTTTAGGAAGATGACATCAAGGTATGCAGTTAACTATATTCTCAAGAACTTTAGGTTAAGGATTTGAGATGGGACCAATGCAAAATCTCTTTCTTGTATCAGATTTGACCAAGTTCTCCATTCGAAGTGTCAGAAATGGATCACGACCGATGCAAGCGATTAGGCCCATCGGATATTTTCCGCTGGGCCTCATCGCTTGCATCGGTCGTGTTTGGACTTTAGGAAGATGACGTCAAGGTATACAGTTAACTATGTTCTCAAGAACTTTAGGTTAAGGATATGCGATGGGACCAATGCAAAATCTCTTTCTTGTATCAGATTTGTCCAAGTTCTCCATTCGAAGTGTCAGAAATGGATCACGACCGATGCAAGCGATTAGGCCCATCGGATATTTTCCGTTGGGCCTCATCGCTTGCATCGGTCGTGTTTGGACTTTAGGAAGATTACATCAAGGTATACAGTTAACTATGTTCTCAAGATCTTTAGGTTAAGGATATGAGATGGGACCAATGCAAAATCTCTTTCTTGTATCAGATTTGTCCAAGTTCTCCATTCCAAGTGTCAGAAATGGATCACGACCGATGCAAGCGATTAGGCCCATCGGATATTTTCCGTTGGGCCTCATCGCTTGCATCGGTCGTGTTTGGACTTTAGGAAGATGACATCAAGGTATACAGTTAACTATGTTCTCAAGATGTTTAGGTTAAGGATATGAGATGGGACCAATGCAAAATCTCTTTCTTGTATCAGATTTGTTCAAGTTCTCCATTCCAAGTGTCAGAAATGGATCACGACCGATGCAAGCGATTAGGCCCATCGGATATTTTCCGCTGGGCCTTATCGCTTGTATCGGTCGTGTCTAGGAGTTGCATGCAGCAATGATTATACATGTCTTGCTTGTGGGAATTCCCCTCATTTATCAAACATTAGATGTTTCTAGGCAGTTTGCAAATAGATATTGATGACGACCGATGCAAGCGATAACGACAATCTGAATTTCTCTGAAGACCCTTATCGCTTGCATCAGTCGTGTCTCTTGCTTTTCTTTCTTATAGTTTCAAGTTACTTTACATGTTTCCTTAAGTGTGCTTGCACTTCATCTAACCATGTTTTCCATTTTTATCACAGTTAACTTTATTGGATGAAGACAATTACCTTGGCAGGGGCAAGGGAACAAGAAAAGCCTTAGAAGAGAAAGGAAAAGCAAAGGTGGATATTCATTCTATTATCCACTATCTTCCAAAGTTGGACCCAGCCACTTTTTGTGTTATTCACAAGCACTATAGTGAGGAGCCAGACTTTGGATTGTTCTGCTTGAGGACTCTATCAAAATACATGGGTTTTACTCCAATACCCTTTAATGCTTTCAGAGTTTTACTGCTTGAAAGAGCAACTGCATTCAGAATTTTTGGATATGCCCCTGCACTCAATGCTTCAAGGGCAGGGTACTTTCTTTGTTATTCAAGCTATGCAATGGCTGCAGGGGTGTCAGATTTAAAAAGCATTGCTGGATACAGGAGAAAAGAGTTCCTGAGATATAGAGGTGATTTGCCAGAGCCAAGCTCTTTCAAAAGGCTCAAGGAATGACTTGATTTTTTCAAATTCTATACTCAACAAATGTACATACATGACATCTTTTATTTCTCAAAGAAATAAAAGACATTGCAAATATTAAAGCTCTATTTGAAATGTGGTCTTTTTCAGTTTGTGATATTGATACATGATTTGTCTGGAGATAGCCATATCCTTCTGATTATATTTGGCATGAGGTCCTTTGTAATTGTCTTCTAAAGAGCTTGAAGGTCTGCAACTTGAGTGATGCTTAACTACTTCATGTACCAGAGCATCCAAGGAGATATCTGCACAAGGTAGTTCTGGAGGAGAAGACTCCTGCATATGGTGAGCTAAAGAGAATATGTGAAACTCAGCTTGGTGTAGTTACACGATGTTGCTTGCCAAGGAATATAAAGCAATTCAATTCTCAGTATTTCCTGAACCAGTATGGAACAGTAGCACTGGTGAATGGTCTATGTCAATCAGCATGGTAATCTCTTAGGAACCGGCACGTGTCCAATATTCCTCTGAGTGTCAATATAGGGAAGTGAACGTGCATGAGCCCAAGCTCAGAAATGCACATTGTTAGTGACAAATGTTGCTTTGAAAAGAGGAGAGGGGATCCACCACTCAAAGATTATATTTGGCATGAGGTCCTTTGTAATTGTCTTCTAAAGAACCAATCAAAAAGCTCTCTGAAGGCATTGCTCTTTGTTACTCCTCCTCCTTTCCTTGTACACCTAAAGAAGCTTGTCCTTGCTTGATAATGAGATTTTTCCATGCCTTGGGTGTTCCACATGGCAAGTGGTTCTTTTTCTGCAAAGAATGCACCATGCACAAGAAGAATATGCTGGAAAGCAGAAGAATTTCATTAGATCTTTATTTCAATTAAAAATAAATAAATTGAATAAAATATCTTTGGAGCTCACCAAGTAGTATGTTATGTCTTTGACACCCCATGCCTCTATGATGGTTTCTATAAGCTCTGTGGTCGCCTTTCTGAAATCTGTCACATAACTTTTTGATGTTACCTGCTGCCTCATGATCTTTAAAAGATTATCTAGTTTGACCCACACCTCCATTCTCTTTTTTGCTATTTCTGGTTTGCTTTTTACATTAGTCGTGACCTCACAAAATGTTTTCCATGAATTCCACATGGCATTAAGTTGTTTGCCATCATGGTTGCTGAAGAATCTCCTTGCTTTTGCACCTCCCATTGAGACATCCTGTAAAACATCACCTGTATTTTGTGAAAGCTTTGGATCTTTTCTTAGATGAACATCACCACCATGAAACCCCATTTCTGAAAGAAGACATTCACATTTTTTTATGCATTCATCTGCAAGAGTTGTAGGCTTGATAGAATATGCATAATCCAAGTGAAGACGGACCAACTTGTCAATGATTCTTAACTCTGCATGTAGTGTACATATGTGTACATTTTTCAATGCTATTGGAAGTATGGGATCCCAAATCATTGAAGAAGATGAGTAGTTACAAAGAATAACATTTTGTCTAGAAGGAGCCTCTTCACCCTCAGCTCTAGTAATCCATCCATTTGTGCCTGGGCTTTGCATGCAGTACAAGCAAGGGTATTTAGAATTTGCTCCCCCACTTATACCAAACATGCATTTGAGTGTCTTTAGGTCTCCACTCAAATGCCACTCAACTTGAAAGTTTCCGTAGTCTTTGACATTCAACAATTCTCCTCCATGATGCCCTTGGATAACATTTGGAATGTTTGTCTGTGAGAATAACCATTTAAGTGTTTTATGGCTCTCAGATGAAACTTGAGCACAGCCAACCCACCATAACTCCATTTCTGATTGTACTTTGAGAGATGGAGTATCCAATTTCCCAAGGCTATAGTCCAAAGCTTTGTTCATCAGTGCAATGCTTATTCTCTCCATCTTTTGATGTTTTTTAAGCTCAGCTTCATCAAGTTTGATTACAAATTTCAATAGACCAGAACATTCATGCTCTTTTATATTATAGAAGTGAACCATGTATGTTTGAAGTTTTATAACATCTATCCATATGTTGTTAAATGCATTGTAAGTGAAATGTAACTTTTGTTTTCCTACTTCGTAAGGCATGTTACCATGAATATGTTTATATTCACCAAATACTGATGTGATCTTCTTATTCAAGCAGAGCCGAAACTTTCCTACATGATGAGGTCTAGGCAATCCAAAACTTCTAACTTTGTTAAATTTTAAAAATTCACACCAAACTTTTGAAATTGCTCTATAACCTTTCCTACTCACTCCGACACTATCACAAATATTTTGAATTTGAGATGGTTCTAGTAAAAGATTCATTTCTGTCATGAGTTTTTGAAAAACAAAGCATTTCAAGCATGTATTTTCATTTAGTTTCAATAGTTTTAAAACATCATTTTGACTCAAAATTTCATTACAGAAATGTATGCGCTCAAAACTGCTCGACATATTGAAACCTAGCACATTTGTCACATGATCTCTAACAATTTTCATTCTTTTCTTTTTCTGGCCAGATTTTTCAGTCAAATCTAAAAAAGGTTTTACTCGTTTTGACCGCATTCTCAAACCTATAGGAGTTTCTTTCATTTTTTTAAAAGACTCTAACTGAGAAGATAAAGTGGATAATTTGTTTTCTAGCTCCCTCATATGTAAATTCTTCTGGTGTAGTGTGTTTTGTAAATAGTTTATGTATTGTACATAATTCCTTGAAATATCCCAGAGCCTTGAACAATAGCCTCGTAAACCATCCTCACCATCTCCCACAAATCTAATCAGATCATGAAGATTATGAAAAGGGGGGTACCTTCCAGTTTGTGGATCAATTGGATAAACAGATCCATCTGTCCATATGTCGATATGTTTCTTGCCTTCCTTTCGCAATCCATCCACTTCAAGAGGATGAAGAGCCCTTCGAAATACGTTTCTTGTCGTCGCATACTCCTGACTAACTGCAATGTTGATATGGAACTTTTTACAATGATTTCGAATGTTTGAAAGCTCAGGGAGAGTATTTGGGTTAACGTTCTCCATGGTCTGCTATGAAAAATGACCAGCAAGTGTCTAAAATGACGTGAAAGGGAGAAACAGGCTTGCTATGAAAAGTAGAGAAAAAGAGCGCAAAACGTGATCAGCACACATTATATAGGTCCGTGAACAAGAGGAAAATTCAACTTTTGAGGCGTAAGATATCACACAAACTTCGAGGCGTAAGATATCACACAAACTTTTCATGATTATATGATACGAGTTTCTCTCTCTTCAAAATTTGCATAAGATACGTTTTAAATGAACTTACACGGAATTTCTTAAAGGATTTGACAACTTTAATCCCGATTAAGCACAACTAATTGAAATCTTTACACGGCCCTTTTTGGGCCGTTTTTCGCCCTAATGAGATAATCCGTTGGATTTCGCATTGCCGCTGTTTATTGTGCAGATATGCATAGTCCTCTTCGTTTTTCTTTTTTTTTTTTGTTTAATAAAAGGAAGTTCGGCCTTAGCCTAATCTCCCGGACTTTAATTAAAATAATAAAGAAAAATTACAAGTGGATGGGACTAGTGCCCATGGGACCCCCCAAATCCCACAAAGCAGGGGCTGAGTATGGCAGCCTAGAGAGCATTACAAATGAGGCGGATAAAATCATCATCACCCTCATGTGGGACCCATTTAGGTTTCAACTTATTGTTCTCAAGGAGATAAATATAGTGATGTCTAAACGGCGGAGATCTCTTATCTCGAGAGATTCTTTTACCAAGAAGAAACAAGGATTTTTCGATCGACCATTCCTTAGAGGTTTGGCCAAAATTGACAACACATCGCTCCCTCCAAATCTTCCAGAGAGTCTTCTTCGTTACCCGGGCGCTTGCCGTGCCTCTTAATTATCTAAGGCAACCTCGTGTTATCGCAGAGATAGTGGTAGGAGCTCTCTCTCTCTCTTTGACATTTGACGAATTAGTTTTCTGTCTTCTTCTTGTACCTTTTACGATGAAGTACTCCTTATTTTTGGAGAAGCATTTTCCTGTCATTTAACTCGCTTTGAGACTGCTTTCGATCATATAAGTTTTGCGATTTTAAGGAAACAGGTCTAGGAGGTCTGGTCAATTAATAGTTTCAAACTCCAGGACCGTGCTGTATGTTGACTCTTGAGGTGGAATATAGGGTGGCTAATGCGATGGACATGTGCACGTTTGCCTATACAAGACACAGAAACAATATTATATGAGATGGTAGTGTCATGGCTGGAGCGTATGCACATCCATTATTTGATTCTTCATTATTTTGGCGTATTGGAACGTAGAAACATAAGTTGTATGAGATGGTAGTGTCATGGTTGGAGTTTAAGCACATCCATTATTTGGCGCTTCATTAGTTTGGCGTTTTAGGTTCTCACTTTATTAGCTATGGTAGTTCTGTTATCAATCCGTGATGTGGGATGATGACAGTGTTAAGATATCTGAATGATTTTTATGCAAAGTTGTTTAGATTTATAGGTTACATTGACATATAAATGTCCCTATGAATTGAGATGACAATCTTTGCACTCTAAAGGCCCAAAACATCCCCACAAAATTTGATTTCTTTGACTCTGCAATGCGGTGCAGTACAAGCTGGCAGCTACTACATTACTTTGTCAATATGTACATAGTAGTTCCTGGTGGTCATGAACCCTCAGATGCTATATTATTTTAGTAGATGTAGAAGCTTTCATATTGAGCATTTATTGATCTTCATAGCTTGGATTGCAGGGAGGGATCCTACTTTTGTATATTTCACATATCTAAGCACGATTCAATTATCTTATTACGAAGAGCTCTTGTTATCGGATTTTAACCTCCCAATCTTCTCCAACCTCTACAAATGCATCTCAATGCTTTCCTATTCCATTTCTTAAGTTTTCAGCAGTATCGTGTGGAAGTACAATATTTTAAAAGCTTGTGCCATCCCTCAAATTCCAATGTGAAACCATGGTATTTTCAAACCTTTTCCATCATCGCAATGTAAAGTTACGGTCACCCTTACATTCTCATGTGTTTCACGAATTGGCGATGGACTCTCACACATCGAATCCGCTTTCTGGACGTGGGAAATTAAAGTTTATATTTTAAAATTCTGCATTAACAAACAAAAAGCCGATCAAGGAGAGTAATTTCTCCCTGAAGTGTGGAGTCGGGAATCTTGGTCTATAATTCTTCAATAAATTGCGTTTCATACTACCAATAATTCATATCTACAAGAAAGATATCACCATTTTTCTATTTTATCTCGATAAAATAGTTTGACTCTCATAATTGAACACTTCTGTATTCCATGTCTCAGAGCTGGCCTTGTAAGTTCTCAAGCCTCGAGGAGTCTATGATTAGGGTGGGTTTAGATAGGAGGTGCCCTATCTCACACAATTGATTAACCAATCATCAGATTCCATTTGGAGTTAAGCATTCACATAGGGCAACAGTACACATGCCAACTCACCGTACAAATTCATATTTTTTATTCTGACCTCTCCATTACGGAACACTCCGTCCACATTGATATTGATTTATTTTTCATATTTTTATTATTTCTCTTTAATTTTTATGAAACAATCTTATATATTTTTACCAATCGAAAGACGACAATATCTTTGTTCCGCCATCATCCACTGTTCACATCAGACGATGGCATACCAATTATCTACATCACGTTCCACCTGCCTCTGTGAGAACAATCATACTATGGAACTATGCTATAAAATTGTGTTGCACCCGGAATTGTAAATATCTGAGGATTTGTTCCACCTGTTTTGTGTGAACCCAACTTATATAACTCTGACGACTAACGTTTTCATTATTGATCGCCACATGCCTGCATCTCTTCCTCATTGTTTCTGAATTTTTCTGCCCCATCGATGCTGTGTCTGCTTGCTTCTTTCTGTCAATTGCGGCTCCTCACAAATTTCGAATTCTTTGTTTTGATCTCCGATAGAGCTCCTCGACCACTGCATTACTTTGTCAATATAAACATAGTATTCCTGTGCCTATGAACCCCCTCGGACACTGTTTGGTACATTGCAGAATGCTATAATGTTATGTCCTGATAGTAGTAGATGTAGAAGCTTCCATATTGAGACTTCGTTAATCTTGATAGCATGAATTGCAGGGAGGGGTCTTACTCGGGCCGTCTGCCCTGGGAAAGATCGGGAGCTATGAACAAAGAATATTCCCCAAGAAGAGCTTGACTCTGTTGGAAACTGTTGCAGATCTGGGACTCCTCTTCTTCTTGTTCTTGGTAGGCTTAGAGCTTGACCTTTCCTCCCTTAGGAAGACTGGCAGGCAGGCCTTGTCCATAGCTGCTGCTGGAATCGCTCTTCCTTTCGTAGCGGGTGTTGGGGTCTCAGTGGTTCTGCATAACACCATTGCAGCGGGAGCAAAATTCACTCCTTTCCTTGTGTTTATGGGCGTGGCCTTCTCAATAACAGCTTTTCCGGTACTGGCTAGAATTCTCGCCGAAAGAAGGCTCTTAACAACCGATGTAGGCCATATTGCAATGTCTGCGGCGGCCGTGAACGATGTTGTTGCATGGGTACTGCTAGCATTGGCTGTAGCATTGTCAGCCTCGGGAAAAAGCCCTTTGGTGGCCTTGTATGTGCTTCTATGTGGCATAGCGTTCGTGATATTCGTCTTCACAGTTGTTAAGCCTATAATGGCGAAGATCGCTGGGGAAGCTGTCGAGAACGAGCCCGTTAGCGAAATGTATGTGGCCGTGACTCTTGCAGCTGTATTGATTTCCGGGTTCGCAACAGATTCCATTGGCATTCATGCAATCTTTGGAGCATTCGTGTTTGGACTTGTCATCCCCAAGCATGGTCCTTTCGCTGCTGTTCTGACCGAGAAGATTGAGGATCTGGTTACCGTTTTGTTTCTTCCTCTGTACTTTGCTGTCAGCGGGCTGAAGACCAACATCGGAGCCATTAACAGCGCTCAATCCGGTGGCCTTCTTGTCCTTGTCATTACAGTAACCTGTGGTGGCAAGGTTATCGGAACTTTTGCCGCCGCATATTTGAATAAGATGGGATGGAGAAAATCAATTACGTTGGGCTTTCTGATGAACACCAAAGGGCTTGTGGAGCTCATCGTTCTCAACATTGGGAAGGACCGAAAAGTAATAACTCTTCTCCGATTTGCTATTTCTCCATGTGCATAGTCTCGTCTGGAATCTCAAAGAGACAATATACTTCTCTTCGATTTGTTTTGGCTTGCAGGTTCTAAACGATGAAACATTCGCGATCATGGTAATAATGGCTTTGTTTACAACTTTCATCACGACTCCTATGGTCATGTGGCTGTACAAACCTGCAAGAAACCATGTTCCTTACACTCGTAGGACGCTTCAGCTGTCCACCCAGAAGGACAGTGCAGAGTCGGAGCTCCGTTTATTGTCATGCATCCATGGGACGTCGAACGTGCACGCAATCATCAATTTGGTGGAGGCAATTCGAGGTCTGAGGCGCCGACCCCTGCACATGTACGTCTTACACTTGCTAGAATTATCAGAACGGCCTTCCTCGATCATGAGAGTGCAGAAACTGCGTCGAGAAGGCCGTCCTTTCTGGGGCAACGAGCAGAGCGTCATCAACAACATTGTGGTGTCATTTGAAGCCTTTGGCCAGCTTAGCAAGGTTACCGTAAGGCCAATGACTGTCATTTCTCGCTTTGACAATATGCATGAAGATATTTGCATGTCTGCAGAGGAGAAACGCATCACAGTTATTATACTTCCATTTTTTAAGAATTTCAATCCCATTACCGGCATGTGGGAAGGCCACAGCTCTGGGCTCCATCAAGTTACTCAAAAGGTATTGCGGCATGCTCCATGCTCGGTGGGTATTCTTGTTGATCGCGGTATTGGCATGAAATCTAGCGCTTCGAGCAGTGTCGACCAGAACATTGCTGTCCTCTTCTTCGGTGGCTCTGATGATCGCGAAGCTCTTGCTTTTGGCTACCGCATGGCAGAACATCCCGGAGTGAGGTTGTGGGTGTTTAGGTTCTTATCTGACGAACTTCCAGAGACGGATAGGGTTTCGATTGCATTACCACATCAGCGTTTGAGTAACGAAGGAAGTGGAGGGATCGAGAGATTTTCATTGAGCTCGAAGCGCTCTGCCACTGTAGGTTGGTTTCACTTCATGGCAGATAATGTGGATTGGACCGTAGAGAGCAAGCTAGACGAAGAGTGCTTACAACCGGCAAAGAAGAACCCCGATGACAAAAGCTCAGCACAGATCATCTTCGAGGAGAAAACAATATCGGACCCTCTGGAGGCTGCTTTGGCGGTAGGGAAGATGGCTGAGTTAAGCTTGATAATCGTTGGAAGAGGGAGAAAACCAGCCCGTCTCTTCAGTATTCTCTCAGGGCGGCAATTAGAATATCCTGAGCTCGGCCCTGTAGGAGGAGTTCTGACGGCGGCACCATTGACTGACGTACGTTGCTCCTTGCTGGTAGTACAGCAATACGACTCCCTGCTTCATGAATCCCCTCTACCTTCGAAAGTCATGGATATTCAAATGCCCGAAATACCAGTGATTTCGACCAGCTCCCCAAAGACGAATGTTAGCGACCAACAGTTTGAGTCATCGGCTGTTTAGCCAAAAAAAGCTATTCTGAATTCTCGTGACTATTTCCTCTCATGTAGTATACGAATCCTTCGTGTTTGCGGTTTCATCAAAGCTTTCTGCTCGTATATGATTTTTTTTTTTTTTTAATAAAAAGGAAGTTTGGCCTTAGCCTAATCTCCCGGACTTTAATTAAAATAAAGAAAAAAAGTTACAAGTGAGTGGGACTAGTGCCCATGGGACCCCAAAAAGCTATAGGGCATTACAAATGAGTCCGTGCTCGTATATGATTACCCCAACGTCCATGAAAAAGCTTAATTACATTGACTGTAAAGAATTGGTGCATTGTCTTCCCATGATCCGCTCACGGACAAGTCGGGAAGTAATAACTCCATAATGTATAGTGCTAAAAGCAATCTATTTTTCTTCTCCCTTGAAGCAGGACTTAACCTTAAATCTAGAAATCCATCTTAGTGAGAATTTGGAAATTATTTCTTCTACGAATTTATTTACAAGCGTGGGGGAAGAAACAGTGGTCCATAGGCATGCGAACTTCACTAGAGAGAGCATTCGAAAATGTGAGGAGTTCTTATTTCTTCAGTGAAAATACTTGTATGCATCTTTTAGCACCATAACGAATAGAGGTTGAAAATTCAATAGGAGCCAGAGGCGACCTAGTGCACTTCTACCAAGTTTAATCAATTATTTCCAAGAAATCACTTCAAAGTGTGCAACTTTTTGAAGCTTCTTAATCCTTTGGTTCCACATGGAAGCTTCCTTCACTATAAATGATCTTATAATTATAGAGAATGAACAAAAGAAAATCAAAAAATTAGTTAAGAGGTTGGAAAGGAGTTAATGATCTCAAATCCTTGTGAGTTGCATTACTTCTTAGGGATTGAAGTGATTAAAAATATATAGAAGGTACATGGTCTATGTGAAGGAACTATTTATTGGACACATTTGAAAATATGACACTTCAAAAAGCAAGGAAATTATAAATCCATTAGAAGTGAATGTCAAACAATAGAAAACATTACGTTATACATGTGTATATAAGGGTCTTTGCTCTATGCTACCATAAGACCTGATATATCTTAACGTGTTGCAGTGCTATCACAACATATGCAAGAAACAAGAGTGCCACACCTTTAAGAAATAAGAAGGATGTTGAGATACTTTGGTATCATTATTACATTCTAATTTCTCTCTACTTTCGATATGATAATGACCTTCTTAGCCACATTATGTGTTACATATGAGATTTCATACGGTTTTTGTTTTGAATTTGTTTGATTGTCAACTTCTACAGTAACTGGTCTTCTTTGATACATGCATGAATCCTTCACTTCCAAACACTCGAAAGTAGTTGACATTAGGTTTACATCCATAGTGGGCTTCAAATGGAGTCTTGTTGTGTAAGGCACTTTGACAAATCTCTATTGATGATGTGAATTAGAGTGTGTATATCTTCGGTTCAAAACTTGAATGATAAGGCTTTGTTGTGGAGCATTTGCATGCCATTTCCATGAAAATAGAGATCTTCCAATGACTCAATTTTGGGATGGAGTATAAGGTTGAGTGACTTGTGATGGAGAGTGTTAATCTCCAAAAGAAAAAGCTATCCCTGATGTTAGAGCACCTCTATATCAAGAACAACTCAAAACCTCAACCAATTTTGGAAGACTAATGCCAGATTACCAATCTTTACACTAACTCTGAAGAGAGTGATTATTCAGAAAAGTTTGTTGCACTTAATTCACTCATTGAGAGATCAAATGTGTAAAGTTTGCAATGAGCTTTGTATGAGGTGTCACCTAGTTTTTGCGCACCTTTTCCAAGTTAAAATTTCTCAAAACATTTAGTAAACCTTTCGATTTACTCCAAACAAGTCACCTATGTCTAAAATTGTCCTTCTGTACAGTCGAATTTGACACCTGCAACTTCTAATGCATAGTTCTCTTAAATTAGAACTTGTTTATTCAAATGCTTTTATCCATAGGTAGTTTACCTTCCAAATTAAGGAATGAGTGCTTGCTTGCTCAAAACTTTGCACAATGGAAGGAGAAGTAACCAAAACATTATCATCAAATTTGTGCCTTCTACAGTCTTCTCTTCTTCACATTTACACATGTAAATGTTCCTACTTAAAATTCTCGCAGCCTGATCACAATTAGGATCTCAAAATTTGTACAGAGGTCACTCAACTATAGACTTAGACTTGTACAAAAGCATTTCACAAAAGCATAAACATAGAAAGAGCACTGAGCAAAAGATCGGGGTGCAACTTTTCTTCTATTCAGGAAAACATTACATTTGATTGATGAGACATATTCTCTTCACTTCTAAAGTTTCTAATGACTCTTACAACTTGTCATTCATCATCTCTCTTACATGCCCCAAATTTCTACTTGTATATATAGGCATATATGTACAAACTCGTAACCATAAAAAAGGTATAAGTGAGTTAATTACAAGTTTAGTGTACATGTATATACAAGTCTTCATTCTTTGATCATGCACTAACTTCAAGCTTCATATATTGGTCTTTGCTTCATCCTTTGACTTCATACCTTTGTCCAAATCATCAATTGATGGTTGTCCTACACCAACAACTCCCCCTCAATCATCAATTGTGATTTTATCCATCCTCTTTATACTTGCCATGTCTTTGAATCTCTCTAGCTTTGGCCCATCCAAGCTTTTGGTTAGCATGTCTGCACTTTGATATTTTGTTGAAGTATGTACTTCTTCAATCTCCTTATCAATGACCTTCTCCCTCAAGAAGTGATATTGAATCTAAATGTGTTTAGTCCTAGAAAAAACAGGGTTAGCAGCTAGATACAATGAACTCATATTATCTCATGAATAGTGGGTGTACCCTGAATAATGTCAAAAATCTTCATGAGAGTCTTCTGTTGGAAATGAGGTAGGCCCATAGCTCATATAACAGGTCCATGGTTCCAAAGGTCCAGCATATACAACATAGAATCTAGCAATCTTCTTATATTGACAAAACATGAACATATCACAACTTAATCATACAAATGATGAGACAAAGATAGAGAGAGATTAGAAAACATGTGTAAAGTGTTACGTAAGCCAAGTCTTACTCACACTATCATATATACCAATGTTCAATGTACAACATGGGAGCAAAACTCTCAACCACTCTATGTGATGAGAAATAGATGGATGAGTGAATGTACAAATGTAACAAACATATTCAGATGTATGGACATGAAATCTGAATATACATGAGATGTGTGACCTGATAGGTTATAAAAGAGTGAATATGAGTGACGAGGAAGGATCAGTGTGAAACTGATAATCAACAAACCCTCATCTAACCTTAGGCTATGGAAGACCCTAAGTCAGATACGTATGTGAAAAGATCACATACTTAAAAAGTAGCAAAGAATGCTAACAAGTTTGCTGCCAGAAATCCTCAAACTCATGTGAACACACCTTCTCAAACACCTCATCCAAATATGCTTAAAGCATATACGTACTGATTCTCTTGTACCTATGTCGAATAGGACTCCTCTTGATATGGACGTTACTGCCTCCATAAACTTCAAGTAGTACCTGTGTGCATAAAGAGAATATGTACCTGAATACTTAACATAAGATGTAAATCTTATGTTAACCACCATCCAATGTGTTTGAAGTACACCGAAATCTTCATGTAGAAGACATCCTTCAAATACACCATGTAGATGGCCGATCCTCACCACCAAGCTGCTAATGACCAAGTTCTCTTTCCATGAACAAGAGATAACCTCCTCTCCATGAGCAAGAGTGTAAGCACACTCTTCATCTCCAAGAATAACTCCAAGAAGAACTCCAAGAAGAACTCCATAGATGCTCCTCAACATGCTTCAATTTAGCACCATGGCTACCCCATGTGCTAGAAGAAAAACACCACCTCTATTGAGGTCCAACCACCAAGGCTTGTGTTGAACACTAGGTGAAGGATGATTACAAGTGAGTCCAAGCACTTCTTATATATTAATTGTGATCCCTTCAAAAACTCTCCAAACGCAAATAAATCTTGACGATCACATACAAAAAACCTTGTTGCTTTATTTTCCGCTGTCCGTTCGCTGTTCGTTAGTTTCCCCATGAGCTTTTAATAAAGCAAAAGCTAAAAATCTTTTATTTGCCACGGGTTGCGCTAATCAGGACTCGAACCTTGATAGCTTGGATGGGAGACAAATGGCGTAGCCACGTGCCCAGCCCAATTTACTTGTAGAAGGATCTATAAAAGCTTGTACACATCTTGTAAACTCTAGATAAAATGGACCACTAAGAACATTGTTTTCCAACAATCCCCCCTACAATGTCATATTGGTACAAACTGAACTGAATCTGCAAACTCTCACAAGCTGCAAACTACCACAAGCTTCAAGCTTGTACTCCAGCACTTCAGAACTGACCTTCAAACTTTTTCTTAAAAAGTCTTCTTCAAAACTGAATTTGACTTTCCTTCAAAAATCCTGAACTTGCTGAATATGAACCATAATACTTGAGAAAATATGCAAACTAGATATCCAATAGTGGACACATCAAGCAATCACTGCTTGACAACAAATATAGCATGAACTGTCTCCGAACCTGCTATCTCCGGTCTTCATAAACCTGAAAACATACACTAGGATCCATATATTTGCATTTACCTTACAAAAAGATTTCTCAACATACTTTTGTTGTGTCCTGTAAATACACTAATCAAGAACTGAATCCTGGAACCTCTGACTGAATACTCACAACTGAGTGTATTATGAACACTACTGGTTCATCTCTGATTGTACTCAAGTCAAGTCAAGTCAACTCAATTGAAATCAACTAAAATCAATTGAAATATGAGTATGATAAAAAAATCATATCTATGATGTCATCATGTCATCATCCTTGTTCTATTTCCTTCAGAACCTGGTATAAACATAAATATGCACACTCCTAAAACATACCTCTCTAAAATATCAAGCTTCTCTTCAATAGAACTCTGGAACCTTCTCTTGAACAGGAACATCCTAACAAGAACTTTCTCTAGACATTCTCCTTCTTCCTTCTTCTTTCAAAGCTGGAGCATAAAGAGAACCTGAAAAAAGGAAATATAGGAATACCTGTAGGTATGACTCTACATTCTTTTACATATGGCTGAATATAAGTCTTTATGTTTCATCACCCCCTGGATGACTTAACACTAGTATCCAGTATTCTTCAAATTATATCAGACATTATGAAATCTTGGATGTCCTTCTTCATAAATCTGATCTTTAGTGATTAATACCTGTATCTGAAACAAAGTCTCTAAACCCTTTTATTAGAATTGCGCAGTTGCTAATAGCTTCCATTGTTTCTTCCTCAGCTTCCCAAAATCTAGAATAAGGTTAGCTGATCTATCATAAAAACCTTGCTGAAAGCATTTTATGTGAAGAGAGATGGTGGATGCAATCCAAAGATGAGTAGGTGCTGCTACAACCAGCTTCACACCAGCCAACTGAGACTTCAAAGTTGATTAGTAGACCCTTTAAGCTTCCTAAATCCACCAAAATATCAGCCAAGTACTTTGGAACATGTATCCCAATGACCTTGACAATTTATAGTAGAAAGTAGACAGTATGAGCTATCCAACGCAAGTTAAAGCACTGAAAATGAATCAGTAGAACTCGAGATATGACCTTCTGAAGTTACTGCTCTGAGTGAGTATAGCAGAGAACAAAATAGAGAAGTAGATGATGATAAATGTATAGATTCACATATGATTACAACCACATTGGCAATGAATCTTTGCACAATGGGAGTAGAATGATAGAGCTATGGAGTAAGCTCTTCAGTCTCTACAAAATGACATCAAGTGGTCACGTACAAGGCTTGTTAATCGCCTCTTCCTTCTTGCTCTCTTTATAGCTATTCTTGGAGGGAGTTTTGAATTCGAATTCGAATGGCTCCACCTAAAAGTGATCCCCAAAGTTAGGAGATATTCCCTCAGCTCAAAAAGTCATGGGTTTTGGTAGTTAGAGCCACGAAATTGCTTTTACATCATGCATGAGGTAAGCCATCTTTTTCCTTTTTCTTTTTTCAACTACAAGAGATAAAAATGAACTCTTTTACAAGAGGTGTTCACATGACTACTCATGTGACTTACAAATGAGGATGATATCAAATATATCAAGCATGTAGGCTTGGGTAAAATGCACCAACAGCTCCCCCTCAAGCCTAACATGCTTGGCCTCCAAATAAGTCTTCAATTGTCCTTGATTTCGTGCAAGCCAATCATCAACTTGAATCTACTTAACTTCATACCATCAAGAGCTTTAGTCAACATGTCGGCACATTGCATATCTGTAGAGACATAGGATAGTTGAATATCCTTGCTCAATAGCTTCTCCCTTACATAATGGTAGTGGACTTCAATATGCTTGGTTCTAGCATGGTATACCAAATTAGCTGCTAGATGTAGTGAGCTTGTGTTGTCACAAAAAATATAAGGTGTTGAAGAATGAAGTCCAAGATCTGTGTACAAAGACTTTAACCACATGATTTCTTGAGTTGCATTAGCCAAACCTCTATATTCAGCTTCGGTAGAAGATAATGCCACGGTTGGTTGCTTCTTCGATGACCAAGAAATGATTTTTGAACCTGCAAATGATATATACCCGGATGTGCTTCTTCTATCATCTCTAGATCCGGCCCAATCTGCATGTGAGTAAACCTTTAGCTCAATATCTGAAGTATATGAATAGAGCAAACCTTCATTCATGGTCCCCTTTAGGTACTTGAGGACTCGCTTGGCCGCTTCCATATGTGGTCTTCTCGGCTTATGCATAAACTGACTCAATATGCTAACACTATAGCATATATCCACCCTTGTGAGTGTTGCATAGTTCAAAATTCCAACCAAGCTTTGATAGCTTGTGATGTCTTCAATTGGCTCTCCTTCATAAGCACTAAGCTTATGATTTTGCTCCATAGGTGTACCTGCACACTTGGTATTTTCCATCTTGAACTTGACGAGCATGTCATGGACATACTTCCTTTGTGTGATGTATATACCTAAATCTGTGTAGATCAACTCCAATCCAAGAAGATAAGTGAGTGGTCCAAGGTCACTTATTTTGAACTCCTCCTTCATTTGACTCTTTACCTGTTTGATTCCTTCAAGATCATTGCCTGTGATAATAATATCATCAACATACACACATAAATAGATCACTTCAGATCCATTCCTCTTTATGAACAAAGAGGTATCCGCTAGCTTTGAATCCTTGGTCCTGCAAATAAGTCACCAATCTGAAATTCCAAGCTCTTGGAGCTTGCTTCAATCCATACAAAGCTTTCTTTAGTTTGCATACGTAGTTAGGATGATGTGCACCCTCATATCCAGGAGGTTGTGCCATATACACTTCCTCAAAAATCCATCCATTCAAGAAGGCATTCTTTACATCAAGTTGATAAAGATTCCAATTTCTAGATGCAGCAAGACTAATGAGAACCCTAATTGTAGGCATTTTTGCAACAGGAGAGAAAGTCTCCTCATAATCAATACCATGGGTTTGAGCAAACCCTTTAGCAACTAACCTTGCTTTGTGTCTATTTATACTTCCATCTAGATTCCTCTTGATTTTGTATATCCATCGAGATCCGATTATCTTCATAGATGGCTTGTTAGGTACAAGCTCCCAAGTGTCATTCTCCTTCAAGGCTTCCATTTCTTCATCCATTGCATCTCTCCAAGCTTTCTTGCTTTGTGCTTCTTCAAATGTGGTAGGTTCTTCATTGGTTGAATCCTTTGCAATGTAGATTGAGTGCTTAGTGACCAAAGAAGTATCATAACCAAACCTCTCTGGTTTCTTCTTCTCCCTTGAAGACCTTCTAAGTGGTTGATGTGAGCTCTCGGGTCCATATGTAGCATCCTGCATCTTTGCTTTTCCTTTGTTCTTCCATAGCTTTAGTCTTTCCAAGTCTTCCAGGTCAATCTCCGAATCACTTTCTTCAATCTGCTTTGGCTCCTTTGGTTGAAGTGATGGAAAATCTTCATCCAAGTCATAAGGCAGCTTCACTTTCCTGTCATCATCAAACCATGATTTGTTTTCATAAAAAATTACATCTCTACTCACAGAAAATCCTTTATTGGTTGGATTGTACAATCTATATCCTTTTTGGTTTTGATCATAACCAATGAATACACACTTCTCTGCCTTGGGATCCAATTTCCCTCTTACTTGAGAAGGAATGTGAGCATAGGCTAAGCATCCAAAGATTTTGCAATGCTCTAGACTAGGTCTTCTTCCATTCCACCCTTCATATGGAGTGGTTCCATCTAGTGACTTAGATGGAAGTCTATTTATGAGATATGTGGCTGTAGACACAGCCTCTGCCCAGAGGTAGTTTGGCAATCCCTTTTCGTTGAGCATGGACCTTGCTGCTTCGATAATAGCTCTGTTCCTCCTCTCTGCTACACCATTGAGTTCGGGTGTATACCTTGTAGTGACTTCCCTTTTAATTCCTCTTTCATGCAAGAAGGCATCAAATTCAGAAGAGAAGTATTCTCCTCCACCATCTGATCTGAGTCGTTTCAAAGTCCTACCTGTTTGGTTTTCAACAAGAGCAATATACTTCTTAAAGCAATTAAACACTTCATCCTTGTGCTTCATGAAAAACAGAATGGTCCACCTGCTACAATCATCTATGAAAGACACATAATATCTTGAGCCTGATATAGATGGCTCTTTACTTGGACCCCAAACATCTGTGTGCACTAGATCCAAAGGATTTTGATACATATATCCTTTCTTATTGAAAGGTTGTCTATGAGCCTTGCCGAGTTGACAAGCTTCACACTTATAAATCATGTGTTGCCTTGTGATATTAGGCAAGCCAAGTACACTTTGGTCCCTGCAAATCTATTTGAGTGTCCTCTCACCAATGTGAGCAAGCCTTTTGTGCCATATCTCCAACTCTATTAGAGTTTGAGATCCATAGCTAAACAAAGCTATGTTCTTTGTATCTTCCACTTCAAAAGTGAAAAGCCTTCCTGTCTTTTCTCCTTTGGCAATCCTTTGAAAGCCTTGCCTTGGGTCTTCAACATATGCTCCAAATCGATTGAATCTAACCTGCAATCCTTTTTCAACAATCTGTCCAACACTTATTAAATTTTTGGTAATTGTAGGGACATACAAGACTTTGCTTAAGAGGTTCATATTCCCATCTGATGTCTTCACATTACCTATCTTCTCCACTGAGTGCTTTGTGTCATCTCTTGTCTGCACTTCATGCTTGTTATGAGGATCTTTTCAAATCAGAAAGTAAAGCCACATTTCCTGCTACATGGTTTGAGCATCCCGAATCAATGTAAAATATGTGATCATCATCCTTACCCTTCTTCGCTGATAGATTCATAATCAATAATGAATCTTCTTGACTTTGGTCCTCTACATAGTTATTGTAATCTCTTCTTCCTCTATGGCCACTTTGATAGTTGTTGTTCTTGTTGTAATTGTTGTTGTAGTAGTTGTTGTTGTTGTAGCCTCCATTGTATCTACCTCTATTTGATCCATAGCCACCTCTATTGAATCCTCTTCCTCTTGAGTTCCTCGGGTTCCTGAAACATTCTTCAGTAGTATGGTTAGATAAGCCACATATGTTGCAAGGTTGAGATGATTGGAATCTCCCCCTGCCTTGCTTTCCACCTCTGCCTCTTCCTCTAGCTCTTCCTCTACCTGCAAAGTTTGCTTGGAAAGAGCTTCCTTCATCTTCATTCTTCCTATTCTTTGACTTGTCCTTGACCTTAGCTTTATCAGAATATAAGGCAGAAGTTTGATTACCTCTTGAGGACACACCACCTTTGCTAATCTTTGCTTCATGAGTGAAGAGTTGGCCCATGAGTGTGTTGAGGTCGGGTACATGCATATCCATGTATAAATCCATGGCTGTTGTGAATGACTCCCACTTGTCGTCTGCTTTGATTCCATTCATGATTTGTCTTATGATTTGCTCCTCTTCAATTACCTCTCCAATGCTTCCAAGTTGGTCGGAAATCTCCTTCATCTTTGTGACATAATCAGTCACATTTTGCTTCGGACTTTTCTTCATTGTTGTGAACTCCATCCACAATTGGTTCTTCCTTGCTCGAGTGTTGGAAGAGAAGAAAGAAGCAAGTGCATTCCTGGTCTCTCTTGATGTCTTGCATCCCTTGACATGACGTAAAAGAAAATCAGAGATTGAGTTTAGAATATAGGACCTTGCAAGTGCATCCTTCGAACACCAATTCGAAAGTCCTTCCACTTCTTCATGTGATGGTTGCCCTTTGTTCCTCATGGTTGGCATTGCTTCATCTCCGGATATGATTCCATATAGATTCCTCCCTTGAAGGTAAGCCTCCATCCTTAGAGACCATGCCCGATATTTGTTTCGATCCAATTTGTCAATTGTTGATGGAAATCCATCTCCCATGTTGCTTGACTATGCTCTGATACCACTGTGAAGAGAGATGGTGGATGCAATCCAAAGATGAGTAGGTGCTGCTACAACCAGCTTCACACCAGCCAACTGAGACTTTAGAGTTGATTAGTAGACCCTTTAAGCTTCCTAAATCCACCAAAATATCAGCCAAGTACTTTGGAACATGTATCCCAAAAGTTTAAGTCAAGACAGACTAGTTGCGAAATGACTAGCTCCCAAAACTTGCTATTTTTGGACATACACCTGCTGGAAAAATGAACAGTGCTCTCAACCTGGAATGAATTAGAAAAATTCCTTTTGGGCATAGCAAATAGACTTAGCAAGCTTCCCAATCCAAGTTAAAACACTTCAAATGATGGACTGAGCACTGAGAACAAGATTTATCAATTTCTGGAACATGCCCACCATTCTCGGGGCTCTGCAGAGATAGACCAGTGATCAGTAAAATGCAGATATCTCCAAAACTATTAATCCAATGACCTTGAAATTTTATACTTGAAAGTAGACAGTATGAGATATCCAACGCAAGTTAAATCACTGAAAACGGATCAGTAGAACTCGAGATATCTGAAGTTACTGCTCTGAGTGAGTATAGTAGAGAACAAAACAGAGAAGTAGATGATGATAAATGTATAGATTCACATATGATTACAACCACATTGGCAATGAATCTTTGCACAATGGGAGTAGAATGATAGAGCTATGGAGTAAGCTCTTCAATCTCTACAAAATGACATGAAGTGGTCATGTACAAGGCTTGCTAATCGCCTCTTCCTTCTTGCTCTTTTTATAGCTATTCTTGGAGGGAGTTTTGAATTCGAATTCGAATGGCTCCACCTAAAAGTGATCCCCAAAAGTTAGGAGATATTCCCTCAGCTCAAAAATTCGTGGCTTTTGGTAGTTAGAGCCACGAAATTGCTTTTACATCATGCATGAGGTAAGCCATCTTTTTCCTTTTTCTTTTTTCAACTACAAGAGATAGAAATGAACTCTTTTACAAGAGGTGTTCACATGACTACTCATGTGACTTACAAATGAGGATGATATCAAATATATCAAGCATGTAGGCTTGGGTAAAATGCACCAACATTTTAGGATTCGTAACCTTTTTGCAACATAACAAGTATCTTGTTCTATCTCTTTGCAACACAAATCTGATAGAACCTGAATCTTTGACTTACTTCTTCCAATGCTAAGAACTTCACAAAACAAAGGATAAACAAATGTCTCATAAATACTCAAGATCTTCAAGATCTTCAAGATCTATTAAGATCAATGATCTCTCCTGTGTAGAATCTGCTCTTATCAAACCTTCATGACTGAATGTTTGATTTATTACCTGAATGTCTCTAAGTGTCCATGCTTCTTACAAAGTTGTAAAACTTTTCTTCAAACAAATCCTTCCAAGAATTTGCAATTCCTACTTGAAACATAAGTGGACAAAACTTCTCACCTTGAGAACTCCAAAAGCTGCAAGTTGATACTTCATAACTTTCATATTCTACCCGGGTGAAATGTGATAGTACCTGCTTGATTTTCTTTTGGTTAACTCCACTTCTCAATCAAGTAATAGGATCTGATGGGACACCTTTTTGAATACAAACATGTATCCAAAAAACTAGACAATCATAGAAAGTAGATTCTCCATTGACTTGTACATCAACAAAATTGAATTTTCTAAAGTTTCTAAAAATACTGAATATGAGGTAACCTTTCCAAAAATAAAACCTCAACCTAAGTCTTCAACATCTGCTACAGAACTCTTTTACCTTAAGAGTTAGATAAAGAAGAAATATGCAACTTGTCATATACCAAGTAGCTTTGTATTGACACTCCAAGAATTCTTTGAGGGAACATATAAGCTGCCTACTCAAAAAGCTTCAACTAAAACATAACTCATACATATATGAGTCAAAACATATATCTGCTACTTTTCCTTTCTCTCAATGCAATTCTTTGTGAAATCTACTAAAACATGATCAAGTGTAATGCAAAACAAGAAACTGCTTCTTCTTTAGACTATCTTCACACAAGATGTTCTCATAGACTTGTCTTTGGGTGTAGAGGATAAAATAGGAAAAGTATATGGAAAATATATGAGAAAAGGAAGCCTTACTTTTCTTTTGGAAATGATGGACTTTCTTCTTCTACATCTTTCTTACCTGATAATGATGTTAACATCTTCAAAGTTCTCTTCCATACCTTTTGTTCTCTTCATCTTGAAGTAGCAAACACTCTTGATTTCTTCAAATGAACTCTTTTCTATTCCTCTAGTGCTAAGAGTAAGAGACAAAACAAACATGGTATACAAATGAAAGTGAATATAGAATCATGTTTTATCATCTCCTCATATCTCTGAATCAAAATTCTGTTTCAAATGTCTGAAACGACTAAATTCACGAATCTTTTGTCTGAATGATGAATTACCCTTCTAGAGTTACCTCTCTAGTTACCTAGATTACATTATGTACCTGGATATCCAACCAACTTACAACACAAAATTGGCTGAACACAAAACTCATCCCATCTCCAAATTTGTCTTCTTAGATGAGCCTTCTTGCCATGAAAGAGATCTCTCAAAACTCTCTACAAAAACACTCTAGATACCTGTTTTGATGTAGCTCTTAACTTTCAAATGATGAAAGTGTATAAAAGCACTCCTTGAATCCTTCAAATCTCTTCATAACTACTCTTCTAAGATATGACCTGCAAATGATAATCTGATAGTAGAAACTGATACCTGTGATTTGATGTTGATCTGATTCCTTCATCTTCTCTAAACCATTGTTCTTCCTTGAATTTGAAGTAGCCTTCTCTTCATCAAGTCTTGGTCTTCAAACAATACTTTTGTAAAGTATTTGCATACTCTTCCAAAAATATTCGACTGTTAACAGATCATCAACTTCATACTTCACACTGATGAATACACGTGACTGAATTGTCTAATTCTCAAATCTCTACTCATCTAGATTAAGTGTGTATGTCAAATGTCAAATGTTAGAAGATGCTCTTAAATCATATGTTGTAAACCTGGAAGTCTGGAAACCTGGGATTCTGAATGAGCCTTAATGCATTGATGCCAAAGTCATAAAGCTTTGAAATCAAAACCTTAGAGCTCTCATACCAAATGTTGGAAATGAGGTAGGCCCATAGCTCATATCACAGGTCCATGGTTCCATAGGTCCAGCATATACAACATAGAATCTAGCAATCTTCTTATATTAACAAAACATGAACATATCACAACTTAATCATACAAATGATGAGACAAAGATAGAGAGAGATTAGACAACATGTGTAAAGTGTTACGTAAGCCAAGGCTTACTCACACTATCATATATACCAATGTTCAATGTACAACGTGGAAGCAAAACTCTCAACCACTCTATGTGATGAGAAATAGATGGATGAGTGAATGTACAAATGTAACAAACATATTCAGATGTATGGACATGAAATCTGAATATACATGAGATGTGTGACCTGATAGGTTATAGAAGAGTGAATATGAGTGACCGAAAGATGAAGGATCAGTGTGAAACTGATAATCAACAAACCCTCATCTAACCTTAGGCTATGGAAGACCCTAAGTTAGATACGTATGTGAAAAGATCACATACTTAAAAAGTAGCAAAGAATGCTTGTTGGGGGATTCTTAGACAAGAAGGAGTTTGAGGGTTTGTAGGAGAAAATGAAAGGACCAGAAGAGGAAATACACCTTGGAAGCTTCTGCCGATTGATTACAGTAAGACAATTACAATGTTTGAAGCAAAATACAAGCCAATACTTTTGTGCACAATCACACAGAGTGCTCAATTACAAAATACCCAATATCCCAAAGTCTTCTTGCCACCGGCCTCCTCTGCACCAGACCTCCACCTGCTTCAAGCCTATTCTTGTGCACACCTTGCACCAAGCTTCCACAAAGGGGGAGGAGTGAATACCTTCTGTCGGCACGCGCACACTGCAATGAGACCTTGAGATCCTTGGGGGAGTATAGCTTAGCACTCTCTGCACAAATCCTTAGTCACTCTCCATGCACCTTGCACTTCCACTTCTCTGCGTCGCACACTGGTGACTCTTGCACTTCTCTCTCCTGCTTCACTTAGACTATGCTTCTCTTGCTTACTCTAAGATTGGTACAAGAATAGACCTTGCCTTGATTTGAGTGTGCCGATCACGTACGCTCCTAACTACAATGGTATCTTGGTGCTCACTTGATGTCCCAAGATTGTCTTTCCAAGTGGCAGCCAACGACTCACTGTTTTGTCCTGTAGTGACTTTAGACTAAAACCCAAAATTTTAATGGGGGGGCCATACTTTCACCTGTGCGTACGTTGCCGCTTCACATACCTTCACATTTTCCTTTTAAGTCTTCACTTTTGCACATAAGAGGGGGTTCACTTGAACCTTTCAAAACACTTTAAAACACACTTTGAACCTTAGGGAAATTAGAGAAAATACCTCTGCAAACTGCAACTCACTTTCTCCAATTTACCCTTTGTGGACAATTAATTGTGCACTACCTGTGCACTTTGACACCTGCATTTTAGCACTTTGACTTTGCACCTATTGACTTTGACCTTGACCTTGTTGACTTTAACTAGTTGACATTGAGTAGTTGACTTTGATCTTTTGACTTTGACTACAATTGACTTTGACCAACATGACTTTTATGGGCTCAACAATGCTAACAAGTTTGCTTCCAGAAATCCTCAAACTCATGTGAACACACGTTTTCAAACACCTCATCCAAATATGCATAAAGCATATACGTACTGATTCTCTTGTACCTATGCCGAATAGGACTCCTCCTGATATGGACGTTACTGCCTCCATAAACTTCAAGTAGTACCTGTGTGCATAAAGAGAATATGTACCTGAATACTTAACATAAGATGTAAATCTTATGTTAACCACCATCCAATGTCTTTGAAGTACACCGAAATCTTTAGGTAGAAGACATCCTTCAAATATACCATGTAGATGGCCGATCCTCACCACCAAGTTGCTAATGACCAAGTCCTCTTTCCATGAACAAGAGATAGCCTCCTCTCCATGAGCAAGAGTGTGAGCACACTCTTCATCTCCAAGAATAACTCCAATAAGAACTCCAAGAAGAACTCCATAGCTGCTCCTCAACATGCTTCAATTTAGCACCATGGCTGCCCCATGTGCTAGAAGAGACACCACCTCTATTGATGTCCAAGCACAAGGCTTGTGTTGAACACTAGGTGAAGGATGATTACAAGTGAGCCCAAGCACTTCTTATATACTAATTGTGATCCCTTCAAAAACTCTCCAAAAGCAAATAAATCTTGACGATCACATACAAAAAACGTTGTCGCTTTATTTTCCACTGTCCGTTTGCTGTTCATTAGTTTCCCCATGAGCTTTTAATAAAGCAAAAGCTAAAAGTCTTTTATTTGCCACACGCTACGCTAATCGGGACTTGAACCTTGATGGCCTGGATGGGAGACAAACGGCGTAGCCATGCGCCCAACCTGATTTACTTGTAGAAGGATCTATAAAAGCTTGTACACATCCTGTAAACTCTGGATAAAATGGACCAATACGAACATTGTTTTCCAACATCTTCAACCATATGACCTCCTTTGCAGCTTTAACCGTACCTTTATATTCTGCTTCTGTAGATGACAAAGCAACTAAATGTTGCTTCTTAGAACACCAAGAGATTAACTTATCTCCCACATAACATAAGTACCCATAGGTTGATCTTCTATCATCAAGATTACCTGCCCAATTTGTATCACTATATATGTTGATGTTTGTTTCTGATGTGAAACCATAATACAAACCTTCTTTGAGTGTACCCTTAATGTATCTTAACACTCTTTTTCCTACAACCGAATGTTCTTTCCTAGGACAATGCATGAATTGAGATAATACTCCAACTACATATGACAAATCAGTTTGGAACCAAATCCCAAGTGTCCATTTCCTTCAATGCATCTATCTCTTCTTTCATGGCCTTTTCCCAATTGGGGTTTCCCTTTGCCTCTTCATAGGTTGAGGGCCTGGTTGAAGGATTGAAGAACCTGTAACCCATCTGAGTTGAATCATATCCAATAAACACTACCTTTGTTGCCCTTTCATCTAGCTTACCTCTTATTTGTGATGGTACATGAACATAAGCTAAACAACCAAAAACCGTGCAATGTCCAAGACTAGGTTTTCTTCCATGCCATGCTTCATAAGGAGTCATACCTTGAAGTGATTTGGATGGTAGTCTATTGACAAGGTACACAGTAGTTGAAATAGCTTCTGCCCATAGATAATGTAGCAACTTCTTCTCTTCAAGCATTGTTCGGGCTGATCCAACCAATGTCTTGTTTCTCCTCTCTACGATTCCATTTAGTTGAGGAGAGTACCTAGTAGTCACTTCCCTTTTGATACCTTTGTCCTGCAAGAACTCATCAAACTCTTTGGAGAAGTATTCTCCCCCTCCATCAGATTTGAGCTTCTTTAGTGATCTACCTGTATGATTCTCCACATGTGCAAGATACTTCTTGAAGCAATCAAACACTTCATTCTTACTCTTGATAAAGTATAGAATAGTCCATCTACTATGGTCGTCAATAAATGAGACATAATACCTTGATCCTGCCAATGAAGGTTCTTGACTTGGTCCCCATACATCTGTATGTACTAAGTCCAATAAGTTGTTGTGGATGTAGCCTTTGTGGTTGAATGGAGCTCACTTAGGTTTGAGACCCAAAGTTAAATAGAGCTATGTTCCTGGTTTCTCCTACTTCAAAAGTAAAGATCCTACCATGCTTCTCACCTCGGGCTAACTTTTTGAAGCTTTGACACGGATCTTCCACAAAAGCTCCATGTTGGGTGAACCTAACTTGCAAGCCTTTTTCAACTATTTGGCCTACACTTATTAGGTTTTTAGTGATAGTGGGTACATAGAGAACCTTACTCAGAATGTTTGTCCTGCCATTGGAAGCTTTGACATTACCAATCTTCTCCACATTGTGCTTCGTTTCATCCCCTGTTTGCACTTCATATCTATGCTTTGGACTTTCCAAATCAGATAGAAGAGCAATGTTGCCTGCAACATGATTCGAACATCCTGAATCTATGTAGAACAAATGATCATCTTCTTTACCTTCTTTGTGGCTTAGATTCATAAGAAGCAATGAGTCTTCATGTGGTTGATCTTCTGAATAATTGTTGTAGTCCCTTCTATTATAGCTTCTATTGTTATTGTTGAAGTTGTGTCCACCTCTGCCTCTATTGCTGCCATATCCACCTCTTCCACTTCCTTTCTGGGTCTTCCCATTGAACCAGCAATTCTGAGTGGTGTGGTTGGTCTTATCGCATGTGGCACAAGGTTGAACATTCTCACCTTTGGTTTTGTCTTGCTTTGGTCCTTTCTTCTTCCCTTTCCATTTGCTCTTGCTTGTAAAATTGGCTTGGGAGGTCTCTTCTTCATCTTCTTTCTTCTTCTTGCCTTTCTGCTTCTTATCCTTCTTATCTGCATATAGAGCACTAGTTGAATTACCATGATAAGAGTTACCTTCCTTTATGCTATTGTTGGCTTCTTGATTGAAGAGTTGTCCAAGAAAGATATTGAAGTCTGGAGTTTGCACATCCATGATGAGATCATAAGCCGTCGTGAAGGATTGCCATTGCTTATCACTTCGAATGTCGTTGAGAATTTGCCTCATGATGAACTCTTCTTCAATCAGCTCTCCAATGGATGCTAACTGTATTCTTTCTTGCTTTGATACTGGTAGAAAAGAAAGTCTCAAGGGCATCCCAAGTCTCTTGAGATGTCTTGCATCCTCTAATATGTGGTAATAGAAAGTCAGAGATAGAGTTTAGTATGTATGACCTTGTTTGAGCATCCCTTGTGCACCAAAGTGTGAGCTTATCTGTCTCCTATTGTGTAGGTCGTCCTTTGGATCTTGGAATAGGCATAGCTTCATCATCTGCTACAATTCCATAAAGATTTCTACGTTGCAAATAGGCCTCCATTCTGATTTGCCAAGCCGCATATTTGTGTCGATCAAGCTTCTCGATCATTGAGGGAAAGCTGTCACCCATCTTGATCTAGCTCTGATACCCCATTAGGAAAAAAGGTGAACCCTGGATGGGCCTTTTAGCTCAAGGAGTGATTAGTGATGGACCAATCAGAAGAGGGTGGTGGCCACAGTCTAGTCCCTCAATCACCTAGACTAGGCATAGCCTTCCCTTGTTTCTTTGTGGTCAAAGGTGGTATGAATGACTAAAAACCAGGAGTTCCTCTTCAAAAGTGGTTTGATAGGCCTTGATTTTGAAGCAAAGCCATTGGATGGACTCAAAGATCCGAAGGCTCATGTTAAAACACAAAAGAAAAGTCCGCATACAATTTTAACCATTGGATCTTCAAAATATCTAACGGTGTAGCTTGAAAGTCATGACAACATGCGCCTTTTTATTTCCTTCGTTGGATGGACCTAGAAATGAATGGTTGAGATGTATTGCTTTAAATTTTGGGCCACTTTCAATTGCATCCATTGGATCTTTGGTTGATCTAATGGTTGTGAGGCTTTTTTCTTGTGAGGATCCCAAAGTCATTTTGTAGCCATTAGATCATTCGCACATCGAACGTAGAAGAATCAATTCCGCCACGGAACTGCGCCATGTCTCTTGTCGTTTTCTGCCAGTCCCCAAGCTCCTTGAGCTCATTGAATGCTCTTTCTTTTGTCTTTTAGTGACAGGCAACTGCGTGTTCATCTCAGCCGTCCGTCAAAATCGCATCCAATGGAGAGGAATGCCGACGACTGTTCACTTCTTGGGAGAGTTTTTGTCTTCTTTTGACAGGTACCCAAAGGTTGATCTTAGCCATTCATTCAATCTCATCCAAGGGACAACAATTCAAACGAATCTATTCGGTCTGAGCACAAATCTTAGAGGAATTTTTTTATTGCAAAAACCACGAGTGGTTTTTTTTATGACCTCGATACCACTTTTTGTTCTCTTTAATCCCTAAAAATTAGGGATCCTTACAAGGCCCATGCAGAGTTCACCTTTTTTCCTAATGTCTGAATGAACTTGGAGAAGCTTGTAGAAGGTAGAAAAGTGTGTTTCGAAGCGACGATGTTTGGTCAAGCCAATCGGCACATGACCAGACCTTGAGCTTATGGAGACTCAAATGGACCTTATAGGCATGCAATAAGTGCAGAGAAACACACTATGTACTTTGGAGCATCAAGGAGAATGAGTCGATACAAAACAGATAGGTTCGCGGGTCGAGTAGCTCAAAAAACTTTTTATCTATGGAAGAGACAATGAACTTCAAATGCCCATAGAGACCATTGTGATTACAATTAGAAAAAATCCTTTTATGGGAGTGATACACATAGGGTTGAGCGTATGGAATGCACAAAAGTATAAGGAATAAGCAAAATATGCTATAGGAATGAATGTGACATTCACCGGTAGTACTTCCTATTTTTCAGGAATATGCAGAGATTGACCCCAAGACAAAAAAACTCAGATGTCTCCCAATCTGCTGAAGAAAATACTATGAAAATTTATAGGCATAAACTAGACACTATTACCTTTCCAATGAGACATCTTACACTCAAATTGGAGCTTTGGAGAGAGAGCAATAGCCTCTGAAAGATTACTGTTGGCCAAGAAGATGATGCAGAGAATTGAAGGAGCAAGACAATGATGGTCACAAGTGTATGTATATTGCTTCCATGTAATATACAAGTGATTTCAAGTCTTTATATAGACTCTAGGAGTGTTCCAAGACTTCTACAAGTGAATTTGAATTCAAATGAAGGTGGGAATGGTTGTTGGAGGGAATCAATTCACTTCCCTACAATCTAGGAAAAGTGAAGATCTAGTTTGATCTACTTTTAGGTGATTTGATTGCTTGATTGAATGCAACTTCAAGAACCACAAATTCGTGGGATTTGGGCTCTATCTTTCTACCTTTACATGTCTAAATCTCAAGGCTTTTACAACGGTAAATGAACCATCAAAAATCTCTCAAAAAAATACAATAAACGAGCATATGAAAAAGAACTCTCCAATGGATATTCTTTCGATGTGATAGCCTTTGATGTAGATCAAATCCACCTCAAGCATAGTGTAAGCTTGATGTTCCAACAATCCATGTCTTCAAATATGAGAGTTCATCCCTAGTTGGAACACTAGGATCTCTGAATTCTTGTTTTTGTTCTTCACCTATAATGTATCCTATCAGGTTTTTGCTCATAAGATGATCTTCCATCCTCATTGACCAAGTAGGATAGTTTTGTATATCCAATTTCTCTATCGGAAGAGAATCTCCCATCCTTTCTTCAACTGTCTATTAAGTTCTTTAAGCTTTTGTACCTTTCTGGGACCTCGATTAATGCTCAATGGCGCGGATCGATAGAGAAGGAGTGTAGCAACACCACAATGAAGCTCCAAGAGAGGATTGACTATTGATGTTTCCCCCATGGTTTCCATTATCTTCACAGATAGCAAGCACGAGAATAGGGGATGCCAATGAGGGTTCGAATCACGTGCTATATAATGAGATGGGTTGGGGAGACAAGCTCAACCCCCAAGGCACAAGTTGGGGAGGTTTGATGCCATGGTGACTAATCAGGTGGGATGCATCAAGCAGGTAATAACACAACGCTCTGTGTATGGAGAGGTGGCTAAGGCTAAAACCCAAGTCATAGATTTGAGAGGAAAAGCCATAGCCCACCCAAGTGGAACAAGGTCCAACCGAACAGAAGAATCCCATGTGGGCTCGACTTCTAGAAATAATGCATATAAATTGAATGGCCAAGAACGAAGATACCTTCCCCAGATACAACACAGGATCAAACATGATACGAATTAACCCTTCCATGTCCTTGCCTGACAACACTTGCTTGGCAGTAAATGAGGAGAGAGAAAACCATGCATCCTCCCCCGCAAGTTCCAAGTATGAGTGTTAAAGCTAAATTCTCACAGAGAATGATATGATACATTCAATTTGGCAACAATGAAGGAAAACCGCCGCGAACTCTTCACTGAAGTTTTTATTCTTATGTTTTTTTGGTTTTCTTTTCATGGATGAGGGGAAGGGACAACAAAAGGTAAAAACCCACCCCCCTTTTCCAAAGCAAGCATCAATTTCAAGAAATGGCAGCATGGGGTTGATGCCAGAGTGAGTGTGTGGAAGTGTGTGTATGTGTTAGAGAGTGAGAGAGAGAAGGGGGTTAGGGGATGTTTTTGTGCAACCACCAAACATGAACTAAAGCTATCCTACTTAAAACAAGAAATGGGGAGCAAATGGTCCAATGGAAGGGTGAAAGTGCCATGCAAGAACTCAAATCCTATGCCATTGAGCAAAAAACTTACAACACAATACTTTACCACATGTTCTTGAGCTCTCCAAGTGATGAAAGGCCGATGTCCTCGGCAACGGCGCTAAATAATGTTGAAGTTCTAGCAAGAGAAGACCAAAACCCTCACCACCTTGCATGGAAGCAAGAAGGAAGGCTCAAGAGTGACTCTCCTCTCATCCACCCCTACGTCCAACATGTTCAAGCCATTGGCCAACAGCCCCATGCTATGCCACATGTTTGAAAACATGGAGAATAGGGAGTCAAGGATCCTAGTCCATGAGTAAAATACAAGCAAAGCAACTACTCTACTCAAACAAAGGAGAGACATGCATAGGCACACACACACACACCTCACTCTCACACACTCACAAAGACACAATACATAAATGTAAATAGTCATGGAGTAAAAGAGAGCCTTCTTCCATTCATAAGAGATATTACATGAGAGCACATCGACCAAAAGCTCCCCTCTTTACCGAAATGAGCTTCTATATATAGGCTAAGCTCTATTCCCCATGTGCTTCTTTGAAAATTCAAAAAGGGAATATCTCTCTAACTAACATATCTTGTTGAAGATTCCAAGATCAATCTTGTAACAAATAAATCCCCAAAAAAGGCATGCGTGGAATTTTCACGTGTGAGCTCCTAGATGTGTGCATAAATAAGTTATTTTCCAAGGCTTCTCTACCATAGTATTAGAGAAATATAAAAAAGTGTCCTAAGAGGGTGTTTTTATGTGAAAACTCTAAGTAGCTACAAAAAGGATTATTCTTATGATCTATGGAGGGTTCCTATGCACAATTGAAGATGTGTGCATACCCTACAACCCAACACATGTACACAAAAAGAATGGCAACAAGTTATGCAAGAAGAGATAAAAGCTCTCAAGGACAATTACACATGGGAGCTAGTTTCAAAGTAGGTATGAAGATTGTTCCAAATAAATGGGTGTTTAAAATAAAGAGAAATGCTGATGGTTCTATAGCTAGGCATAAAGCTTGACTAGTAGCAAAAGGATTCAAGTAGACCCACGACATCCACTATGAAGAGACTTTCATCCCGGTTGCAAAGATGGTAACAATTAGAACCTTGATTGCAATGAGTGCAACAAGGAGATGGCCATTGTACCAACTTGAAAATGTGTTTCTCAATGGTGAACTCCAAGAAGAGGTATACATGAGTCAACTGATTGGATTTGAAGATAAAAAGCATCCAAGTTTTGTTTACAAATTGAAGAAATCTCTATATGGCCTGAAGCAAGCACCACATGCTTGGAACCAATCTTTGAGTACCTCACAAGGTGTGGGTATATCCCAAGTAGTGCAGATCCCTCTCTCTACATGAAGAAAGAAGAAGGCAAGGGGGTATACATTTGCATATATGTTGATGATCTCATCATAACAAGAAGTAATGTTGTAGGAATACAAGAAATAAAAAGGAAGCTTGGTAAGGAGTTTAAAATTTCAGTTCTTGGTGAGCTCAAATAATTTTTAGGCAATGAGGTAGTCTATGGGAAAGATGGCATCTACTTGATGCAAAGAAGTACCTGCTGTATGTTCTTTTCAGATTTGGAATGAGTGAATGCAAACCACTCACTCAACCTATGGTCACAAATGTGAAGCTATGCTCAACTACTGGAGAGAAGTTACATGATGTGACTACATATAGGAGTATTATAGGTTCATTGATCTATGCTATGATCACAAGACTAGATTTGTGTTACATCGTTGAAGTTCTATCTCAATTTATGCAAACTCCAACAATGTATGAAGCCCATAGTCAATCATGCCTTGTTTTATAGATACGATGAAGAATTGTAGGTAAAGGGCTTTAGTGATGCTGATTGGGCTGGTTAGAAGGAATATAGAAGATCCACTTCAGGTTATGTGTTCATGATAGGTAGCAAACCTATCACATGGAGCTCGAAGAAGCAACCTACTATTTCACTATCATCTACAGAGGCTGAATATAGACGATTAGCCTATGCAACTTATGAAGCTATGTGGATTAAGAAGCTCTTGGATGATCTTGATATGTAGGTAGAGACCATTCCAATTTATGGTGACAATGTGTCAAGCATTCACTTGACAAACAATCCAATGTTTCATGCACAAAGTAAACACATAGACGTGCATGAAAATTTTTTTAGCAAGGATGTGGATATAAAGTTCATTTTAGAACTAATGACCAGGTTCTAAACATGTTGATGCTTCTAAGCTAAAGAGGTTCAAGGATGAAATCAACTTGTAGGATATGGTTGAAGGTGCAAGCTCACATGTGAGCTTGAGGGGAAGTGTTAAAAATAAAGAACAAAGATCATATATATTTCACAAAAAGGATTTTCTTCAAAAAGAAGGCAAATACAGAAATGAAAAATGAAAACATTTATTTCAACAAATAGTGAAGGCCAAAAGAGAACCAATCAAAAGAGAATCAAATCCAAAGAGAATAATGGCTACTCAAAGTAGTGGAGGGGTGGAGTTATGGAGAAGAGCTCTCAGACTCATCATGAGAGTTTGTGGTCATTTGGCTACAAAAGAGGAAAGGGAGGGCACTCAAGAATAGAGGAAGAAGGCATTGAAGTCCCGTTGTAGGTAGTTCATTTGGTTTCAATCATTTTGTTCTCTTTAGACTCATAGACTATGTCTAGTTGCTACCAATTTTTGGGTATGTTGATTGTGAGAGTCATATCTCTCAATATATGTATCCATTTTTAGAGTTTAAATATTTGTTGGAAAGCTTATTAAATTAATTCGTTTATAAAGAATAGTTCTATCAAATTTATTATGCTCTATGAGTTATTCAAGTTTTAGTGAAGTCCAATTTTCAACCTAACTAAGTGGATAGGTAGCCTATTTTAAGTTAAAGACTTACCAAACTAAAACTACTCAAAATTGAGTGTTTCATAGCTCATTTGAAAGCTATTAGTGTCTAGTGCGAGTGAACAAAGTCTCAAGTTCATTGCACTCTTTAATTGATATCAGTTTTCCTTTTAAGGCTCACTTGTAGGTAAAAGTCTTGATCGTGAGAAGGTCTTCTACACTTTTCGCTGTGAATAGGAGAGGAATTCTCCAACGTAACTGTCTCCTTGACTGCTAGGTGCATGCAGTGGAATGAAATAGACTGGCCAAACCCAATGATTCAGGTCCCAAATTATGGTCAATTCTTTAACAAAGTAATACATCACCTCTGAACCGTTAAGGCCTCACAAGGTGCTAGCAATGGTAACAAAGCTAGAGACAAGAAATGAAGCTTGTGAAGGGATGGAGAGACAAAGAGGGGGAGAGTGTTGCAAAGAGTAAAGGAGCACAAAAAGGGAGCCCCAAAAATTTTCAAATTTTGGGCATAAATTTTCTTCTTCAAGTTGTATAAAAACCTCATGAAGCCATGTAGATGCACTAGAGGAGTCCTCTAGATGCATGAGCTCCAACTATTGTAACATAATCCTTGTAACATATTAGGAATGTAGTGCCTTTAAATAAAAGTTCTGGTTCCTTGTGTGAAAAGACCATTTTTTTAGGTCACATCTATATACATCACTTGGTGGCTCTTGTAAAGGACTTTTTGCTAGTGTGAGAATTGAAACTAAATTTTCAAATTTTCCTCTTTCCTAGTGATCATCTTCTTCTCCAAGACTTTTGTGTGTGTTTCATGCTTGAAATGTGTGTGTAGGATAGTTGTCTACCCCTTCCCACCGCTATTGAACGGTTGTAGTGCATGTGTGAGTCTAGAGGAGTTGCAGAGCAGGTGTTGGTGTTTTCTGCCAATCACTATTTTGCACATACCTTGAAGTACATTTGTCAGATTTGATTGAAAATACTTTGACTAAAAATATAGCATTAGATGCGTCTCATTGAGAGCTTTGAAATGAACTCGCTATTGACCATATTTGGAGTTCAGAGTTGAGAGAAAAGTCTGAATTTGTGCTTGCTATTGTAACAGGTATCACAATGTGCATGTTCAATGAATTAATGACTTAGAGAGGTAGCTGAGGCACTACACATACATGGTAGCTTATTCACTTCACTTATCATCATGTGTGCACATTTTTTCATGTAGTTGGTATGTCTAATCTCTCAGATTGATAATTAAACGTGTATTAATCCACCACTATATGCACTTGTGGGAAATTCAGGTATAGTCTCCATTGACACAAGTCCCTACGGCCTGTGATTTAGGTACACAAACAACATCCTACAACCTGTAAGACAATAGTTACACAATATAACACAGGAGCAATAGCAGAGAAGATAACAGATATAGGAGAATCTCAACAATTTTCTACTAGCAGCAAGTACAAAGATGATGGCGTTGTCCACCCGTGCGCTCTCAAGGTAGAGCTTAAATGGTGATCTAGACAACTCTAGATAGGGAGATACAAGGTAGAGGTATGCTGGCTCAACTCAATGTCTTAGGTAGTGCAGAAGTCATGTATATATAGGATCATGGGTGGCCTGCCATGGACGGCTATACATGGGCGGTAGGGCGTGGGCGGCCACCGCCCGCGTAATTGCCATACACGGCTTAGACTGGTTGAACCGACCTAACAAATATAAATGATTTCTGACTCCGACAGGGAATATTCCATGGAATATTCCCTTTACCGTCGCGCCGGGGGCGCTGCCCCCGGACCCCCACCAGGGGGCCCGCTGGCCCCCAGGGACCCCCCAGCCAGGGGGCCCGCTGGCCCCCTTGGACCCCCCAGCCGGGGCTGCTCACCGCTGCCCCGGACCCCACCATTGGGGACCCTGGTAACTCCCTTTCCTTATAATATCTTACATGGTCCAATATGACCTTCATCCAACATTCAAGTTGGGATTCCCATCAATTGGGTAATGCACGCTTGGCTTCTCCTCATAAAGGGGGCCTTACAAAATGTGCATACAATCATGAGGGGTAGACATTGATCATACTCTAACACCCCCCCTCAATGTTTACCGATGATAAATCAAGTAGGTCTCGGTCCTATGCCCATCTGTTGAAGATGCTTGTTGAGCTGCTCTCTTCCAAGTGCTTTAGTGAATATGTCAGCACAATTTGCCTCTGTTGGGCAATATTCTAGCTCCACAATTTCATCTTCAATTAGCTCACGAATGTAATGGTACTGTACTTCTATGTGCTTGGTGCGAGCATGAAATACTGGGTTCTTTGCAATAGCCATACAACTTTGATTATCACACTTGAGTACAATTGGCATATTTGATGGAAAGCCTATATCTGCAAGAATTCTCCTTAACCAGACTGCCTCACAAGAAGCAAAACAAGCTGCTTTGTACTCTGCTTCAGTGGAGGAGAGTGCGAGAGTTGGTTGCTTCCTACTTACCCAAGAAAATATTCCTGAACCAAGTGAGAAACAATATCCAGAAACTGATTTTCTAGAATCACAATCTCCAGCCCAATCTGAATCACAATATCCTTGGAGTGTATCACTTGTGGTATACAAAATACCAAAATCCAAGGTTCCTGCAATGTACCTTAGAATTCGCATTCCAGCATTCCAGTGACTCTCCTTAGGTTTTTTGGAAAACCTGCTTAACACTCCAACAGCATAGCAAATGTCTGGTCTAGTGTTGCACAGAAAAATAAGACTTCCAACGAGCTTCCTATACTTCTTAGCATCTACATCAGGCATGTTATCATCCATAGATAGCTTATGATTTACCTCCATAGGTGTGCTAGTTGGTTTGCAGTCCATCATTCCAAATGCCTTGAGAATTTCTTTGGAATATTTTTGTTGTGAGATGAAAATGCCATCCTTCCTTTGCCATACTTCAATTCCCAGACAAAAATGGAGTAGACCTAAGTCTGTCATTTCAAACTCAGTTCCCAAGCTGATCCGAGTTTGATTGATGAGCTCCTGATGATCTCCTGTAATGATCAAATCATCTACATATACAATGACAACAACTAGCTTGCTATCCCTTTTCGTTATATACAAGTTAGCATCAGAAGTACTTCTTTCAAAACCCATATTTTTGAAAAAATGATCAATTCGTTGGTACCAAGCCCGTGGAGCTTGCTTAAGTCCATACAAAGCTTTCTTCAACCTGCAAACTTTATTTTCTGAATTGGGCACCTCAAAACCTGGTGGTTGAGATACATATACCTCCTCCTTGAGGTGACCATTCAAAAATGCAGATTTGACATCCATCTGGAAAATAGGCCAAGACTTTTGTGCAGCTACTGCAAGTACCGTCCGAATAGTTGTCATGCGTGCTGTTGGTGCAAAAGTTTCTTGAACATCAAATCCTTCAATCTGTGAAAAACCCTGTGCAACTAATCGTGCCTTATACTTTTCTAATGTTCCATCAGCTTTATACTTAGCTTTCCAAATCCATTTAGTACCTATTACCTTCTTCTTTGGCGGCAAGTCGACTAGATCCCATGTATCATTTTTGAGTATACTATCATACTCAGACTGCATTGCCGCTCTCCAATCTGGATCATCAATGGCTTCTTCAATGGTGGTAGGTTCCTTTATCGAACCCATGATATCTGCCATTAGAGCCATGTTAACAATGTGTTCTGAGGCTCTTCTTTGCTCCTCTATTCTCTTTGATCTTCGTAATCCATCCGATGATGATTCTGGTGCATCTACATGTGGATTGTGATCATCAAAGAGCTGTTGTGCCCACTTCGGTAGTGGCTTACGCTGTGCAGCTACAATTGGTTGGCTTTTTATTGAGGAAATTTCTCCATCAAGTAGGTCTCGGTCCTATGCCCATCTGTTGAAGATGCTTGTTGAGCTGCTCTCTTCCAAGTGCTTTAGTGAATATGTCAGCACAATTTGCCTCTGTTGGGCAATAAGCTCACGAATGTAATGGTACTGTACTTCTATGTGCTTGGTGCGAGCATGAAATACTGGGTTCTTTGCAATAGCCATACAACTTTGATTATCACACTTGAGTACAATTGGCATATTTGATGGAAAGCCTATAGCTGCAAGAATTCTCCTTAACCAGACTACCTCACAAGAAGCAAAATGATATATGAAGACATATGAAGACATATGATGGAGGAAAGGAGAAGTGAAGAAAAGACCTACAGAAAATCAAGCCTAAGTGAAGGGATAATTTCACTATTGTAAATTAGTGCAAAATTAGAGTCTAGATTTGTATTTGATCTTTAGAACTTACGAGTTCAAGTCTAGAAGAATGTAAACCATAGGTATATAAGTTAATTTGAGTCATAAACATGTATGAGAGAACTCAATTTTGTAATCTGAGTGAGTAGAGAAAAGTCGTGTCTTTTCTGAGAGAGATGGTGAGAGAAAACTTCTGAGTTTGAGAGAGTTTTCCATGGCTGTGAGAAAAATTAGGCCAAGCCATTTTGTACACATCCTCTCTGATAATCAACACATGTTTATGTAGAAGGATTGAGTCTAATTCCTTTTGTACATTGAGTTCTAAGTCATTTCATATGACTGTGTAAGGTAGTTGACAGTTACGACTTTTCTGGCGCAAATTTGACTGATCTTCTGAAGGTCAGATCTCGAAGCATAGTGTAAAGTTTTTGGTAAGTGATAGCTCGTTTGAAAGCTATTATCTTCAACTACATTTGGTCAAAAGATCTTTGAGAAACGGGACGCGTACTCAGAGAAATCAGCTTAAGAGTGGAGGTATGTCAAATCGATGAAGTAAATTTTCAGTTTTCAGACATAGTGTAAAGTTTGGTACAAAATCAGAAGATTGTGAAGTTATTGCTTGAAAGTTTTGCTTGTTATATGTTACTGAACATTAGCAAGAACCTTTCCTAGCAAATGATCAGAAGAATTTGCAAAGATCAAGTTAATACAGGTCAGATTGAAAGTTTAAAGAAGAGGCGCAGATTTCTGTGAAGTGAAATTTTGATTTTCACTAAATACAGAGATGAATACTTACAATGTGAGTTTTGCTAAGCTAATGATGGTTATGGAGGTCTTCTAATACCACATTAGTTTGGTTCTTGTGGTGTTTTACACACCAACATGTGGTATCAGAGCAGATAAGGTCCTCGAGACTAAAGGAATAGCAGATACAAGAAGAATTGAAGAGTTCTTTATCAAAGAAGGAGGAAGCTGAGGTGCTCAACAACCAAAAGTCATCAGAAAAGTGTTTCGAAGTTACTTCCAAGGGTAAAGGTCTACAAAAGGTACCATTCTTTAACCTTACACTTACAGGTTGAAGCAGAAGCAAGGATACCATGGCAGATCATGTGTCCATTGACAAATTGGACAGAGATAACTATCCTGCTTGGGTAATGAGGATGGAGGCCTTACTTATGAGTAAGGACCTAATGGTATATGTGACAGGTGAAGAGGAGAAGCCTAAATTTGAAGATGAAAGTCATCCAAGAAAGGAAGAGCTAGAAGCTTTGAAGTTATGGCAGAAGAGAGATGCAAGTGCAAGAGCTTATATATACAACACTATTACAGATCATTTGTTGCCACACATCAGAGGTTTAGAAACAGCTGAAGATATTTGGAATGCTTTGGAAGACCACTTCCAAAACACTACTAAAGCTAGGAAAGCTAGCTTATGGTCAGAGTTCACCACATTCAAGAAAAAGCAAAATCAGAGCATTAGTGATTATGTCACTAAGATGAAGGACTTGGCAGATAGTCTTGGATCTATTGATGAGGATATTGAAGATCATAGGCTGATAGCACAATTACTTGCAGGATTAAGAGGTGATGAGAGATGGAAGCCTTTTGTACTTTCAACAGAACTCTCATTAAACCATTATGTGCCAGAACTGAATCAATTACTTGGATTGATGCTCACATTTGAGCAAGACTTGAAGTCAGATGGAGACAAAGGTCAAAGTTCTGCAATGTATGTGAAGAATAAAAAGAAAGGAGATAAAGGCAAGGCAAAGGATGAAGAAGAGTCAACAACTCAAGCAAATTATGCAAGAGGAAGAGGTTTTGGCAGAGGTAAAGGTCGAGGTAATGGAAGAGGTAGAGGTAATCAGAACAATAACAAGAAGACATGTTGGATTTGTGGATTGAGCAATCATCTAGCATATGATTGTTGGCATAATCAACAAGGAGCAAGTCAAAATCAGAATAACAATGGCAGAGGAAGAGGTGGAAGGTTTCAAAATCAATTTCAAAGAGGAAGACAGAATTCAAGAGGAAGCTATGGAAGAGGTGGTGGTAGAAATTGGAATCAGAACCAATCATACAACACTACATATTACAATTATGCAAATGATACACAGAATGACAACCATACAACATTGATGATGAATTCAATTAGTTCATCAGAGAAGGAGGATCTCAAGGTATTTTATATTGATTCTGGTTGTTCAAATCATTTATCAGGTAATATAGAATTGTTGTCAGAATTGGAAGAAGGCAATTCAAGTCATACAGTACAAACAGGTGATAATACAAAACATAATGTGCATTCAATTGGAAAAGTGAAGTGCAGGAGTGGAGCTGATTTATTAACAAATGTTTTGTATGTTCCAACAATACCAAAGAATCTGATTAGTGTTGGACAAATAGTGGAGAAAGGTTTTCAAGTCAGATTTACAAATGAAGGGGTATTTGTTGAAGATCCAGAGGATGCATACAAACCCATTGTTTGTGGTAAGAAGGAAGGTAGACTTTTTACTCTCAAAGTACAAGGAAATGTTGGTCAAGCCCTAATCACACATGGTGATGAAGTAATTACAGAGCTAGATCTTTGGCATAAAAGATTGGGACATTTCAATGAAAGAGGAATCAAAACTATGGTGGAGAACCAATCTGTATTGGGACTACCAAATGTGAAGAATCAACATATGATATACAAGTGTGAAGCTTGTCAGATGGGAAAAGCTCATAGACAACCATTTCAGAAGAAAGGATTCAAGCATGATGGTTTGCTTGAACTCATACATACAGATGTATGGGGACCAACAAAAGAAGGTTCAATAAATGGATCTAGGTATTATGTTTTGTTTATTGATGATGCTACAAGGTGGATAACCCTTTATGTTCTAAAGGAAAGATCAGAAGTTTTTGGAGCCTTCAAACATTTTCATACTTATGCAGAAAGAGTTACAGGTCACAAACTCAAGAGGCTAAGGTCTGATGGAGGGGGAGAATACTTCTCTCAAGAGTTTAATGACTATCTTTGGAATGCAGGTATCAAGAGAGAGATAACTTGCAGGTATACACCTCAACATAATGGGGTGGCAGAAAGGAGGAATAGAACATTGGTTGAATTTGCAAGAGCAATGTTAAAGGAAAAGAATTGCCCTAATTATCTTTGGGCTGAGGCTGTAAATACAGCCACATACCTTGTGAATAGGTTACCATGTGGAGCTTTGAATGGTATGACCCCTTATGAAGCTTGGTGGGGTAAGAAACCAACACTTGATCATTGTAAAGTGTTTGGGTCAATTGCCTATGCTTATGTGCCATCACAACTCAGACATAAGCTTGAACCAAAGGCAGAAAAATATGTGTTCATTGGGTATGATGAAAAGCAAATGGGTTATAGACTATGGAGTCCTCTGACTAAACATTTTATTGTTTCCAGAGATGTAACTTTTGATGAACAGAAGAGTTGGTATGCAGATAAAGATTGTGATCTTGAAACATTTGAAGAAGAGATAAGAAGGAGTGCAAGAGGTAAGTCACATATGCAGATAGATGGTGATGAAGAACATATGCAAGCAAGCACATCAAGAGTTGGATCATATAGAAGGAATGAAGATGGACCAATATTTGATGAAGAAGTACATCCAGATATACATGAAGAGTGTGAACCAAGAAGGTCAACCAGAATGAGGAAGCAACCTACAAGGTATTCCTATGATACTTCTTACTTGACTCAGAAAAATTATGCTTACATGGTTAAGGAAGATGAAGAACCTCAAGGCTATGATGAAGCAAAGGGTAAGAGACAATGGGAAATAGCAATGAAGGAAGAATTTGATGCTCTTGAAGAGAACAAAACTTGGGAACTTGTCCCAAAGCCTAATGGTAAGAAAGTGATTGGAAATAAATGGGTTTACAAAGTTAAAAAGCATGCAGATGGAACTATAGCAAGATACAAAGCCAGATTGGTGGTTAAAGGTTATGCTCAAACTTTTGGCATAGATTATGATGAGACATTCAGTCCTGTAGCAAAGATGTCAACCATAAGGACAATCATTGCCATTGCAGCATCAAAAGGATGGACATTGAGTCAATTGGACATTAAGAATGCATTTTTGAATGGATATATATCAGATGAGGTTTACATGGAGCAACCTCAAGGGTTTGCAGATCATAAGTTTCTAAATTATGTTTGCAGGTTGAGAAGAGCTCTTTATGGTTTGAAGCAAGCTCCAAGAGCTTGGAATTATAGACTTGTAAAGTATCTTAATGATCTTGGATATCAAAGTTCAAAGGGAGATGCAAGTTTACTTATCAAAAGAACAGATGAAGGTATGATCTACATTTGTATATATGTAGATGACATTATAATTACAGGTACCTCAAATGAAGGAATCAAGGAGGTGAAGAAGCTACTTGAGAAGGAATTCAAGATAAGTGATCTAGGAAAATTGTCATATTTTCTTGGAATGGAAATCACCTATGCAGAACATGGCATATATGTATCACAAGAAAGGTATCTCTTGAATCTTCTAAAGAAGTTTAACATGCAGAATTGCAGAGAGGCATCTACACCATTAGAAGTCAATCATAAACTCAGTAGATATGATGGTGCAGAGTTCAAAGACATGAGGAAGTATCAATCTTTAGTGGGAAGTTTGATTTATGCAACTCTAACAAGGCATGATCTTAGTTATGCAGTTGGTGTTCTTTCTCAATTCATGCATTGTCCAAAGGATCCACATTGGATTGCAGGTCAAAGAGTCCTTAGATATATCAAAGGGACTTTGAAAGAAGGATTGTATTATCCTTTTACATCAGATATAAGATTGAGAGCCTATAGTGATTCAGATTGGGCAGGAAGTCAAGATGACAGAAGGTCTACACATGGCTACATGATATATATTGGAGATAAGCTTGTGAGTTGGTGTTCAAAGAAACAACACACAGTGGCCTTATCATCAACAGAAGCTGAATACAAAGGACTTGTGGAAGCAGCAAAGGAAGTCATATGGATGCAGACATTATCCAAAAGCTTGGGAATTGATCAAGGTATACCCATCATTCATGGAGATAACATGAGTTCATTATATCTTGCATCAAATCCTGTATTTCATGCAAGGACAAAGCACATAGAGATACAGTATCATTTTCTCAGAGAAAAGGTAATGGAGAAAGAGATTGAAGTGGTGTACACTTCTACAAAAGATCAGATTGCAGATATTATGACAAAAAGCTTGGATGGAGTAAAGACAAGTAAGTTCAAGGAGATGGCAGGAATAAAAGAGAAGAAGATTATGTGAAGAAGTCAAAGCATGCTAATTAGTGATTGAGGGGGAGCTGTTGGGGCTTCACTCACTAATTAGGCATAGATATATGAAGATATATGAAGACATATGAAGACATATGATGGAGGAAAGGAGAAGTGAAGAAAAGACCTACAGAAAATCAAGCCTAAGTGAAGGGATAATTTCACTATTGTAAATTAGTGCAAAATTAGAGTCTAGATTTGTATTTGATCTTTAGAACTTACGAGTTCAAGTCTAGAAGAATGTAAACCATAGGTATATAAGTTAATTTGAGTCATAAACATGTATGAGAGAACTCAATTTTGTAATCTGAGTGAGTAGAGAAAAGTCGTGTCTTTTCTGAGAGAGATGGTGAGAGAAAACTTCTGAGTTTGAGAGAGTTTTCCATGGCTGTGAGCAAAATTAGGCCAAGCCATTTTGTACACATCCTCTCTGATAATCAACACATGTTTATGTAGAAGTATTGAGTCTAATTCCTCTTGTACATTGAGTTCTAAGTCATTTCATATGACTGTGTAAGGTAGTTGACAGTTACGACTTTTCTGGCGCAAATTTGACTGATCTTCTGAAGGTCAGATCTCGAAGCATAGTGTAAAGTTTTTGGTAAGTGATAGCTCGTTTGAAAGCTATTATCTTCAACTACATTTGGTCAAAAGATCTTTGAGAAACGGGACGCGTACTCAGAGAAATCAGCTTAAGAGTGGAGGTATGTCAAATCGATGAAGTAAATTTTCAGTTTTCAGACATAGTGTAAAGTTTGGTACAAAATCAGAAGATTGTGAAGTTATTGCTTGAAAGTTTTGCTTGTTATATGTTACTGAACATTAGCAAGAACCTTTCCTAGCAAATGATCAGAAGAATTTGCAAAGATCAAGTTAATACAGGTCAGATTGAAATTTTAAAGAAGAGGCGCAGATTTCTGTGAAGTGAAATTTTGATTTTCACTAAATACAGAGATGAATACTTACAATGTGAGTTTTGCTAAGCTAATGATGGTTATGGAGGTCTTCTAATACCACATTAGTTTGGTTCTTGTGGTGTTTTACACACCAACATTACCCAAGAAAATATTCCTGAACCAAGTGAGAAACAATATCCAGAAACTGATTTTCTAGAATCACAATCTCCAGCCCAATCTGAATCACAATATCCTTGGAGTGTATCACCTGTGGTATACAAAATACCAAAATCCAAGGTTCCTGCAATGTACCTTAGAATTCGCATTCCAGCATTCCAGTGACTCTCCTTAGGTTTGTTGGAAAACCTGCTTAACACTCCAACAGCATAGCAAATGTCTGGTCTAGTGTTGCACAGAAAAATAAGACTTCCAACGAGCTTCCTATACTTCTTAGCATCTACATCAGGCATGTTATCATCCATAGATAGCTTATGATTTACCTCCATAGGTGTGCTAGTTGGTTTGCAGTCCATCATTCCAAATGCCTTGAGAATTTCTTTGGAATATTTTTGTTGTGAGATGAAAATGCCATCCTTCCTTTGCCATACTTCAATTCCCAGACAAAAATGGAGTAGACCTAAGTCTGTCATTTCAAACTCAGTTCCCAAGCTGATCCGAGTTTGATTGATGAGTTCCTGATGATCTCCTGTAATGATCAAATCATCTACATATACAATGACAACAACTAGCTTGCTATCCCTTTTCGTTACATACAAGTTAGCATCAGAAGTACTTCTTTCAAAACCCATATTTTTGAAAAAATGATCAATTCGTTGGTACCAAGCCCGTGGAGCTTGCTTAAGTCCATACAAAGCTTTCTTCAACCTGCAAACTTTATTTTCTGAATTGGGCACCTCAAAACCTGGTGGTTGAGATACATATACCTCCTCCTTGAGGTGACCATTCAAAAATGCAGATTTGACATCCATCTGGAAAATAGGCCAAGACTTTTGTGCAGCTACTGCAAGTACCGTCCGAATAGTTGTCATGCGTGCTGTTGGTGCAAAAGTTTCTTGAACATCAAATCCTTCAATCTGTGAAAAACCCTGTGCAACTAATCGTGCCTTATACTTTTCTAATGTTCCATCAGCTTTATACTTAGCTTTCCAAATCCATTTAGTACCTATTACCTTCTTCTTTGGCGGCAAGTCGACTAGATCCCATGTATCATTTTTGAGTATACTATCATACTCAGACTGCATTGCCGCTCTCCAATCTGGATCATCAATGGCTTCTTCAATGGTGGTAGGTTCCTTTATCGAACCCATGATATCTGCCATTAGAGCCATGTTAACAATGTGTTCTGAGGCTCTTCTTTGCTCCTCTATTCTCTTTGATCTTCGTAATCCATCCGATGATGATTCTGGTGCATCTACATGTGGATTGTGATCATCAAAGAGCTGTTGTGCCCACTTCGGTAGTGGCTTACGCTGTGCAGCTACAATTGGTTGGCTTTTTATTGAGGAAATTTCTCCATCAGATGTTTCCTCCTCCTCAACTTTAACCTGTCTTTTGATAGGCACAAGGTGAGATATTTCTCCGTTTGATGAGATAGTAGATTTACCTTTATCTTCTACTAAGTGTGGTCGTTCATCAAACACCACATCTCGGCTGACAAAAATCTTCCTTGCCTCAGGATCCCATAACCTGTATGCTTTAGACTCTTCACTATATCCTAGGAAGACACACTTTTTGCTTTTTGAATCCAACTTTGATCTTGTTGAATCAGGAATATGTGCATAACAGAAACAACCAAAAATTCTGAAATGCAAAACTGAAGGCTTTTTACCAGAATATGCTTCTTGAGGAGTCATCCCCTTCAGAGCTTTTGTGTAGCTTCGATTGAGGATGTAGACTGCTGTATTGACTGCTTCTGCCCAGAATGAATCAGGCATGTCTTGAGCCTTTAACATACAACGAGCCATTTCAACTACTGTCCTGTTCCTGCGCTCAACAACGCCATTTTGTTGAGGTGTATGAGCTGTGGTAAGTTGCCTTTTCACACCATGCTCCTTATAGTAATTGTTGAATTCTGTTGACAAGAATTCACCTCCTCTATCTGTTCTAAATTTCTTCAGTTTCCTTCCTGATTCACTTTCTACATACTTATGCCACGCTTTAAATTTTTCAAAAGCATCAGCCTTCTCTCGAATGAAATAAACCCACATCTTTCTACTATAATCGTCGACTAACAGCAAGAAGTAGAAAGATCCTCCTAAAGCAGGTGTAGACATTTTACCGCAGAGATCAGCATGTACCAACTCTAGAGGAGCTTGAGATCGATTGCTGGTCTCTCTTGGAAATGCCTTTCGTTGTTGTTTGCCCATCATACAAGCTTCACAAGGTTCCTGCAACTCTGAAAATGCAGGCAAATGAGCAACCATCCCTGTTCGTTGCATCTCCTTCAAAACTGCAAATCCGAGATGCCCAAATCGTTGGTGCCATAACCTGCTTACATCTTTATCTTCTGTAGCAGTTAAAGCACTTAACTCATACAAGTTATCCCGTCGTGTGCCTTTACCTACAACATTACCTGATGAATCCATGATTTCCGCACCACTCTTATTGAAGTGAACTTCGAGTCCACGATCTGTTATTGCAGAAACTGACAACAAATTTCTTTTGAGTGTAGGTACATAGAGAACATCGGATAACTTTTTCTCAACACCTGGAGAAGTGATAAAAGAGATGGTTCCAGTTCCTTCAGCTGGACACTTGGAGTCGTTTCCCACCACTACATTGATGGATTCCCGCAGAGGCACTAGGGAACTATACCAATCCTTTTTACTAGTCATATGGCGAGAAGCTCCACTATCTAAAATCCATGGCTCATCAACACGAGCTTGAGCAGATGAACATACCTCTTCAATAGCTACCCAAAGTTCGAGCTCTGTGTTGTTTGCAGACTCTTTGTTCTTCCATGATGATTTTACAGTCCCATTCCGTTCATCAGCTTGCTTCTTTCTGCAATCCTTGATGGCATGGCCTTTCTTTTCACAATAGAAGCAACTTCCTGTGAACTTTTTCTTCTTTGGCTTCTTCTTTGATCCCTCTGAAGAGCCTTTACCTTTTGCATTTGCTGAGAATGCAGCATCAGTTGTACTTTGCCGATTCTTCAGCCGCATCTCTTCTTCTAAAAGCATGGCACAAAACTCTTCAAATGTAAGAGGAGTTGGCCTTACCTGAGTGTTAAGGGCTCTTACTAATCCATCATACTTTGCTGGAAGAACACGTACAGATCTTCGAGCTAGCTCTTCTGGTGTTATAACAACACCAACTGCAGCCAATTGATCTTGAAGATGCTTTATCCGTTTGATAAAATCTTCAGCCTTTTCAGAATCAGAATGCTTTTCATTTGCCAACTGATTTTCTAAATTCTGTATCCTAGTGTGGTTCTTGGTCTCATATTGTCGAGCCAATATGCCCCAAGCCTCATGTGCTTTAGTAGTATGTTGAACTAAGGTAAGCACAGAATCACATACACTAGTGACAATCGCACATAATGCATCAGCATTCCGCCTCTTCCAAGCTCGTAGAAGATCTGGATCTGGCTGAATCATCAATCTTGAATTTGCTGGATCTTCAACTGGTATAGGCTCTGGATCCAATCCCATCGGTCCCATGACAGTGTCAAGTAATTCATAGGAGTCCAAAATTGCAGAAATTTTGAACTTCCAGAGTGTATAGTTGGTTCCATCCAGCTTCCCTTCAGTGAATGCAGGTGGACGAATTCGAATAGGTGCAGCATTAACATTAGGTGAAGCACCAAGACTAGTGTTCGAAGATGAAGCCATCATGTAATCACTCGAATAATCTACTGATATTCTAGTCTGCTAGTAGGCTAAAATAATGATACTTCTCAAGCTATTCGAACCTTACAGCTCTGATACCATGTAAGACAATAGTTACACAATATAACACAGGAGCAATAGCAGAGAAGATAACAGATATAGGAGAATCTCAACAATTTTCTACTAGCAGCAAGTACAAAGATGATGGCGTTGTCCACCTGTGCGCTCTCAAGGTAGAGCTTAAATGGTGATCTAGACAACTCTAGATAGGGAGATACAAGGTAGAGGTATGCTGGCTCAACTCAATGTCTTAGGTAGTGCAGAAGTCATGTATATATAGGATCATGGGTGGCCTGCCATGGACGGCTATACATGGGGCGGTAGGGCGTGGGCGGCCACCGCCCGCGTAATTGCCATACACGACTTAGACTGGTTGAACCGACCTAACAAATATAAATGATTTCTGACTCCGACAGGGAATATTCCATGGAATATTCCCTTTACCGTCGCGCCGGGGGCGCTGCCCCCGGACCCCCACCAGGGGGCCCGCTGGCCCCCTGGGACCCCCCAGCCAGGGGGCCCGCTGGCCCCCTTGGACCCCCCAGCCGGGGCTGCTCACCGCTGCCCCGGACCCCACAATTGGGGACCCTGGTAACTCCCTTTCCTTATAATATCTTACATGGTCCAATATGACCTTCATCCAACATTCAAGTTGGGATTCCCATCAATTGGGTAATGCACGCTTGGCTTCTCCTCATAAAGGGGGCCTTACAAAATGTGCATACAATCATGAGGGGTAGACATTGATCATACTCTAACACAACCTCTAGAGCATTCAACTTATCCAAAGCTGAAATTGAAGAAGAGAGCATGTTAGAAGCATGAGATGACTATATTCCTTTAGCTGCATGATAGAGCATTTCATTTCAACTCCTGACATCGTCAATGAGCTCAAAACCTTCCATTGCATATGTGAACACCTCAATCTATGCTCCTTGATAAGAAGCAGCATTCGCTTGCATTGTTGTTACGTGCAAAAAGAGAGAAAAATAGGGATCGAGCACGGATTTGTCAGATGTTCATCTTGTCACTTGCACTTGCAATTTTGGCTTCACATTTTAAATTATATGATATCAATCATGATGCAAGTTGTTCTAAGTCCATTGCATTCGACCCAGTAGATGTGTGTGCATTTATCAATTTGATGAAGATTTTGCTAAGTCCATTGCATTTCGTCAAGCATCTGATCGTGCATTTATCAAATTTGAGTTTTAAATTTACCTACATTATTCTACACTTAAGTCCCATTGCAACCATTCAAAACTCATCACTTATTTTTTCAAAAGAGAGATCAAAAGAATCCAAGTGATGAGTGATGTTTCCTTTTCTCTTATCGTCTGCAAAGGTGTGAACTCTAACTTTGGCATGACCATCACTTGGTTTTTTGGGCACATTTCTTTGACACAAGGTATTAAATCCTTCATAAAGAGGATCTTTGTTTATTTCTCCTAAAAGTATTTGGCACCATTATTTTGTTCACTTTGGCATTGTGTGCATACAAAACCAAGAAATTATTTTGTATATCTCGAAGAGTGTTCTAACCCTCAAGTTAAGCTCACATTGTAAATCCATCAGTACAAGGGTTACTTTGCAATTTTGCAAAGGTTTTTAACCCTTTCCTTCAAGGACAAGGACACTATTAGGTCCTACCTCTATAAAAACCTATTGTATGAGGTATTTGAAGGAATAGAATGAGAGCTTAATAAGGAAAGCGATCTAGGAGCCTGGAATGTAAAGGATAAGTAAGCCTTAGGCCAATTACTTCTAGCTTGTGATGAGTTAACGAAAGGCCATATTACCTCTTCTAAAACCTTCTTTGAGGCTTGGAAGATTGTTCAAGACCTCTATGAAGAAAAAAATCCCTCAAAACTTTACACCCTAGAGGAAAAATTTCATAACTTGTCCATTAGGTCCCACAAATTTCCAAAGTTAATAGCCAATTTGAAGCTTATAAATGCAAGTTAGCACTTTGTGCACAAAAGATTTCAAGTGAGGGCATGGCCAAAAGGTTGCCCAACAAGGCTTCTAGGTCTTATGCTACTTTTATGACCACTCTCTACAACAAAGGTCAAGAACTCACTTCGAAAGAAGTTAGAAGACTTTTGCTTCTTCATGACTCTAGGCAAAAGACCCAAGCTACCCAAGGAACAAGTATGAAGGCCAAAGCTACCTTCCACAAGACTAAAGGTAAAAAAGGTGATCAATAGTCTAAGGAAAAGGCAAGAAGTAAGTTCATGTGCAATTTTTGTTGCAAGGCTCGACACATCCAAAAGTATTGCTTCAAGACAAAGAACAAGGATGAATCTAATTCTACTCCAAAGACAGAACATCACTGTTACTGCACAAGTGAAGATCTCTTTCTCACAAGTGAACACAAGGCACTTGTCACATCCACTCCTAGAAAAGAATTGATTTTTTTATAGTGGGGCTTCATCACACATGTGCCATGACAAAGATGATTTTTATGAATTTCAAGAGCACAAAGGTAAAGTTTATCTTGGAGATAACAAGTGCACTAAAATTGAAGGAAGAGGTAAAGATCATGTTACTTACTCTAAAGGTGAGATCAAGTCACTCAAAGATGTTCTTTATGTACGAAGCCTTTGTAAGAACCTTCTCCTAGTGAGGTCCATTACAAAGTGCAACATGATGGTGCAATTCGATCACAACAAAGTCCAAGTCATCAACCGCAAATCCAATGAAGACATAGCTCAAGGATTCGAAGACAAAGGTCTTTGAAAGCTTTCAATTTTTATGGCCAACGATTCAAGTCTTAGCTTGTGGCATTGCAGATTTTGTACATAAGAATTTCACTAGTCATTGTAAAGGAGTTCCATTTTGGCTCATAAGAATATGCTGCTCTTTTTGGAGGCTATGTGCTTATGTCTTTTTAGGATCATGGATTTGCTTCTTCTTCCCTGTTCATCTATGCTTTTGAACTTCTTCAAGTGTGGCTTGCATGTCTACATGTGTCATTGATGTTGAGTGTTTTTCTTCAATCTTGCATGTGGATTCATGCCATGCTTGATGTTCAAGCTCCATTATGTATGTGTTGCTTCTGCCCACATTTGGGTCTTATGATATAGCTCATCAGCTCGATAATGTAAGTGCATGCAATGCTATAATGACTACCTATTTTGGCACTATTGTTAGGGACATTCTTTTATCGCTTACATGATGGTTTGATGTGGAAAAGGTGGTTGATTCATGAGTTTTTCATAGATTTTAGCATGTTTTCATTTCATTATTCTCTTGTAAACAATAGTGCTTTGCAAGATTGGACAAAACTTGTTGAAATGCTCTACTTTTCATGTGATGTAGATTTCCTTTTAGGTGATTAATCTATGGTGAGTCTTCAAGTTACGAGTAGAATAGTATTTTTTTTAGTTTCCTAGGTTTATTTCTTCCAATAAGTTTGTTGCTTTTTCTCTAAACATGTGTGAATAAGCTTATTTTTGGGTTCTTCTACAAGCTTCAAGGAGGTTTTTGGCTCATCATCATAATCAACAAGCATAGAACTATTGTTTTTGCTCTTCTTTTGACTTATTTTTGTGTGGTGATACTGCTTGTCCTTGAGCCGTACATCACACTACCTGATCACCCGGCTGCTAGTTATGAAGGGGCTTCTTCCAATTCAATTGGGAAGGTGAAGACACCCTACATCAAGGCTATCAGAGAACGTTTTCAAAGATAGATGATGCCATAGAGAGTGTGAAGGATAGTCCACAAGATTCATATGGACATGGAAAATGTTGGAAAGAATCCCGATAAGAGATTCTCTGGCCTTTGCACATGATGATGTTGACGCAGTTGGGGAGATTATGGAGGTTTCACTAAGTCACTGACTTTTAAGGAGACAATTATTCCTACCAATGTCGCCAAACTTATGCAAGTTTTAGACATACTGCATAATAGTAGTGCCCTTAAGTTGTGAAAAAATGCATTTTTGATGCCTGTGTAAATGGGTTGTATTCAAATTTTTTATGATCAATAAACTTAGGAATCCCTCCATTTCATTCAATTATTGGGGATGCACCACCTACAAAAGATGTTGACACTAATGATGATGTCGTTCTAGATGGTTTAGCATGAAGACCGCATGTAGCTCTAGCTATTGGTGAAGGTAGTGCAGCAATGACTCCGCCTATAGGATTTGATGAACTACTAGAGGATCTTGATGGAAAACTTCCTTGATCATTTGATGATACGGACCCTCATACTATTAGCCTTTATGTGGGGATTCTAGCCTTTAGATAGATGAAAATTTCCTTTCACAAGCTTTTGGAAGATTCGGTCCAATAGAAAGTGTAAACGTTATGTGGCCAAGACCTGATGAGGGGTAGACAATTGATTTTCCTTCTACTTCATGGATGATTTTGGAGAAAGCTCTCTTCAAAAAGATAAGATGGTTATAGCCACTAGTGAAGGTAGTATTTAAATAACAAACAAATTGGACATGTGTAGTAAGAAGCAATAAAAAATGGAGCCAACTAGATGGTCACAAGATTGGAAGCAAGATAAGTGTGTGCATCTTGCATCAAAGGTTCAGAGCTTGACATACTTCCACCTGCCTTTCTAAAAACGATCATACAAACATTATGTGAAGGGGCATTAGGACACCAAGTTATGAAGAAGGTACAAAAAATTTACCTTCTACCACGTTTGCATGCCACAAATGTAGGACAAAGATGGATTGGTTCCACCCATAGTAGAGTGGAGAAGGTGAGAAAAAAAAAACTAATTATGCTGCTGAAGGAGTATATTGAAGGTGGGGACAAAGGCAAGGCTTGCAGGTGTATTAGAGAGCTGAATTTTCCATTTTATTATCACGATTTGGTAAAAAGATCTCTACATTTAGCAACGGAAAGGAAAAACTATGAGTACCTTATTATTTCTCTTTTCAAAGAGGATGGTGATATGAGGCTAATGACATTAAGCCAGATGGCTAAGGTTTTTACATGCCTGTCAGATGTTATTGATGGCTTGTCCCTAGAATGCCTCAAGAAAAACACATGTTTTATGTTGAGATAATGGGGGTGAGTATACCTCACATGAATTGAGCCTTTTTTGTCACTCTAGAGGAATTTGTAGAGAGTTTACAACTCCTTATACCTAGTACAAAATGATGTAGCTGAAAGGATTTATAAAACTATTCAAGATAGAGTAGTTTCTATTCTACATCATGCAAACCTTTCACAAGGGTTTTTGGCACAAAGTTCAAGATCTTTGTAGATCATCAGACATTATTATACCTTTTCAATAACCTTTGTGCCAAGGCATATTAGTAAGCTGGTTGTTTCTACTTATGGAGTACAACTTTGAGATGGTAGTCAAAAAAAGCATACACAACCGATCATTTTTCAAGGATCAAAAGCATTAAACTTAATGAAGTAATTAATGATAACTTACTACACATATTTTTTTAATCTTGAATTGGCACGAAAATCTTTTAATCTAGTAGTTTGTGTCTTATATGTTGGACTAGTCCACCCTTATTTGCAATTCACCAAAGAGGAAGTAATGATTGCAATGAACTTACACATCAATGCTAGTTGCATAAGTCATTAACATGCCAATGGGATACTTTCTTGCTTCGTGCTACAAGATGAGTGTTTGAGGCTAATGGTGAGGGATCATGAGGATTCCTTTGTTAAGCATCTTCCACAATCAAGGACCTTCTAGAACATGCAAAGAAATGGAATCTAGTGGCCATACATGTAAAGGATAGTACATGAATATGTAAGTGAGTTTTCCACCTTCCAATTCATAGCCACAATGGAGCATAAACACTTATCCTATGGATATGACCATAGCAAAACAAAGAGAATTACAAGATGATATCCACGACTATGATCTTATTGAAAATATGTTATGTAATGAAGGAACAGATAACTTCATATGCCTGTGTTCATGAAGATAAGTATTTGCCACTATTGGAGGCCACACAATCAGGTGTTGTAGGCAGGCATTTCTTTGTAGACTAGACATTTCAAATGATATTATTTACTAGTATGTGGTTGTAATAAAGTGATGGGTAAGAGGTTATTGAACCAAACCCTTTTTAACAAGGAGATGGTTGAACTACACCCTAAGAGGGATGATTAGGAAGTAATCGTCAACCATGGCTTTTTGAGCAAGTTGTTAGCCCACCATACTCCTAGTTGGTAGGTCATGAGTTCAAATCTCCTTAGATACAATATTGGTATTAGAACCTAAGAAGTAGGCTTGGGCAAGGTAGGTGGATTCCAAAAATGTAATGGGCTCAAGAAGGCCTCTTAAAAAGGAGCTTGGGCACTCTATCATGTAAAAGGGTGCTAAGAAAGAAGGCAACGATTTGATAATTTAACCCGATAGTGATTGGAGTGTATCTCTCAAATTGTAGGTCAGATTGATGTATGTAGGGTACCATTGGAAAGTTCTCAAGATGAACTTTCTAAATCTAGTGGGGTATTTTGAAACTATGAAGCCCTTGGACACCCTGAGTGGCGTTTGATTGAGAGTTCAAGATATCAAACATGGGTGAAAATAAAGTTCAAGATAATAAGATTGAGAATAGGGTTCAAGATACCAAGGTTGTGAATAAGGTTCCAAAAACTATGGCAGGTTGATGACATCATTTCAAGGGTAACTTGGGAGCTTACGAGCTGATCATTGAGGCTAGAGGAATACAAGAGCATATCATTGAGTACAATGCTCAAGCAAGGGAGGAAGAATGTAATAAAGTGATATGTAGACGATGGTGAACCACACCCTTGAAAGGCAAGAGATGGTTGAACTATACCCTAAAAGGGAGGATTAGGAAGTAATCCTCAGCCATGGCTTTTCGGGAAAGTCGTTAGCCCATCACACTCCCATTCATATATCATGAGTTTAAATCTCCTTAAATACAATAGTGGTGGCCTCCATTGATACTTAAACATTTATGAGTATATGTGATACATCCTAAAGAGCCAAGTGTAGCTCAGTGATGAGTAGCACCTCCTTTAATGTCAATCCGGGAAGACGTGAGGATGGTATGAAGACCTCGAGCAAGTGGAGGCACAAGTGCGTGAGTGAGAAGCACACAAACATGCACACACATACACACACACGCGCACACACGGCAAAACAAAGAGTGAGAAGCAATGGAGTTCTTAGATTACTTTCAGAAAGCTCTTACAAGTTCATTTCAATTACAATCTAACCCCAAAAATGAGCTCTCTAGCTCCTTTTATAGTTTTTGACTAGCTTTGGCCCTATCCAGACCTAGTGTCCGGCCTAGTTAAAAATTAGGTTCTAGGGCTCTTTTGAGGGCTCAAACGAGATCTAAAAAATATGAAAATTGATATGTAGGCACTTATAAGGCTCCTCAAGCTCAAGGACTCCTTGGCTTGCACAAAATGGAGCTACAAAAATACGAAATGGTATTTACAATGGTTTTTAGTGATTAAAATCACTATTTGTGTAGGGATTTTCTCTGTTGATTTGTCGTACACATCTTTGAGCTCCCTACTTGCTCTTTCTTCTTGTGTGCTCCACTCCTTGATGTCTGAAAAATTTAGATGGCCTACTTGCCAGATCTTCTTTGGCTACTGTGTCTGCTTGTGCTATCTCTTCGTTCCGACCCTCTTTGTCTTGTGGCTCCTTCGGTTCCCTGACTGCTGCCAACACCCCCCCCCCCACTCTCGCGTCTGTCGCCCCTGACAGACCCTTGTCTAGATGCTCGTTGAACGTAATATTGGACAACGTCGGACGCGAGGTGATGTTCTTCTAATCTGAGCCCCCGTGCTAGATCTGTTAATAATGCATCCCAATTCACTGGGCCTGGTATGTCCGGATGTGGCACCCGCAGCTATTCTGAATGAATAGTTCTCTCCACAGCGAATAGGTGGAGGAGATGTGAGGGCCTGGGTACAAATATTTCTGAGTGATATTCCCAGAATCCCGTTATGAACATCTCCTCGAAAGTCTGTTTGAATCAAGCTGGGAGGTACTTTATTCTGGCGTGCCAAGCATATATTACCTCTATGGATGGGGTTGTGCTCATGTCGTATACCAGATCTTGGTTTCCTGTAAGAAATCCGACACCTGAGAAGTGGGGGTCTTTAATATTCTTGAACGTCCTGAAGGTGATTAGCATTAGTTCAAAGATTTTCATACACATTTGTGCCATCACATCGGGGGTGTTCCGTAATCGAGTGCTCCAGTGTCGGATGGTAGAAATCATGTAATTTACAGTGGGAGGGCCTTGTGGTGGTGCTAGATAAACATAATTTAACCACTTTGCGCAACCTTTGACATTCTTGACTGCCATTGCAAACTCTGGCCAAGTGCACCGTCGGAATACTGGAACATAACAAGGATTGTATTTAATAAAAAGGGGCATGTTAGTCCAGGTACGAACCATTTCCGGGTACGTTTCAAGAAGACGGATTCTCCAAGTTGGTTGATAAATGGAGCCTTTCTTTGCACTTTCTGGGATATCCTCTCGCCCAAATTGTGTGGCAAAAGTTGGAGGTTTGCCACAACTGCGTTGAATCTCTGCATTGTAATCCGCAAGGAGCACACAATATGGCACATATTGATCATCGTTGGTGCCGATCCATCTATGATGAGACATGCTTCGAAAGTATTCAGACTTAATGATGATGTCTTCTAATTTTGCCATAGATTGGATTTGAATGGCCACTCTGTCTTCATGGGTTGTTGCTGTCTTCTCGAGTGTTTGGAGCCATTCAGGTACTTCAACTTCTAATGTGTCCAGTCCTTCTGAGGTCTGTGCACCACCTGGCATCGGCATAGGAACGTATGGTTCCTCATAGGTTTCATCCACCTCAATGGGTACTAAATCCTCCAGTTCGGGTTCCACAACTGGGGAGGGCTGCCTTTCATATTCTAATAACTTTTTCTGGAGTTCTGCCACCTGCTCTGTCAATGCCTTTACTTCCTCTGAAGTCGAGGCCGTTCCTAATGCCTCGGTTGGAGCCTCCTTTTCCCTGAGCTGGCTACGTAGCTCATCTCGTTGCCTTTCCAAATCATCATGTGCGTCTAATAAATCCGCATAACTTTCCAAGATGGTTTTCATTGTTTCTATGGGAACCGCTTTGAACTGTTCTGGATCGATCTCATGGGGGGAACCTTCCATGGTTGCTTCCAAGTTTTCTTCATTTTGTTTCTGCAACCGTTTATTTTCTTCAAGTGCTGTAGCCATATGCTTTCGAAGTAGAGTTAAATTACGCCAGACTCTCAGGTTATCCGTTTGGTACACCTCCAGCAAGGCTTCGAGTTGTTTGACACTTGTTTCTCCTGATGGTTGGGGTGTCTCTAGGAGTGTTTGATGGGCTTGCTCGAGAGTTGTGTAGCGCTGGTTGAGTTCTGCATTTTCTTCTGCTAGCGTTGTGAGTTGCCTCTGTAGGTTCTGATGATTTGTTGTCAACTGTTGATGGCGGCCTTCAAGATCCCTGTACTCACGCTGAAGTTGATATACACAATGATGTAATGACACAAATATACTATTTACATTGAAGGATGCAGGTAAAGATGAAGATGCATGGGGAATGGGGAAGGGAAAGGGAGTTGTGGATGCGGTGGAGTCAAGCGGTGAAGTAGGTGGAGGGGGTATGGGAGATTGAGGTTGTGTGGGAGGTGGGGGTGGTACTGTGGCGGATGATGTTTCCATTGTGTCATGTGTATGTGTGACTGTAAAGATGGGGACAGTGGGTGCGGTGGAAGTGATATTTGTGAAGAGTGTCGTGAAGGTGGGCATGGAAACTCCTCCAAATTGGATACCGGGACAGAGAGGAATTCCCATGACAACTGTGGTAGTGGTAGAAAAGGGCGTGGTCGTGCTGGCTGGTGAGGTGAATTGTGTAGCGAGAGGTGATGTGGGTGGGGAGAGTGGTTCCTCATGATGTTCTTCCGTTTGCGTGTTGCCTTCCGGTTCTGATACGTTGATGTGTATTTGTTTTCCAGATCGCCTAGGGCGGGCAGGCACTCGTTTCTCAAATCGATTAATGTATGTCATGGCCTCATGTATGGCCTCATCCAAGCCAACTGCCTCTGCGTGCAGGTTCATGGATTCGATAAACATCTCGTCCACACCTTCCTCAGCTAATAGTTGGCTCATGAGCACCTTGCCTGATTCAAGTGACATTTTGTGTTGTTCCTGAACTCGCTTCATGGTTTGGTACAATCTTTTTATTTGTGCCGAATATGCTGGGGCACTTGCTAGCTCTAAGAGTTCATCATATTCTTGATATTGTTCTTCGTCGGCTTCTTCTTCTTCTCCTCCTGCCTCCTGTTCATCTCCTTCGACGTCTACGACGACTGGTTGTGTCGGGGCTGGTGTTGTTGTGGTGGGATGTGGTTCCTGGGCCTGGTCTGCTTCTGTTTCAAGATTAGATTCGTATATCAGCCTGGCAACTTCTTCATCTGTGAGGTCATTGAGAGTAAATCCCTGTGGAAACTCCAAATCTGATGGAATGGGGGGAAACACCAGGTTGGGTCCTTCTGTACTTGGTCTGGGAAGGCGAATGGTGAATGGCCGAACACGCCTCGTTTGAGGGGGAGTTACTTCAGGTGTGGTAGTGGCTCCCCTTGGTTGAGCACATGGTAGTTGGACGCCCCCTCTCATTTTCTTCGATAGAGGACCCGCTGTTGATAGTCGCCTTTGGAATTCTTGGACTCTGGACCACACTAATGCTCTTTGAATGGGCACGTCATATGCTAGGCACCTGTAAATTATTCTTGTTAGGGCACAACATCCATGAAGTACATTTTTCTGCTTCTTATTCCAGTGCTGATGGGCTAGGTGTATCTGGTCGATGACCCAGTGCGGTATGTTGAGGGTGAGGTTTTCTGTTTCGGCCAAGTATAAGCTGAACCAAATTTTCTTAGGGGCCATAGTGAACCGTTCCTGTGCGGGAAAAGCAAAATGTTGCATAACAGTTCGTAAGTGGAGAGCAATGGTAGGCGTCATTGCCACCATGTCCTTCAATTTATTGAGATCCTTATGCTTCATCCATCCCGGGACCATTGTTTCTTTCTCGGTGGGAATGTGCATACCTTGCATGTTCAATGCCTCCCGTACCAGATTGAGGGTCAGTTTGAATCTCTTGAGTTCGTGTCCTGGCAACAATGATGGCAGTACAAAAGTACTATCGCCTCCCTTGGCCCTGCTAGGAGTTATGGTGCTTATGAAATAGGAGCAGCGTAGAAAATCAGGTTTAGGCAAGTGGGCCCTGAAATATCTATCCAGGCCTGCCTTGGTCCAAACTGATCGCATTACCTCTGCATTCTAATAGTTCTCAAATTTCCGAGTGAAAAAGTGGTAGCGTCCCCATTTGCCATTGAATTCAATTTCTGCTTCCCAGAAGTAGGTGCCGTCACCCAATGGCCCTGCTACATCACTGAACCAATGAGCATGTTTCCCTACTTGAGAAGTGTGTCCTTGAGGGGGGTCCTGGATAGGAAGGACATGCACCGCTTGAAGTTCTTGAGGCCTTTCCGTGAGTGGCTGTTCCAGAAGAATGGTTTCGATGTCCACAATCTGAGCGCTGGACCCTGCCTGGGAACTGGTGCCTCCAGCTTCTGCCATAGTTATTGCGTGCTACTAGTTCTGTCGAGAATATAGAGCATGCGTTAATATTGTAATGGACAAGATAGAACACGTTTTGCCCCCGTTACAATATTATCGTGAGGTGAGTAATGGGTTAGTGGTTAGTGAGTGCACGATGACAGTGTGTGTAGTTAATGCCTGGATAGTCCTAGGAGCTAGATGGAAAGATGCAGTGTCTGACTAATGCAGTTAGTAAGTGGAGATGAATTCACAAATTGGGGTCGGGGGGTTTATTACAAGTCTTAGGTTGCCAAATGCAATGGATAGGTTTTGATTTTGACTTTATGGAGGCTCTGGGAAGTGTGATAGGGTATTTACTTGAAAAATGGGACTTTTTAGGAACCCATTTACAAGTGATTCTACTTGTGTTCATGGAAGAATACGTGTTAGTGCGTGATGTGTAAGACTGGGCCTCGGAGGTTCTCGTGAGTGAAACATGTTGTACAGGGTTTGGCCTTGGTGTAGCTATTTGAGCCCGCAAGCAAGCCTTAGGTACCCAGATTTGTCGTGATTGTGGGCTGGACTTCATTGACTTCTTGGGTACCCAAATAGACTTTACTTTCGCAGAGGAACTGATGAAAGGCTTCTTATTAGTATCGTGCTGTTGATTACTAATAAGAGGTTTTGGCCGTGGTGTTGGCCTGGTCGGAACAGGGTGTTCTCCTTTTCGCCTCCATACTTGTTTCATCGGCTGAAACAATCTGCTTTGCTCCTTTTTTGGGCGTCTAGTACAGGTAGTGTTCTGCTTCTTCTGTATTTGGTTTGCCGTTGCCTGCTGCATCCTTCTGGCCTTTGGAAAAGAAGGGAGTTCCATCCTCTCCCTAGCTCGGTTGTTGAGACAATCTCTTTTCTGCATCATACATTTTTGGACAAGAATAGCATTGTCAACTTCATGTGCACCCCTGGAAGGACCAGGAGTTTGTGCCTTGCCTAGTTCCTTGAGTGCCTCATTTTCCAATTCAACTGTAATTCGGCTATGATCTACCCATACCTGAAGAAGTCCACTTCTTAGGTTGAGGTTGACTGCATGATCATAGATCCAGTCCTGACCCAAGACAAGAGGCACAATGAGGTCCTCATCTTGACACACTAGTACTTTGACTGTCATCACTTCGTCTTGAATGGAGATGGGAAGATCCACCTCGCCCATGCAAGGGGTTTCCACACCTCCCAATCCTATGAGATATGCTTCTATAGGATCGACAATTACTTTCAATTCTTGACAGTAAGATAACTTGACAGCACTAGTGGCTGCACCTGAGTCAATCAAGGCTCTTACAGTCCTTGCTCCCTTTCCTTGTCCTATCTCTAAGGTTATAAAAGGACGTCGATCAATTATCCTTTGAGAGCTGATACCTGAAACTTCACACATAGCCACATGATATCCTTGGTCTGCATATGCATCTGGCCTAGGTTGCTCTCTACCTTGTCTTCTTAATTTCATTCTCCGTATGCGCTCTAAGGCTTCTGCTTGAGCTTCTTCTCGAATTCGCTTTTCTTCTTCTTTGCGTTTCTTAGCAGTATTGAGTCGACTTAGCATTTCCTCTGTGAGAGGTTCCTGATACAACTTGACCCTGCACCTGCTTATGTAGCTTGGGAGAACGTCACCTTCTAATGTGGCTAGTTGCACTGCTCCACTTGTTGAGATTCTGTTTATAATCATGGGTCCATAGCCTCTCTTCTCCAGTTTTCTCGCATGTTGCTTCAATGTGTAGACTAAAACTAAGTCGCTTGCCTTCAAACCTTTATCCTTAACGTGGGCATCAAAGTATGCCTTCTGTCGTTTCTTAGCTGCATATATCCCTGCAGCCGCCCTCAGTCTTGTTTCTCCTAATCGTTCAAGGTCAAAAAGTCTAGAAGAGAGTTCATGACCCGTCCATTCATGCTCTTGTGCTATTTTCAGTGTAGGTATTAAGAAGTCCAACAGTAGCACTGCATTTTGTCCAAACACCATCTGAAAGGGGGTGGCTTGGAGTACCGTTTTGTAGGCGACTCGGCATGCCCAAACAGCATGGTGTAGCTGTTTGTCCCAATCAGAGCGTTTATTGTTCACTAATTTTGTCAACACATTGCACAGAATCTTGTTGGTGCTCTCAGCCTGGCCATTTGCTTGAGGGTGATAGGGGGCAGACTTCTTATGCACTACCAAGAATTCTTGGAGCAGATTTTCAATAACTTCATTCAAGAAGTGAGTGCCTTTATCACTAACTAGCTCTATAGGTAGCCCGTATCTTGTGAATACATTCTCAAATAAGAACTTAGCAGTAGTCTGAGCATCGTTCTTTGTTGTGGCTTTTACCTCTACCCACTTGGTTAGATAGTCCGTGGCAACGATGATATACTCAGCATGGGAACCCTTAGCTGGGGGATTAATAGGACCTACAAAGTCTATTCCCCACTTAGAGAATGCACGTCCGCCCATCATGGGCTTAAGTGGCATCTCATCTTTGCGTATAGGATACTGGGTTCGCTGACAAATCTCACACCTCTTCACATAGGTATGTGCATCCATGTGAAGGGTCGGCCACCAGAATCCCACAAATAGTATGGCTTTGATCACCCGATCTGGTCCAAAGTGTCCTCCTACTACACCTTGGTGAGCAGTTTCCAAGATCTTGAGATATTCACTTTCATGGACACAAAGTCTCAGGTAACCATCTTTACCACGTTTGTATAGATTATCACCAATGAGTGAATAATCCTGGGCTTCTTGTTCTAAACTTCTTTTCCTAGCCAGAGTCATGTCTGGAGGGAATGTATTCATCCTCAGGAAGGATACTAGTGGTTCACTCCAATCCGGCACTATGGTCACTTGATATAGGGTGGCATGTTCCACGGGTGGTTTAGTGCAGCAGATTGGGCATTCCTTGCACAACTTCTGGACATCAGCTTCCATAGTCGGCCAATGCACTCCTAGTCTCCTTAGTGTCTGTAGGGTTCGTTGTTTTGAGTAGTGTTGCTCTAATGCACCTACATGTGCTAGTTGCAACCATTTAGCGTACTCATCCTCTTCCACACAACAGGCCAAGATCCCTTGATCTGTGTGCTTGTACATACTTCCTGCCATGATGTGATACTTTTGGGCTTTTACTACCTCTCTATCCTGTGTGTTTATTACTGGGTGGTTAGGTCCGTATGTCAATACTAGCACTAATGGCTTAGCCCACTGCGGTACCACTTCCAAATTAAACAAGTAAGCATCAGGAAGGTCATCTGACACTCCTTGTGGAGCTTCTCCAGATGTGAGCCTAGAGAGATGGTCTGCTCTCAAATGAGTCCTCCCTTTTCTCACCACTACCTCAAAGTCATATTCCATTAGTAAGAGAAACCATCTTACTAATCTTCCTGTATTGCATGGCTTGTTTACGAGGTATAGCAATGCCTGGTGGTCAGTAAAAAATTTAAACTTGTTTGCAAGCAAATAGTGTCTAAATTTTTTAACTGCATATACCATGCCTAAGCCTTCTCTCTTAGTAGTGGTGTAATTTCGTTCAGCTGCATTCAATTGTCTACTGGCATAGGCAATTGGAAGATCCATATTACCTTCACTAGTAGGTTGAGCGAGTACACACCCAATAGCATAATTGGATGCATCCACGTGAACATGGAATGGCTTATTCCAATCTGGTGTGGTTAAGATCGGTGCTGAACATAATCTTCGTTTAAGCTCCTGGAAGGAATTCTCACACTCATCAGTCCACTCAAAGTTAGTCAGAAGTCCATACATGGGCTTTGCAATGACAGCATACATGTGAATGAACCGGCGGTAGTAACCACAATGCCCCATGAAAGCCTGCACTTCCTTGACATTCTTTGGCCTAGGTAACTCGGCTATGGCTCTCACTTTCTCTTCATCAGTGGATATGCCATTCTTTGACACTATGTGTCCTAGAATTTTGCCTTGCCTGACCATAAAAACACACTTTTCTGGGTTCAGGCAGACTTGATATTCTCTACATTTGTCAAAGATTTGTTTGAGTTCAGGAATATGGGTTTGTCTAATGTTGGAATGAGCACAAAGATCATCAACATAGACTTCTAAGTTCTTCCTCAGGAACTCTTTAAATACATGGCACATCAGCCTTTGGAAGGTTGCTGGTGCATTGGTAAGCCCAAATGGCATTACCCAAAAGGCAAATATACCCCACTCTATGGCAAAAGCTGTCTTATGCTGGTCCTTTGGAGCTATGGCTACCTGATTGTAGCCCGAAAATCCATCAAGGAAACTGTACACTTCCTTGCCTGCTACTCTTTCTAAGAGATGCTCTGTGATAGGGAGCGGATAGTTATCTCGAATTGTGGCTGCATTGACCTTCTTTAAGTTAATGCATACACGTAATTTACCATTCTTTTTGGGCACCACTACAATGGGGGATACCCATTCAGTGTGCTCAATTTCATAGATAAATCCAGCTTCAACCAGTCTATCTATCTCCTCTTTGATCTTGGCAGCGTAATTATCATTGTACGTATATGGCTTTTGCTTAGAGGGTTTGGCATCTGAGGTCATGGGAATAGTGTGTGAGCAGATGTCTGGATCAACACCCTTCAAATCCTTGTAACTCCAAGCGAATACATCTCTGTATTCTCTCAGCAAGGCTATTAACGCATGCTCTTCTTCCTCTGTTAGGTCATGGCCTATGTAAGTGTATCTCTCTTCTCCTTCTTCCATGGCTACCACAATTTTCTTTGTGGTTTCTTTGTTATCATAGGCCTCTCCGGATTGTGCCTCTCGTTTAGGCATTCTGATCATGACTCTCCTGTCATCTATCTCATACTTCTTAAAATTTTCTGGGACCTCAAACAAAGATTCCTCCTCTTCTTGTGTGACTTCTTTCTTCTTCCTTTTCTTTCCTTCTTCCTTAGGGGTTACATGTGTGGCTAGCCTTATGTCTTTTGTAAGCTCTCCGTGCCTCTGGGGTTGAAATTCTACTTCATAGAAGTATTCTTCATCTGATGCAAAAGGTGGGTCCATAATGATTGACTCTAGATCGGAGTCACTTGCATCCTCAAATGCATCAGGGCTAGGTTCGCACTCTTCTAACACCGCCTCTCCCATGATTGGCTCTATGGAGAAGACTGAAATGTCATAGCCATCTTCATCGCAGTGAGGTGTCCATTGTTCTTCATTGATGGCTACATCCATTGTTGCTAGGATTTCTGCCCAGCCGTGGGGTTCAAATTCTTCGTCAGGAAAAACTACAGGCGCATAGGCTGGGTCTTGAATTGATCTATGTGTTTCTTTTGCACCTATCTCTCTGGCTTCTTCTCTCTTCTCTTCTTCTACTACTACTTTGCACATCCATAAGTGGGTGTCTTCATGCATCCATGAGGATCCTGATCCTATGGAATGCACAGATTCCGTATCATCTTTGGCTCTATGGATAGGATTCCATTGGATAGGAGGGACATCCCTATGAGAGTAATCTTTGAGATTCACTTTGGTCGTAACACCTAAGTGTTGCAAGTACAAAGAATTGGTTCCCCAATCCTATACCACTTGCAACTGTCGCATAAAAGGTCATCCCAAGATCATTTCATAGGCATGGTTCTTGCTAAAATCACATATAGCAAATGTATGCTCAAACTCAACACCACAGGTGGTGAGAGTTATTCCTTCCAGTAATCCTAAAGGTCTCTCTATGTGACCATCGGCCATTTGCGATTTCATCCTCGTGGGCCTGAGTGTTGGTTTGCCCCAACGCTTCCATAGGGAAGTGGTGGCAATTGCAACTCCCGCACCTGAGTCCAAAATTGCCTTGGTGGTGTCCTCCTGGTAGGTAATGGGAAGATAGGTGTTACCTTCTTCACCTTCACACATATCTCCTATCTTATCCAAGGGTATTTCTGGCACTCTTCTCTGGGATCCTACCTGGGAACGAGGTTTTGCTATCTCTGGTACTTGTTTGGCTACATGTTTCCATAATTCAGGCCTAACCTTGAGTAGCTCATCTAACTTGAGATTGCACTGCACTTTAGTGTTTTTCACTACCTCTGTGTTCCTAGGTATGATCGAGTCATCATGTCTTACCATGACCGTGGGTGCTCTCATACAAGTAGACTTAGCTTCCCATGGGCCTGTGAAGTTAGGTAATTCTTGTAAAGAATTAGACTCAAAGTCTAGTCTTTCCTGAGAGTGGGTGTTCTCCTGCTCCTCATAAATGGATGGGATGTCTTGTGGGAATTGGTCATGTGCATCATCCACAAGTTCAATGGGAGGAGGGACTTCACTTTCCTTAGCCCATTTGTCTTCTTGAATCTCTCGTAGGAACTCTGGCGTGAACCGATTCATAGAAGATGATGTGTCTGGCTCCGTAGAGTTAGGCGCATAGGCTTCAGGCACATAAGCTTCTGGCACATAGGCTTCAGGCATATAGGCTTCCCGAGCAGGAAGACTTGCCCTTTCACTTGCCCTGTCCTTCTGTTGAGAGGCGGGTTCCTTTTCTGATTGTGCAATCAGCTTCTCTATTCTTTCTAACAGTCCATCAAAGTGTAACTGTGTCTTCGCTGAGCTAGAGATATTAAATAGGCGACTGGCTTCAAACATGGTCTGAGCCAATTCCACCATCTTTGCGCAAATTTTGGTTCGTTCTAGCTCTAGTTCTGCTCTAGGGTAACATTTTTCATGATCGGTTACGGTTGGCCCTTCTTGAATTCTGGCCTGATATGCTTTAAGCATCATATTAAGGTCCTCGGGAGTGGGATCTGCTAGGACTGATCCTACTCTTGGGGGTGGTGGGTTTAGGTGAGGCGGGTTGGAAGGTGGTGGTTCGGATGGAGTTGGGAATGGTGGTGGTGGGGTAGTGTGAGAGGGAGTTTGAGCTGTGAGTTCAGTTATCCTGGCCTTTGTTTCTCTCAGGCTTTCCTCGAGTTCACTCATCTTTTTTGCCCATTGTCTTTTCATTCTTTCACGACTATCTCTCCAAGCTCTAGTCCTCTTCTTTGTTATACTCTCCGTTTCACTAACATCTGGGCTCTTTTCCTGGCCTACGCTTTGGTTCTGTTGCAAGGCTTGAGCTCTAGTGATTACTTGTACTGGTGCAGTGGAAGTCACACTCCCTGTGGAGTCTACAACTAACCCAATAACGTTGATAGGAGTGATTTTTGGCATATTATTGGGGTTCTTTGGGCAATCTCGTAAGAGATGCTCCTTTCCACAATCCTGGCAAAAGCCCTGGATCGTCACTGATTGGGGTTGTGTAGGTGGAGGCAAGGGACAATCACGAATGAGATGATCTCCCTGACATCTGTAGCATGGTCCTCTAGGGAATGGAGGTCTTACTTGCCTAGGTTGAGGTCTAGGGTTGGGTTTTGCATACATGACGTTTGTGTAATCTGACTCCCAACTAGGTTCATTTGGCTCTTCACTATAGTAGGACTCGCCATGTTCTGGAGACTGCATGTAGTAAGCCTGGGGACTATCAACGTGTGTAGAATCAAAGCTATGGTCGTTCGGGTCACTTTCAGAAAGCAATGGTGTTACAGGGACTATAGCTCTATCCAGGTTCTCTTCTGCAGCTGCATATTTTACTGGGATCACATTAGTAGGAGCAGGTGGTTGCTGTGCTAGCACTGGCTGGGGCCTCAGTTGGTTTTGGTAGGGCTGGTAGGTTTGTTGAGGTCTCACATACTACGGAGGTGGGTACTGGTTCTGGTATCTTCCTTGTTGAGGGTATGGTTGTGGGTACGTCTGCCTAACGGTTTGCTTATTGTAGGGACAATCTTGCGCGGTGTGATTGGTGTACCTTCGTTCGATGGTGCAGTACTGGCTACTAGGATTAACTTGGGGTTGAGCCATAATGGGGCAGACATTCGCCATATGGTCGCCTCCACAAGTATAGCATCTTTTCACAGGGGCAAACCTTGGGATCTGTTTGCTAGTGACACCTAATTTCTGAGCTACTTTCTCTGCTAATTCCTCAATTGATGTGGATTGCGAGGAAGAGAGGCTAGCGGCAGTATCTGAGTCCTTGTAGATTTTGGAAAGCTCTAGTTCCTCCCCTAGGTTATCCTCAATGTCAATGCACATGCGTACACACTCTTCTATGGTCCTAGGGTCCTTCAAGTACACATAAGATCTCAATTTGGTACTTAGCAATCCATCCAAGAACAAAGCCACTTGCTTTGCTGGTGTGGGTAACTCAGGGACAGGGCATCTCTCTAGGTATTGCCTAAATCTTCTTCCCGCGAGTCTCATGGTTTCTTGGGGGGTTTGCTTGAAGCTGTGAATCAGCGAGGAAGTGTATGTCTTATGCCACTTTTAGAGAATTCGATAATGAATGCCTCTAGAAGTTGGTTTATGCTCCTGAACTGCCTCTCATTCAATGGTTGGAACCACGTAAGGGCTGTGTTCCTAAGGGTTAGACCAAAGGCATTATATTGTGTGAATAGGTCCTCCACTTGTTCTGCTCTCAAGACTTGCCTAAACTCTGCCACATGATCGTATGGGTCTCCTGTGCCATCGAAGTAATTTTTCATGGATTTGACTAACTGAGTTGGTCTCAAAATCCTGGTGTGCTCTCTAGGTCGTGGTAGAGGGAACTCATTCGCATTTCTTTGATTCCTGTGAGCTCTAAGTATCTCAGGTTCCACCCTATTTGTCTCCATTCTCGTTCTTTCTCTGCTCCCTTGGTTGGCAAAGCTTACTTCTGGCCTATCTCTACTTCTGTCTCTTTGAATTCCATGAACTTGGGATGTTCCAGCTCCAGGGTGACCATAGGACATATTCGATCTTGGTTGGGGGAAAACGAATTCACCCTTCCAAGCGTAAGCATGCCGATCATTTTCTGTCACCACAAAGATCCTCTCTGAAGCGTGATCTAAGTAGGTCACTCTGCCTGGGCTATCAGGATCCTTAAATTCATAGATCATGATGGTTCCTATATCAGTTGGCTGATCAGATTTATACCTCCAAAAGGCTTCGTCAGTTTCTCGGTTCAGAAGCAGATCTATGCTCTTATTATCTTGGGGAATCCACTCTGGTGTGATAATCCTAGTGAGAACAGATTTGCCTCGGGGGGTCCTCGGTTCTTCACCCCTTTTCCTTGCTCTAGGTCACCTAAGTCCTTTCCTGGGATTTCATTCCCAAATTCATCTGTCCTATCGGGATGACTCGTGACTACATATATTGTTCCTTCCTTGTCCAAGTATGCTCCATTTTCAAACTTGACAGCTGGGCGCTCTAGTCCAATAGATTGGTCAGGATTCTTAATCTGTACTACAGATCTTCCTAGGTCGTCCTCATAGATGCTAGCACCTAATCGGTTGGTCCTAAGGTATTCCAACTGCGTTTTGTACGGGCCTTCTACCCTGTGCAAGTATGGCACTCCTGAGCTTCCCGTAGGTCTGTCCATGCCTTGAGACATCTCTGATTCACTAGTCTCAGAGCTAGGGTAGTATGAGTGGTGGCTCAACTGCTGGGCCCAAGACCTAGTAGTGTGGTTGACACTAGCCTCTGAAGACCTAAGGCTTTGTCTATCCCTTACTAGATGTCGTCCTGATCTAAGGTTCATAAGCCTATTTAAGTAGCCCAATTTGTGCCCAAAGTACAGCCTCGTTGCCAATCAATTGGTATCAGTTACTTGATTCTTTTTTAGTGTGTTATCGTGTTTATGATCTTGTCTGATATCGCGTCGTCAGGAATACTTGAGTATTTTTCGTACTTTAAGTTGATCGTTCCACATTAAGTTCTTTTCCTTTTAAGTTCTCGACAGTACAAAGATTATGTTCTTAGCTTGAACTTGAAAGTTTAGGTATTCTTCAACTTGATAATTGCCTCTCGTCGCCCTGACTTACTCCTACCTCTAGTCGCTCTTAGCCTAAGCTAGGAATTGACAAAGGGGAGTTGAGAATATTCCGACCTTTCTTGCTGATCCTTGTTCTTTAGTGCTCGAGAAGTTGATTCTCAAGCTTGCACAAAGCCCTTACTTGGACGCTCTCAATTGCTTCTCAATAGACCTGCATCAGTCCCAAGATTAGTTCCAGACATAAATTCAATTGATAGACTAGACCACTTTCATGCGTGTATCACAACAACCTAGTTATCCCTTGCCTTTATAAAAAACAATCCCAAGGATCCCTCAGTTTTCCTACCTCGGTTATGGTTAACTTCTAAAAACCCTATCCAATAATCCTGGTCTTAATTTTCACATGGAAGTTTTGGTTGTACTTCCCGCGAGCTTTCCAACAAGACAAGAATCACAGCAAACGGATTTCGTATGAGAAAGTTATGTCAGTTCAGGCTTCAGGGATTAAAACAGGGTTCAAAACAGTTTAATCAGGCAGGCATAAATTCTTGTATTACTTGGGCTGCGGCCTCAACATGCAATGCTAACCCCAAGTGTTTGTCCCACAATTTGACCAAATTAGCCCCCTATTCTTTGCCCTAAAAAATTGGCCAAATTTGCCCTTCTATCGCGTTCGCAAGTTCTGTCAGTCGCGATTGAGAGGTCAATCGCGATTGACGTGTCGATCACGATTGACAGGTCCGTCGTGGCTGTCAGTCGCGATTGATGTGTCGATCGCGATTGACACGTGGATCGAGAAGTCAATCAGTCGTGGTCAAAGGGTCGTTGACTCTGTCAGTCGCGATTGATGGGTCGATCGCGATTGACAGGTCGGTCGCGAGGGTCTGTCCGTCGTGGTCAAACAATCGTTGACTGTGTCGGTCGCGATTGACAGAGCCGTCGTGGGCTGTCAGTCGCGATTGATGGGTCGATCGCGATTGATGACTCGATCGCGATTGACACGTGTCACGCGTATGGTCTGTCCGTCGTGGTCAATCGGTCATTGACTCTGTCGGTCGCAATTGACAGAGCCGTTGTGGGCTGTCAGTCGCGATTGACTGGTCGGTCGCGATTGACAGGTCTGTCCGTCGTGGTTTGTCGATCGCGATTGACTGAGCGATCGTGATTGACAGAAATTTGATGAATTTCAAAAATCTAAACACAGTTTTGGGAAGCTCTAGGCCTGTAGATCATGGTTTTGCACTTTGTTTGGCAAATGGAGCATTTCATCTCTCGGTCGCGATTGACAGAGGTCGGCAACGCCGAGACAGTTGCCAAGATTTCCGTACCTGCGCGGGCAGCTGGGGATGATGATGCTACTGGAACCTGCAACAAAACTCAACAAACATGCAAAAACAGTGCACACAAGATCTCTCTCTCTCTCTCTCGCTCTCTCTCACAAGTGAAATGAGGGAAATGAAAGGAAGAAGGAGATATAGTCAAAAAACTGAAATTTTTTGCGATGATGGAGATGGAGGTGTAAGATGATGGGGATGATGATGGTGATGATGGTAGTGAGGTAGGAAGAGAAAAGCAAGAAGAGTAAAGAAATTACCTACGACGCCAACGTCTCAACTCTACGTCTTACCATCACACGCTCGTCCTCAAAGCTCGATCCCCGGCAACGGCGCCAAAATTTGGTGTAGCTCAGTGATGAGTAGCACCTCCTTTAATGTCAATCCGGGAAGACGTGAGGATGGTATGAAGACCTTGAGCAAGTGGAGGCACAAATGCGTGAGTGAGAAGCACACAAACATGCACACACATACACACACACGTGCACACACGGCAAAACAAAGAGTGAGAAGCAATGGAGTTCTTAGATTACTTTCAGAAAGCTCTTACAAGTTCATTTCAATTACAATCTAACCCCAAAAATGAGCTCTCTAGCTCCTTTTATAGTTTTTGACTAGCTTTGGCCCTGTCCAGACCTAGTGTCCAGCCTAGTGAAAAATTAGGTTCCAGGGCTCTTTTGAGGGCTCAAACGAGATCTAAAAAATATGAAAATTGATATGTAGGCACTTCTAAGGCTCCTCAAGCTCAAGGACTCCTTGGCTTGCACAGAATGGAGCTACAAAAATACGAAATGGTATTTACAATGGTTTTTAGCGATTAAAATCACTATTTGTGTAGGGATTTTCTCTGTTGATTTGTCGTACACATCTTTGAGCTCCCTACTTGCTCTTTCTTCTTGTGTGCTCCACTCCTTGATGTCTAAAAAATTTAGATGGCCTACTTGCCAGATCTTCTTTGGCTACTGTGTCTGCTTGTGCTATCTCTTCGTTCCGACCCTCTTTGTCTTGTGGCTCCTTCGGTTCCCTGACTGCTGCCAACACCAAGTATAGATTAGATGCCTCTCAAGCCAATGATGATATGATGTATTTGCAAAATGGGCAATAGATTTTAGTGGTCCTATTATCTCACCTACCAAAGGAGCTCATGCACTACATAATAGTGCCTACAAATTATCTCACTAAGTGGGTCATGCATATATGCCACAATAAAGTTCATCTGCAAACTACAAAGTTTGTATTTCAAAAATTATTTACACAATATGGCCTCTCTATTGAGATAATCAGTGATAGATGGAATCATTTTGTCAATGAAGTCATAGAAGATGTATTAAGGTAATTTTTGTTTGTAAAGAAAAAAAATAGCTCCATATCATCCATAGGTGAATGATCAAGCTGAGAGTTCCAATAAACTGCTTTGCAAAGTGTGACCAAATTGGTTAATAGGGGATTCTCAAATTGTATAAGCAATTGCACCATGTAGTTTGGGCTTATCAAGTAGCATACAAGATCGTCTTGGGAGCTAGTCCGTACAATTTGGTATATAGAAAATATGTGATTCTACTTATCGATCTCTTAGTACCAGATCTCAAATTAGTGATGGATTATGACTAGAATGTTCATGAGCTATTTTCTTGGTAGATAAACTTGATGCCCTTCAAGAGAAATGCAGCAAGGCTTTTACAGACATCTATGCTCATAAATTGAGATGAAAAGCTTATTTTAATGCCCATATAAAGGATAAGAATCTAGAGGAAGGTGATATCATACTTCTTTATGCACTAAAACAAGATTATAAAAAGTTTTGGAAATGCGTTCATCGACCCTATGTGATACATGGTATATCATCTAGTGGATCCATCCAATGAACCACATTATAAGCTGATGTTTTACCCAATTATACATATGGTTGTAGAGTCAAACTCTACCAAGAACCCCTCCTAGAGACATCTTAAGATGACTAAAAGTGGCTCTGGATACAAAACAGGTAGAACACCACATTATATCACAAGCATAGCAAGAAGCCTTAGAGCATATATGTAAGAAAAGGTTGCTATTGAAGAAAGTAGAACACAATATGCACTCTAACGTACATGAAGAAGTCTCAATGGATTCACTCATGGAACCACAAGCTATTTTCATGGCTATGTGCGAATCACAAATAGAAGGTCATGTATAGCTACTAAGTTAGGTCCCTCTCCTAAACATATGGTGAGATTCCTTATTGACATGGGTGTTGCAGTTAATGCTATAAGGTTGCCTTTTGTACATACATTGAAGGCCAAAAATCAAACTATTCAAAGCCTAATTGATAGGCTTAGAAGTTACTCAAATTTCATGCATTGGAGAAGCTACACTAACACCAAATTATCTATCCAATTTTTAGTTTATGAGAATGATGATCTTATGAGCATATCATACTTGGACAATATTGGATCTTTTGAAAATTTTGTAGGTCTAAACCTAGCCCATGAAAAATAATCCACAACAATAGGAAAAAGATGTATTCATACCTCTTTTCACATCTTCATCAATAAATTGATGAATACCAAAATAGGCCCCAATAATTCTTGAGTACTCTAAAGCAAAACACAACCCGTAAGAAACACCTCTCAATCCTTTAAAAATATATATATATATATATATTGACAAGTACATCCCATACCATAGAAACCGAGAACACCCAACTCTCAAGTGGCTACAAATACTTGATTATTCAAGTCTGTTTTGGAAGCACAAGTCTCTCATAAACATACTTGGGTGCCCAAGAAACCAATAACACGATATAGTGATTCTTCTTGTAATCTGAAGAAGAATGAAGCCTATCATAGAAAAACACTTCGAGAATACAAAACACAACATAGTTAGCCAAGACCAATATTAACACATATTTGAATACCCAAGACCATAAAAGCAACACAAAATTAATACAATCAATTATGGGCTTTGGAATCTATCCTTAGGGCTTAATCTACCCTAGTCCTAAAGAAGCCTAAGAAACTTGGGTCACATAAACAAAAGAATGTTCATACAACTAAGAAAAAGCAACCACAACAAAAAAAACCTAGGACCATAGAAAACCCAAAAAGCCAGAACCTCAACAAGAAAAGAAAACCACGCATACTATGTGGGTTCCGAAGAGATATTCCAGTCCTTTTCCAAATCCCATAGTCAATTCTTCACACATTGCTGATCCAAAGAATTCACTTGCCATCAAGGAGTGCACACTATGTTTAAAAGCATTTCTTTTCAGGTCTTCATTATCCATGTGAAGCTCTTGCTTTGGTAATTCATGCAAATGTTTTGAATGAGCACACATGCATTTGTATATATGTACATCATTTTTATTTTCTTTTCCATATTCAAAATCAACACTCTCCATCTAGTACCCCCAAGTTGAGTTTTATAGGTAATCAATCACACAAAGCACATTTGTCAAGGACAAGATGATGAAACCTCTTTTTGTAGTCGCAATGCAATTCACACACAACCCTCTCTTTTGCACAATATCACATCCATTTCAATTCAATTAACCATCCAATATAGGGCTGCATTACAAAGCCTTCCATAAGACACAATTGTTGGTATCCATGCACAAATGATATCTTGGGTACATAATTGATAATACTCCATTTTCCCACTTACATTCTCTTTCAAGTGATCCTCACTCATCATAACACAAATTCTATAAGAGAATTCGCATCATGCTCTTCATTTGGACAAATTATCCCACTTCAAGTACACGTTTAGAGTAAAGCTAATGATTGGCTTCTTTAAAAGGGGTCACTTAGGGAATGGGGATTCTAAGTGTTAATAGTCGAAACATGTGTCTCTACACCCAATCATTGTAAACATAGATTGATATTTGAATACTGATATTTGAATACTCATATTTGAATACTTCACTTCAATGATACACCATAAAAGCTAGCAATATCATTTCTAAATACATCAAAGAATAGATCTAAAACCCTAGAATAGTATATTACATCAAAAACACAACTCACATTAATCTAGAAATTTGCAATCAACACTTCAAAAAGTTATAGTTTCCTTATGCCAATACAAGAATATTGGCATACAGAAAACTATAATGTACATATCATATTGCCTTCTACTTCTTCAACAACCACTCTCTTGCTTACTGGATTACGAGAAAATTATTGGTTGTATGGGTATATCCAAACATTGAACAATTAATATTTCATTAGATAACAGAAGCTCAAGCATCAACTATCAACCTTAGGTACTTACATCAAGACTATACAAAATGGATGCATACAAAATAGGTCCACACTAGAAACCTCCTAACATTGTCATGCATGATGGAGTTAACCCACTACTCAAATCATTCTTCTTTCTCTTATGGAGGACGTATTGCTCTGTTTCAATCATAGACGATTTTATCTAAGATGTTCACTTGAGTGATTTCTACATTGATGATCATTTCCAACTCATCATTAGACCATAAAGCTTGTAGATGGACCCATTGTGAATTGCAAGATACCTCAATAATCCTTACCTTCTAAAATATGTGCAGAAAAGCATCATATACAACATCATAAGTGGTGAAATGTTTTAAGAACAAACTCTTTCATCTGTTTGATAGCTTCACCACCCAATGTGGCTTGAAAGACTTGGCATTTTAATGTATCAACCTACCTTCCTTCCAATGGATCATATTGTGAATCAAATAGCCGAACATGAATATCTAGGCATCCTCCAATTCTCCACCAAAAAGATTAAGCTACATTCTGATAATTCTATGACCTAGAACAACCCTCAATCTAGGAGTTTGTCAATTCCATCATTCCTCATCCAAAGAGTAAAGGAAGAATTTCCTCATCTCTTCCTTTGATTCTTGGTTACCATCAATAGAGCTTGGATAACTAGTACCTAAAATTGTCTTATGATCCTCTCTCCATACTCTCAACTCTTCCTTCAAGTACTCCCTCCAAAAAGAGTTAAAAAGCTTTGGTGGCACTTGAAAATATGAGGGTTTCTTATCTTGCACCCTCTCTGATTCTCCACCTAACTACGTGTTTTCAGACCCAATTCCATCAACTTTCTAGGCTCAAATGCAATCTATACCTCTAATATTTGTGTATTTAAGGCATATGGAACTACTCCTTTCTCCAACAGCAAAAGCAACTATTCTAGAATATGCACATTTCCTAGAGACACACTACCAAATCCTTCTTCATCTTAAAACGTACATGTTTTTAATATGGCCAACTTCTCCAAATCTTCATTAAAATGAGAAAAAAAAGTACTCGAATGCATTGGCATGGCAAATCTCCATTGCCCTAATCAACCTAGAAATTTTTTTGTAGTCTACTCTCAAAATTGGCACCCCATCCCCTTGTGGTCACCAATATTTGTCATAATTTCTACCCTCTCAGTAAAGGCATTCAATGAATGGGGATTTTGACTTGGAGCCATTCAAAACATGTGTTTCTTCTATCGATTATTGTAAAAGAAATCTCATATTTAAATACTTCACTTTATACATACACCATAAAATCTATTAGTGGCATTGATATGGACAACAACAAAATAGGTTTAAAACTAAAGAACAATACATGGCATCTAAAACACAACGCATCTTACTCTAGAAATATACCATCAATAGTTTGGTATTATAAATAGTACAACATTAATGTCTTATAGAAAACTTTGATATACATACTACAATGCCTTCCTCTTCTCCAAAATATACACTCCTCTTGCTTACTAGCTTATAGAAAATTGTACTCATTGTATAGGTACACCAGAACACCAAACTGTTAAGAATTCATCAAAACATGGAAGTAAAAGCATCAATCACCAATCCTTGGTGGCTACATAAAGATATACAAAATGGATGCATACAAAATAAATATGCACCAATAGCCTTTAGTTCTGTACTAGGACACTTGAGTGTCCCAAGACACTTAAGTGTCTTGCATTTACACCAAATTGATTGATTTTTCTTGAAGACACCCTTGAGGCTTTGATGGCATATTCACTTTGATTTGATAGCTCACATCATGTACTTTTAGAGAAAAATATAATCTCTAAAATTTTACAACTTCATATGGGTTACTAAATGAAGAAGAAAATGGGAATTTCTAAAAACTCAACTTTTAGCATAACTAAAAAAATAACTCAATTCAAACATTTTGAAAAATTGGATATGTTTTAGAAAACTTCAAGTTATTGATAGATGGCAATGTCAAGCAAGTGTTTGGGGATCTATGGAGAAGTTTGAACACTTCCAAAAGTGATAAACATTGAATCAAAACTTATCTTCTCTAGATCATTTCCATTTATCGCAACTTTTTAAGAATGGCTCACTATAACTTGTGTGTATGTGAGATTGCGGAGATTTGGCAAGTTATCAATGGATGATCTTCATGCTAATTGAATGCACATTTTTATTCAAAGTTAGAAGGCCTCCACTTTGAACTAGTAGCCATTCCACTTGGTGTTGACTTTCATGTTGAATCAGCAAAGCACATATTTCCATGTTTATGAAAAGAAAATATTTCCAAAGGTAGAATAAAAAATTATGATGAAAAATCATAAATATTTAAATTCTATTCTAAGTATTAAACATTCCAAAATATTCTTTCATGCCATTCATTCTTAATCTCATCAAATAATATGTGATTGTCAATGGTGATTCTGATAAGAATGAAACAAATTGGCATACATATTTGATTTGACAAAAAGAAGATGGCATCCATGATTGACATGATGATTTGTTTTTAAATGATCCTTATTATTTTATGTTATCAAAGATTATGTCAAAGAAATTTTAGTATTATTTTCATTGTGGGGATGCGTGCAAGGGACTACGTGTTTGTGCATATAACAACTACCATAAAATTATATTTTACTAAATATGTTAAAACTATATTTTCTTACATGACTCTTTTTTCTTGGTAGGAACTAGTTTCTTTTGTTGGATATTAAGCTAAATGTTTATAATTTGGTATTATTTTAATTGGATGTTAATGTTTATATGTGGATATATTGGTTGGTGTGTACACATATATCTACTTTGTTTGGTGTACATAGATCTGATCAACTTGGTTGATTTTCACATATTGGTAGTTCCCTTATGTGCACACCTTGTTTGATGTATGGTTGTCTTGGTTCATGTAAAAAATTTGAATCTCTTCCATAAATGTACATTCTTTGTTATGTGTCCAAAAACTATTCATGATTGTATTTCTAGACTTTGGTTGATGCCCACACAATAGAAGATTCTTGGTTGTGTCCAAAGATGTGAAAATTTTGATGGATGTCCATAAATTATTTAGCTTTGTATGTGTAAGCCTTGTTTTGTTATGTCAAACATTTTCTACTTGGTAACTTGATTGTGTACATCTTGGATGATGTCCATAAACTCTTTCAGTCATATATGTAGGGTTTAGTTTTTTTTGGTGACTAGATTCATAGTAGTTAATTTTACATGTGTATACCTTCATTGTTGTCATACATTGTTTGATTTTTGAAACACTTTTACACCTCCGATTCCCAAAAGTTTGTTTGCACCAAGTTTAGAACTAGTTGCTATTTTTGGTGTACAAGTCAAAAGAATTGATTTTATTTGATTTGAAATGATTTTTCTAAGTGGGTTTGAGGTCTATACTATGTTCTCTATGTTTCAAGGAATGTGTGTAGTTTTTGTTTTCATATAATGGATTTTTTCCTTTTGATCAAAATACATCTCATGAGGAATTTTCATCCTGTTCACTACCATAGCATCTTGAGAGGCTATTAAGATGAACAAGAAACATGATTTTGTATATCTTCAAATTTTGCATTAACCATTGAATTATATTTAATATGTGTGTTAAAGGATTTTTTCAGATTCTCTTTGTAGAAGGTGTGTGATTTTTTGGAAAATTGTTAAAAAAGGACACTTAAGTGTCTTGTTTTGGTACCAAACTAGTGCTAACATTAGCATGCATGATTAATCGAAACCACTACTCAGTTTCTCCCTTTGATGAAGGATGTATTGCTATGTCCTAATCATAGAGAAAAACATCTGAAATTCTCTTCAACTAAGGAATTTCTAGGTTTTTGAAAATTTGGAGCTCATGTTCACACTATGAATCTTTTGATTTGGCTGATTGTGGTTTCTAGCTACCTCCATACCAAAATCTACACAAGAAAGCATTGCACAAAGCATCGTAAGTGCAAAAAATGGTTGGAGGCAAACTTCGTCATTCATCTCATAGCTTGACCACCCAATATATCCTGAAAGACTTGACATTTTCAGACATCATCCTTCCCATCTTCCAATAGCTCATATTGTGTATCAAATAACCAAACATAAATATATGGACCATTGTCTGTTTTTTTTGTGAAAGTGACTAAACTTTATTTTGGTAATTATATGACCTAGAACAACCATCACCATATGAGTTTTCAGTCTACTACTCCTCATCTATAGGAACTAAACAAAAAAAATCTTGAAGTGCTTCCTTCGAGTCTTGGTCGCCTTCACTTTGGATTAGCAATACCAAATTGGCTTATGAACTCCTCTCCATAATTTTGGCTCTACTTGATGAGAATATGAGAGTGTATGTCCCTTTTCACTACAACATATGAGGGGCATACCGACGGTCATGCCTTGGCATCGGTATGATCGTTGAAAATGCTTGAAAAACCACGGATGCAATACTGACGGTCATTTAATCGTCGGTATACTCGTCGAAAACCAATCGTCAATATACTCGTTGAAAATAGTCAGCATCCGTATGAGCGTTGGTATAAGCATCGGTAATTTACTGGAAATTACCAACGCTTATACCAACGCTTATATCGATGCTCATATCGACACTTATATCGATGCTCATACCAACGCAATGTTTTAACCGGACCCGAGAGCAAAAATTTGACATTTTCTTGCGTTTTGAATCAAAGTCTGCTAGCGTCGAGTTTGAATATGCGAACTACATTCTGAGCATATTGTGTACACACATCTTTCTCTTCTCTCGAAAGAGAGAGAGATGAGAAAGAGAGAGATGAAAGAGAGAGAGAGATATGAAATAGAAAGAGAATGAGATAGAGAGAGAGATGCATACATACATACACACACACATGCATACACATACTCACATACACACATGCATATTACATACACACTCACATACATATTACATACACACACATATGCATACTCATACTCACATACATACATGTACACACACATATACATACATACATGTACACACACATGTATACATACACACATGCATATGCATACATACATACATACACACATATTTTCATGTACACACACATACATACATACATACACACGCATGTATACATACACACTCACATATTGATACACACACATATGTGCATACACATGC